>LR738709.1:701511354-701631082 GCA_902687465.1 Secale cereale | reverse complement strand
GAAGATATGCTGCGAGCTTGTGTTATATCATTCGGTAAGAAATGGGAAGAATCCCTTCCATATGCCGAGTTCTCGTATAACAACAGCTATCAAGCAAGCTTGAAGATGGCTCCCTTTGAAGTTCTGTACGGACGTAAGTGTCGAACCCCTCTGAACTGGTCAGAAACTGGGGAACGACAAGTTATTGGTCCGGACATTATTCAACACGCCGAAGAGCAAGTCCGTATAGTGCGTGAAAATCTCAAGGCGGCTCAAGACCGTCAGAAGAGCAACTATGATCGCAAGCGATGGGGATTGACTTATCAACCAGGTGATCAAGTTTATCTTCGTGTCACCCCTATGAAGGGCACGCACCGTTTCGGCGTCAAGGGCAAGTTAGCTCCACGCTACATTGGCCCCTTTCCCGTGGTTGCTAGACGTGGATTTGTGGCTTATAAACTGGAATTGCCTCCGCAATTCTCTCATATCCACGATGTGTTCCATGTATCGCAACTTCGTCGATCCTTCAAGGAATCCCCGCATCGTGCTGTGGATCACGAGATGCTCGAGCTTCAAGATGATCTTTCTTATAAGGAGCATCCGATCCGCATCCTCGATCAAGCTGAACGTCGGACCCGTCAGAAGACAACCAAGTTCCTGAAGGTGCAGTGGTCGAATCACACCGAAGATGAAGCCACTTGGGAACGCGAGGAAAATCTTCGGGCGGAATACCCCGACCTCTTTTCTTCTACCTCCTGAATTCTCGGGACGAGAATTTCTTTTAGAGGAGGAGAATTTGTAACACCCCCTTGTATTAAGCACTGTGACATTTTTGTTAATCATGCCATGTCATGTTCATTTGCAAAGCTAATCACAGTGGTTAAACAAAGCAACTCAAATTTGCCCCTGAAAATTCAAATTCAAATTCAAAGCAAAATGAAGTTGTTCCAAAAATTATGGAAAAATGTTCATCATTTAGCAAATATTCCAAAACAAATGTTGTTGAGGAAAACAACATCACCATCAACTTCTAAGTTGGGCTAGGGCATTAAACAGAACCAAAACAGCACATAAAAATGCCCTATCATTTTTTGGAAATTTCAAAAGAAGTCCAAAAATACCCAAACCTATTTTGGTGGTTAGGAGTATTGCAACCTATCATTTGGGTCAACTCACACTTTTTACTAAAGTCTTCTGGATGCCAATCATTTCCTTTTCCTCTCTGATAAATAAATAAAAGAGAAAGAAGAAGGAAAAGAGTTACCTGACGCCAGAGGCGTGGCCCAGGCCGGCCCAGCCCATGGGAGCAGGGTCTTCTACCTGCTCCCCTCCCCGTGTCGCGCCGCCAAGCGCGCGCTCGCCCTCCACGGCTCGCCGTCCGCCACCGCGACGTAGCAGGTAGGGAGGGGATAAGAACGCTCTCCCCCTCCCCCCCTGGCCTATCCACCCATCCTCCCCATCGCCTCGTCGCCTCTCCCCTCCTCTCCCCTCAGATCTGCGTGTGGCCGAGCGTCCTTGTCGCCGTTCGACCGTCGACGTCGTCGCCACCGTCGACGTCAGGCCTCGCCTTCGTGTCTGGCGTGCTCTCGGAGTTCGACCACCCCGTCCCCGACCCCAAGCCGAAGCAGGTGGCCTCGGGAACGGACGAGCAGCTCCGCCCCCTTCCGCCTCTGCTCCGGCGAGCGTCGACGAACTCCGGCCGCTTCACGCCTGCGCCGAGCAGGCGCACATCGGCTCCCCCCTCTGTGAGCTCCTCTCGTCCTCCCTGCTCCTCCTTCTCCTCCCTAGGTAGCCATAGTGGCCGCGCCACTTTTGGCCGAGCTCGCCTCCGCCGAGCTCGTCGCCGGCCGCGTTCCCGCGACAGAACCACCGCGCCAACATGTCCATCTTGTTCGCCCGCGCGCGTAGACGCCGCACGTGCCTAGCCCCGCTCTTTTTGCTCGCCGTTGCACCCTTTGCGAGCTCGCCGTGCTTCGGATCTCCGCCGCGGCTTAACGCCGACGAGGCTCCGGCCACCCCCGAGCCGTGCCGCTACCACCATTCGCCTCCGCACCGTCGACCCCTTCGAGCGCAGTTAGCCGCGCGGCCAACGGAGCCCCCTAGCACCGTTTTCCATCGGCGCCCGTAAGCCACCGCCGCCGGCGACGGTGCAGCGCCCCACTCCGGCCACGCCAGCCCGCGCCACCGCCATGGTTGGACGCGGTGCTGCCCGCGCGTTCGAACGCGCCCAGCCACGGCCCGAACGGGCCCCCGTACGCGATTTCCGACGAGCTTCCGAGAGCGCCGCCGCGATTTGGCACCCGCCGGCGTTTAAACGCCGGCGACTGACGTGGCGAGGTGGCCCCCACCACCTGTGTCGCTGACCACTGGGCCCCGCGGGCCCAGTTGACCAGGTCAACCGCCCACGTGGCGCTGACGTGTGGGCCCCGCGTTAAAACGTTTTAAAAATAATCCCAAACTGCTAATTAATATGTTAATTAAGTTAAGTAATTAGTTAATTTAACTAGTCTCTATGACATGTGGGGCCCACCCCTGTAATCATCTCTGTTAGATTAGTTTAAACCCTGTTAAGCCTCAGAGGCTGACAGGTGGGACCCACTGGTCAGGTTTGACCTGACCAGTGCGGCTGTTGACTGCTGACGCCATCTTTGCGTCATGCTGATGTCACATGCACTATTCTGGATAATGTTGATTTAATGAATAAAACAAATTCCAAAAAATGTCTAAAAACTTAGGAAAATCATATCTTTTTATCCGTAGCTCGGATGGAAAAACTTTCTACATGAAAGTTGCTCAGAACGACGAGACAAAGCCAACCGTGCTATCTGTTTCCGTGTCGGGACCCTCTACGGAGGTGAACCCGCAACTTTTAGCCTGTTTCCGGTAGATGAATAGTGCACATACACCGGTTAATAATTCCAGTTAATTCCTAAAAATAACTAATATGGCTTAGACATGTTTTTAAGCAACCCTGCACTGCACGTTAGCTTAGCACGCTTTGTGATGCTTGTATTCTGTGTATTTATCTGTTTCTTCCCCCTCTTCTCTCTCGGTAGAGTCCGACGCTGACGCCGCTCCAGAGACCGACGCCGTCCCGGTGATTGGTCCCCCCTCCGACGACCTTGCTTTTGCCACCGAGCAACCAGGCAAGCAACCCCCTTGATCATTTCCGATATCGCCTATGTCTATTCTCTCTTATTCTTGCATTAGAATTGCTGCTACTGCTGCTGCTCCTATTACTGCTGCATAGCCTGTTTTTGCAATACTGTTGATACCTGCCCTTATTCCTAAACTGCTTAGTATAGGTTGGGTAGCACTGCTGTGGCCCCGCATTCTCGTAGTTGCCTCGCTTAGTACCCTTGCCTCGATCAAGCGATCGAGCCCCTTCCCCTGACCTTCTTCACATCACCACACACCCCCTAGTATGCTCGACTCCGCAGAGTTAACATCGGGTGACGAGGGTGATACCTCCGAACTCACTTCCGATGTTGTCCATGTAGTTTAGCTAGCTCGTTGTGGGTTACCGAGGGTGATTCCTCTTCCCACTTCCGACTTAGCTTCTGTCGTGCACCCGCTACGGTGATTACCGCCGAGGGTGATTCCTCCGGTATCACCCTAACGGGACTTGTCGTTTAGGAATCCAACGAGGGTGATTCCTCGGATTCCTCATCGGCATGGAAACCACACGGATGCCCTGGTTTACCGTACCGTGTTTAAAGACGTGTCGATCCCCGAGGCCGGACGTCGCCAGGAACAAAGGCGTGCGGCCAGAGGTATCGTGCGTCTGATGACATTTCATTGTTACTACACTTGTTGGATAGAGACGGGTTGACCCTGAGGGGTACCCGCGAGTGCCTTTGAGGCGTGAGCTGTGGAGTCGGGTGACCAGTGAGGGTACCCGCGAGATAACTACGAAGCGTGGCCGGTCCTGTGAGGTCCTTGTCACAAGTCTTCGAGACGGGACGTCGGGGCCACCGGTGTGGTGGCAACGCTCGTTACCGCGCGCTCCCAATCCACTAAGCGATTTGGATATTTGATCCGAGGGGCCTTCGGGTCCGATAGCACTAACCACCACGTGGGTGTGAGTGGGTGCTCTGCGTCGTATACTTCAGCCGGAGTCGTCACGACGTCAGCGATTGAGCGGCCCGTTCGGATTGGACCCAGAATGCAACTGCGTGCTTGTATAAGGGGTTGCTAGGTCTGCTACCGAACGGCCTCGCAACGTGCAGGAGCGTCCGGGGCGATGGTCCGAGACCCCCGGGGGCATAGGCTTAGTCCGGCTCAACCGTGCACTAATCATACACGCAAATGCGCACGATCAAGCCTAAGGACTCACGTGAAGGAATCACAGCACAACTCTAAAACATAAATAAATACATACAAGTTATATATTACAAGCCAGGGGCCTCGAGGGCTCGAATACATAACAAGTGTCATACACAAGGTTAGCGGAAGCGTTAGGTATCTGGGTACAGATACAACACAGAACAGAAATAGGCCTTTGTCAAGGCGGGGCAAAAGAAAAGCTACGATCGAAAAGGCGCAGGCCTCCTGCCTGGGACCTCCGATCCTACTCCTGGTCGTTGTCCGCCGGCTCCTCGTAGTAGTACTCACCGGCCGGGTAGTAGAAGTAGCCAGCCTCGGGCTGGTAGTAGTAGTCGTCAACGGGGGCTGCAGGCACCATGGCTCCGTCGTCTGGTTTATCATGCGGGAAGGACAAAAAGGGAAGCAAAGCAACCGTGAGTACTCATCCAAAGTACTCAGCAAGACTTACATCAGTTCTATACTAAGCAATGCATCATTTTCAAAGGAGGCTTTATGTGGGTGGACTAGACTGCAGAATGCCAGAGTAGAGAGGGGAAAACCTAGTCCTGACGAAGACTAGCATCTTCAGGGTCTTGCAGCATTAGAAGGGCGCAGATTAGTACATCATAATGTAAAGTGTTCATAGTAATACAACCTCGGCCGGGGATCCTTCCTCGACTCCCTGCGAGAAAGCAATCCCAGAGCCCTACCTCATATCTCAAGTCACCAGTTCTAGTTGTACCGAAGTGGATACAACTCCGAGTGTCCATTACCGTAGGACAGGCTATCGATAGATGTTTTCTTCCCTGCAGGGGTGCACCAACTTACCCACCACGCTCGCTTAACTCCGGCCGGACACACTTGCTGGGTCCTGCCCGGCCTCGGCTAAACAACACGACGCAACCCGACCGGAAACCGCCAGAGAGGATCAAGCACGCCGGACTAAGCCTATGCCCCCGGGGGTCATGGACCATCGCCCCGGACGCTCCTGCACGTTACGTGGCCGTTCGGTAGCAGACCTAGCAACCCCTTATACAAGCACGCAGTTGCATTCCGGGTCCAATCCGAACGGGCCGCTCAATCGCTGACGTCGTGACGACTCCGGCTGAAGTATACGACGCAGAGCACCCACTCACACCCACGTGGTGGTTAGTGCTATCGGACCCGAAGGCCCCTCGGATCAAATATCCAAATCGCTTAGTGGATTGGGAGCGCGCGGTAACGAGCGTTGCCACCACACCGGTGGCCCCGACGTCCCGTCTCGAAGACTTGTGACAAGGACCTTACAGGACCGGCCACGCTTCGTAGTTATCTCGCGGGTACCCTCACTGGTCACCCGACTCCACAGCTCACGCCTCGAAGGCACTCGCGGGTACCCCTCAGGGTCAACCCGTCTCTATCCAACATGTGTAGTAGTAACTATAAAGTGTCTTCAGACGCACGATACCTCTGGCCGCACGCCTTTGTTCCTGGCGACGTCCGGCCTCGGGGATCGATACGTCTTTAAACACGGTACGGTAAACCAGGGCATCCGTGTGGTTTCCATGCCGATGAGGAATCCGAGGAATCACCCTCGTTGGATTCCTAAACGACAAGTCCCGTTAAGGTGATACCGGAGGAATCACCCTCGGCGGTAATCACCATAGCGGATGCACGACAAAAGCTAAGTCGGAAGTGGGAAGAGGAATCACCCTCGGTAACCCACAACGAGCTAGCTATACTACAGGGACAACATCGGAAGTGAGTTCGGAGGTATCACCCTCGTCACCCGATGTTAACTCTGCGGAGTCGAGCATATTAGGGGGTGTGCGGTGATGTGAAGAAGGTCAGGGGAAGGGGCTCGATCGCTTGACCGAGGCAAGGGTACTAAGCGAGGCAACTACGAGAATGCGGGGCCACAGCAGTGCTACCCAACCTATACTAAGCAGTTTAAGAATAAAGACAGGTATCAACAGTATTGCAAAAACAGGCTATGCAGCAGTAATAGGAGCAGCAGCAGTAGCGGCAATTCTAATGCAAGAATAAGAGGGAATAGACATAGGCGATATCGGAATGATCGAGGGGGGGTTGCTTGCCTGGTTGCTCGGTGGCAAAAGCAAGGTCGTCGGAGGGGGAACCAATCACCGGGACGGCGTCGGTCTCTGGAGCGGCGTCAGCGTCGGACTCTACCGAGAGAGAAGAGGGGGGGAAGAAACAGATAAATACACAGAATACAAGCATCACAAAGCGTGCTAGGCTAATGTGCAGTGCAGGGTTGCTTAAAAACATGACTAAGTCATATTAGTTATTTTTAGGAATTAACTGGGATTATTAACCGGTGTATGTGCACTATTCATCTACCGAAAACGGGCTAAAAGTTGCGGGTTCACCTCCGTAGAGGGTCCCGACACGGAAACAAGTAGCACGGTTGGCTTCGTCTCGTCGTTCTGAGCAACTTTCATGTAGAAAGTTTTTCCATCCGAGCTACGGATAAAAAGATATGATTTTCTAAAGATTTAGACAAATTCTGGAATTATTCTTATTTATTAATTCGACATTATCCAGAATAGTGACAGTGACGTCAGCATGACGCAGAGATGATGTCAGCGGTCGCTGACCAGGTTCAAACCTGACATGTGGGTCCAGTGGGACCCACATGTCAGCCTCTGTTTAGACTGACAGCGAATTTAACTTAATCAACTGGGTTAAATAGGGGGTGGACCCCACCTTTCAGTGACTGAGCTAATCTTCAGATTAAGTAAATATGTGTGATTAGTGATTAAACCCAACTAGGGCCCACCTGTCAGCTACAGGAAAGAACAGTGCCCGCGTTGACTCGGGTCAACGCGGTCAAACCGCGCGGCGGGGCCCGCTGGCAGTGACACTGGGTGGGACCCAGGCCACGCCAGGTCAGCACGGCGCCGGAGCTGCGCCGGCGACCGTTTTCGCGCCGGAAGTTCGCCGGAGCACGCCGGAAAACGCCCACAGGGCTCTGTTCGAGCCGCGGCTAGTCGCGTTCGATAGCTAGGGGACTCGCCCGTCGAGTGGCGCCATTGGTTGGACCGGGGAACGGCCGGAACTGGCCGGACGGCGAGCTTTGGCGGAGGCCAAATCCGGCGAACTCGCAAACGGCGAGGTAGTGAGCTAAACGAGCGGCGCGAGGCACCTACGGCATCCACGCGGTGCGGCAAAGACGTCGGTGGCACGCACGGGACCAAAAGGTCACCGAGGCCACGCCGGCGACGAGCGTACGCGGCGGTGGGTTCGGGCTCGCGTGGAGCAGCCGCTACGGGCACGGCGGAGCAGAAAAAGGGCGCGGGGAAGAACGGCGGCTCACCTTGCGGCACGCACGTAAGGCCGTTGATGAGTTTAGTAGCTGCAGCGCTCGGTGTCGCCGGAGTTGCGCCGGAGGCAGAGGGGAAAGGGGCGGCGGCGTTCGGTCGATGCAGGGGCTCCCGGCTCCGTCAGCGGGCACCAGGCGACGTGGTCGACCCCGGCGAAGCGCTACTGCATGGTGGCGCTGCGAGGCGACGCCGGTGGCCACGGTGGTGGGGCAGCGCGGCGACGGCGACGCCCGGCTCTGGATCTGGAGAGGAGAAAGGGGCGAGGCGAGCGAGGGGGAGGAAGGGGAAGTGACAGGGGAGGCCAGGGGGAACGAACAGCGTCGACCTTATCACCCCAGCGCGTCGGTGGAGCGACGGCGTGTCGAGCTGCGGCGGCTCGGGCGCGCGCTGGGCGCGGTGGTGGCGACGCGCGGGCGGGAGCAGGTGAAACAGGGAGATGGGCCGGGATGGGCCGGCTGGGCTTCGCCCCTGGCGACAGGTAAGTTCTCTGCCTCTGTTTCTTTTTATTTATTTCACACAGAGCAAAAACAATTGTTTAGGCACCAAAGGAGTTTTGCAAAAATTTGAGAGTTGGTCCATAAATGATGCTGAAATATTCCACATCACCAAAAATTGGTTGGGACAAATTTGGATCATTTTTGAATTATTCAAAAATGAAAAGGCATATTAAAGTGCTGTTTTTGGCACTGTTTGATGCCCTAGCCCATAAATGGAGTTGATGGTGATGTTGTTTTCAACAACAACATTTGTTTTGGAATATTTGCTAAATGATGAACATTATTTCATAATTTTTGGAACAACTTCATTTTGCATTTGAATTTGAATTTGAATTTTCAGGAGCAAATTTGAGTTGCTTTGTTTAACCACTGTGAATAGCTTTGCAGATGAACATGACATGGCATGATTAACAAAATGTCACAGTGCTTAGTACAAGGGGGGTGTTACAAATTCTCCTCCTCTAAAAGAAATTCTCGTCCCGAGAATTTAGGAGGTAGAAGCAAAGAGGTCGGGGTATTCCGCCCGAAGGTTCTCCTCGCGTTCCCAAGTGGCTTCATCTTCAGTATGATTCGACCACTGCACCTTTAGGAATTTGGTTGTCTTCTGGCGGGTCCGACGTTCGGCTTGATCCAGGATGCGGATCGGATGCTCCTTATAAGACAGATCATCTTGAAGCTCGAGCATCTCGTGATCCACAGCACGATGCGGGGATTCCTTGAAGGATCGACGAAGTTGCGACACATGGAACACATCGTGGATATGATAGAATTGCGGAGGCAATTCCAGTTTATAAGCCACAAATCCACGTCTAGCAACCACGGGAAAGGGACCAATGTAGCGTGGAGCTAACTTGCCCTTGACGCCGAAACGGTGCGTGCCCTTCATAGGGGTGACACGAAGATAAACTTGATCACCTGGTTGATAAGTCAAGCCCCATCTCTTGCGATCAAAGTTGCTCTTCTGACGGTCTTGAGCCGCCTTGAGATTTTCACGCACGATACGGACTTGCTCTTCGGCGTGTTGAATAATGTCCGGACCAATAACTTGTCGTTCCCCAGTTCCTGACCAGTTCAGAGGGGTTCGACACTTACGTCCGTACAGAACTTCAAAGGGAGCCATCTTCAAGCTTGCTTGATAGCTGTTGTTATACGAGAACTCGGCATATGGAAGGGATTCTTCCCATTTCTTACCGAATGATATAACACAAGCTCGCAGCATATCTTCAAGCACTTGATTGACTCGTTCAACTTGACCTTGGGACTGGGGGTGATAAGCTGAACTCCAGTTGATATGAGTTCCCAAAGCTTCCTGGAAGCTTTCCCAGAACTTGGAAGTGAAGAGGGTGCCACGGTCCGTACTGATCTCCTTCGGAATACCGTGGAGGGAAACGATTCTGGAGATATACAATTCTGCTAACTGGTTAGCAGTGATAGTCTCCTTGATTGGCAGGAAGTGTGCAACCTTTGAG
Source organism: Secale cereale (assembly GCA_902687465.1). Classification (NCBI taxonomy): domain Eukaryota; kingdom Viridiplantae; phylum Streptophyta; class Magnoliopsida; order Poales; family Poaceae; genus Secale; species Secale cereale. The sequence goes on along the minus strand of LR738709.1, from coordinate 701,621,509 downwards.
AGTTGGTCGACGACGACAAGAATGGCATCGTTACCCTTCTGGGACTTGGGAAAGCCAGTAATGAAATCCATCTGCACCTTATCCCATTTCCACAGCGGAATAGGAAGAGGTTGCAGAAGTCCAGCCGGCTTCTGATGTTCTGCCTTCACGCGACGACAGACATCGCATTCAGCAACATAACGAGCAATATCCCGCTTCATATTAGGCCACCAGTACCTTTGGCGGAGATCACGATACATCTTAGTACTACCAGGATGAATAGACAGCGGTGTATCATGTGCCTCCTTCATGACCTTGTCAGTCATAAGCTCGAAACGCGTTACCACGATGCGGCCTCGGAAATACAAGGTTCCATCTTCGGATATTGAGAAATCCCTGTATTTCGGAAGATGCAGTTCCTGTTTCATAACATCAACGTAAGCATCTTTGGTTTGCGCTACCTTGACAGCCTTCTCAAGATCCGGCTGTATCACAAGGTCATTAAGCGAACCATGTGGAACGATATGCAGATTCAGCTTGCGTAATTCCTCATAAAGACGAGGCTGAGCTCGCTTAACCTTGAGGTTGGTGCTGTATGACTTGCGACTCAAGGCATCGGCCATCACATTAGCCTTGCCAGGGGTATAAGAAATACCGCAGTTGTATTCAGAAATAGTTTCCAACCATCGCTGTTGGCGGAGATTAAGATCCGGCTGAGTGAATAAATATTTCAAGCTTTGATGATCAGTATAAATCTCACACCGGTTACCGAGAAGGTAATGTCGCCATAGCTTCAATGCAAAGATCACTGCAGCAAGTTCAAGATCATGCACTGGATAATTCTCTTCATGCGGACGCAATTGGCGCGATGCATAAGCAACTACTCTTCGTTCTTGCATTAGGACACAGCCTAATCCTTGACGAGAGGCGTCGCAATATATCACGAAGTCCTTGCGAGAGTCTGGAGGAGCAAGCACTGGTGCAGAAACGAGCTTGTCCTTAAGAGCTTGAAAGCTTTCCTGGCATTTATCTGTCCACTCAAACTTAACGCCTTTGTGAAGCAGATTAGTCAGGGGCTTGGCAATCTTGGAAAAGTTCTCGACGAAGCGACGACAATAGCTTGCAAGGCCGAGAAAACTTCTCACTTGCTTGACATTCTTCGGAGGAGTCCAGTCAAGAATAGCCTGAACCCGTTCCGGATTAACGGCAATGCCATCCTTGGAAATCACATGTCCAAGGTAGGTTACTTCAGAAAGCCAGAACTCGCATTTGGAAAACTTAGCATAAAGCTGATGCTCTCGCAGCTTCTCCAGAACAAGGTGAAGATGTTCGACGTGTTCTTCCTTGTTCTTCGAGAATACCAGAATATCATCCAGATATACCACGACGAACTTGTCGAGGTAATCCATGAATATGTAATTCATCAGGCGGGAGAAGGTAGCTGGTGCATTAGTCAGTCCAAAAGACATGACAGTGTACTCATACGAGCCATAGCGAGTAACAAATGCAGTCTTTGGAATATCCTCTTCGCGAACACGGATCTGGTGATAACCCAACCTCAAGTCGAGTTTAGAAAACACCGATGATCCAGCCAGTTGATCATATAAGTCATTGATCCGAGGAAGCGGATATTTATTCTGGATGGTTGCCTGGTTGATAGGTCGGTAATCTTGTACCAGCCTATTCGTACCATCTTTCTTCTTGACGAAAAGAGACGGTGCTCCCCAGGCAGAGGAACTAGGACGGATGAAGCCCTTCTTGAGTGACTTGTCGATTTCCTCCTTAAGCTCGAGGAGCTCTTGCGGTGGCATCTTGTAAGGACGCTTCGCAATAGGAGTAGTACCTGGCTTCAAGTCGATGACGAACTCGACAGCTCGAACAGGGGGTATTCCTGGAAGTTCTTCTCGGAAGACATCCGGGAAATCACGTACCACTGGTATGTTCTCGAGCCCTTCGAGTGGTGAAGCATTCAATACGTTGGAGGCATAGATTTGAGCCTCGGCATCACGAGATATACGAGCGCGACAATTCACCAACTGATTCGAGGGGTGCCGAAGACGTACAGTCTTGGTGGCACAATCGATTTGGGCCTCGTGAGCCTCCAACCAATCCATACCCAGGATGAGGTCTATGCCGCAAGATTTCAGGACAATGGGGTACGCCTGAAATTTTCTCTCTTCAATCTCAACACTAACTTGAGGACAGAAGAGGGTAGATCGGCAAGGACCCGCGGAGGTTTGTATTTTTACTGGATGATACAGTGTGTCAAATTCAAATTCATGCTTGAGTGCAAAAGGTTCAGAAATGAAAGAATCCGAAGCACCAGTATCGAACAAAACATTAGCAATTACTGAGTTGACAAGAAGTGTACCCATCACTGTGGCTGGCTGCTCTGGGTCTTCACTCAGATTGACGTGGTGAAGCTGACCACCACGAGCATACGAAGGCCTGGTATTATTGTTGCGCTGCTGAGGAACTCCACGTCCACTGCCACGGCCAGCAGATGGAAGAGCCAGCTGACCCTGAACCTGCGGACAGTCTCTGACACGGTGACCCGGACGGCCACACTTGAAGCAGAGTCCACTCTCTGGACGAATCGCAGGTGCTCGAGGTGCTGGGACTGCAGGCCTGTACTGCATTGGCGGTGGAGGAGGCAGACGAGGTGCAGCATAAGAAGGCCTGTACACTGGAGCGTTTGGACGATACATGCTCTGAGGAATCCATATGCGGCGCTTCTGAGAAGACGAGCCCGAAGATGAGCCCGACTCGCGAGAGCGCTTAAGAGCGTCCTTGTGTAGCTTGAGTCCAGTTTCAACCTGAATGGCCTTGTTCACTAGAGTGGCGAAGTCCGGAAAATCAAGCGCCACTAGAGCAAGCAGAATATCATGATGAAGTCCGCGCCTGAACTTCTCTTGGCGTCTAGCGTCAGTAGCGATATCCTCCTCAGCATAGCGGGACAGCTCAAGGAACTCCCGCTGATAGGCGTCCACTGACTTGTTGCCCTGAACCAGGTTGCGAAACTCCGTACGCTTGCGGTCGATAACCCCTTCCGGGATGTACCGAGCACGGAAGGCAGTCTTGAAGTCTGCCCAGGTAATGATAGTTCCAGCAGGCACTGTGTTCCAGTGAGTGTCCCACCATTGGGCCGCCGGACCCTTCAGGAAATACGTCGCGAATTTGACATAATTGTCAGGGGACACGGCGGCAGAATCCAGCTCAAAGAATATGTCTCGCAGCCAATCATCGGCATCCAAGGGGTTGGCGGCACTGCGAAATATCGTTGGACTGAGCCGCACAAATTCTTGCAGAGTGATAGCGGCTGGCTGATGCTGAGCATTGGCGTTGATCTGGGGCATCTGGTTGAGCATACCCTGCAGCACCTGACGCTGCAAGTCAATGGTCTGCATTACGGCAGCCATATAGTCTGGCGGCGGAGGCGGAGGCGGAGGTGCAGGGGGATCATTGTTATTAGCCATCCTGATAATTCCAACAGGGGTGGTTTAGCGACAAGGATACACATTGCATGAATTCAACAATGAAGTAAATATGCACGACATAAGGGAAGTGCAATAATACAACATCATACACATCATGACATACGGGTTCGTACATAGCGTCGGTTACAAACGGGCAGCATAACGGCGCAAAATCAAAAACTAGACATAGTAGGCGGCGCGCAGACCGCGGTAAGGAAGTACACAACGAGACATAGCAAAGGCTACATCAACGTCGGAGAAAGGAACTGAAACGGGGTAGCTGCAAGTGCGGACGGCGGATCTCGATCGCAGAAGGATCCTGAGCTCCATGTGCACTCTGATGCAGAACCCGGTCTCGGACGGGAATCAGAGGTCCACGAACTGGCGTGTAACCTCCAACCGCAGGCCACTCGACACCTGGAGGTGTGTTGATCCTGCGCGGGCAAAGGATAGACTGAGGAAGTGTCCCTGCTTGGACAGCCGGTACCAACTGCGTCAACGTCTGGTAGAGAGTTGTCCGAGTGATGGACAACTCAACCGCCAGGGCCCGAGCAGTTCGATCCAGCGCCTGAGTGTGCTGAATTAGAACCTGCGGGTCATAACGTCGACTCTCGTACGGGGCATAGATAGCTGAGTAGTATCCAGTCTCATCTCCAGCAGGTGCATACGGAATGTACCGAAACTCAGAGGCATCCAAGCTATCTCTGTGCTCTCCTCTGAGGCGTACGACAGCAGCGTAGGCAGCATCATGGACTGCCATTGCAACCGTCACGCCGCTACCGCGGAAGCGGTACAGCTCGGTGCCTGAGTCATCCTGCCGGTCGTAGATACGAACATCAGCATAATACTGCTCCTGGTTGAACTCGCGATACTCCTCGTAGACCATGTACTCGGGGTACCAGCGGTAGCCCAGCCTGGTCAGGAGAGCGACTAGAATGGCCGGAAACCCAGGGGCATCTCGAGCCCAGGTGCGAAGCACAAGCTGAGTCTCCGGGCGAGGTGGAAACAGAGGATCCATCTGAAAGAAGAAGAATCAGACTTGATCGAGCACGCCGGACTAAGCCTATGCCCCCGGGGGTCTTAGACCATCGCCCCGGACGCTCCTGCACGTTGCGAGGCCGTTCGGTAGCAGACCTAGCAACCCCTTATACAAGCACGCAGTTGCATTCTGGGTCCAATCCGAACGGGCCGCTCAATCGCTGACGTCGTGACGACTCCGGCTGAAGTATACGACGCAGAGCACCCACTCACACCCACGTGGTGGTTAGTGCTATCGGACCCGAAGGCCCCTCGGATCAAATATCCAAATCGCTTAGTGGATTGGGAGCGCGCGGTAACGAGCGTTGCCACCACACCGGTGGCCCCGACGTCCCGTCTCGAAGACTTGTGACAAGGACCTCAGAGGACCGGCCACGCTTCGTAGTTATCTCGCGGGTACCCTCACTGGTCACCCGACTCCACAGCTCACGCCTCAAAGGCACTCGCGGGTACCCCTCAGGGTCAACCCGTCTCTATCCAACATGTGTAGTAGTAACTATAAAGTGTCTTCAGACGCACGATACCTCTGGCCGCACGCCTTTGTTCCTGGCGACGTCCGGCCTCGGGGATCGATACGTCTTTAAACACGGTACGGTAAACCAGGGCATCCGTGTGGTTTCCATGCCGATGAGGAATCCGAGGAATCACCCTCGTTGGATTCCTAAACGACAAGTCCCGTTAAGGTGATACCGGAGGAATCACCCTCGGCGGTAATCACCATAGCGGATGCACGACAAAAGCTAAGTCGGAAGTGGGAAGAGGAATCACCCTCGGTAACCTACAACGAGCTAGCTATACTACAGGGACAACATCGGAAGTGAGTTCGGAGGTATCACCCTCGTCACCCGATGTTAACTCTGCGGAGTCGAGCATACTAGGGGGTGTGTGGTGATGTGAAGAAGGTCAGGGGAAGGGGCTCGATCGCTTGATCGAGGCAAGGGTACTATGCGAGGCAACTACAAGAAAGCGGGACCACAGCAGTGCTACCCAACCTATACTAAGCAGTTTAGGAATAAAGACAGGTATCAACAGTATTGCAAAAACAGGCTATGCAGCAGTAATAGGAGCAGCAGCAGTAGCGGCAATTCTTATGCAAGAATAAGAGGGAATAGACATAGGCGATATCGGAATGATCGAGGGGGGGTTGCTTGCCTGGTTGCTCGGCGACAAAAGCAAGGTCGTCAGAAGGGGGACCAATCACCGGGACGGCGTCGGTCTCTGGAGCGGCGTCAGCGTCGGACTCTACCGAGAGAGAAGAGGGGGGGAAGAAACAGATAAATACACAGAATACAAGCATCACAAAGCGTGCTAGGCTAATGTGCAGTGCTGGGTTGCTTAAAAACATGACTAAGTCATATTAGTTATTTTTAGGAATTAACTGGGATTATTAACCGGTGTATGTGCACTATTCATCTACCGGAAACGGGCTAAAAGTTGCGGGTTCACCTCCGTAGAGGGTCCCGACACGGAAACAAGTAGCACGGTTGGCTTCGTCTCGTCGTTCTGAACAACTTTCATGTAGAAAGTTTTCCCATCCGAGCTACGGATAAAAAGATATGATTTTCTAAAGATTTAGACAAATTCTGGAATTATTCTTATTTATTAATTCGACATTATCCAGAATAGTGACAGTGACGTCAGCATGACGCAGAGATGATGTCAGCGGTCGCTGACCAGGGTCAAACCTGACATGTGGGTCCAGTGGGACCCACATGTCAGCCTCTGTTTAGACTGACAGCGAATTTAACTTAATCAACTGGGTTAAATAGGGGGTGGACCCCACCTTTCAGTGACTGAGCTAATCTTCAGATTAAGTAAATATATGTGATTAGTGATTAAACCCAACTGGGGCCCACCTGTCAGCTACAGGAAAGAACAGTGCCCGCGTTGACTCGGGTCAACACGGTCAAACCGCGCGGCGGGGCCCGCTGGCAGTGACACTGGGTGGGACCCAGGCCACGCCAGGTCAGCACGGCGCCGGAGCTGCGCCGGCGACCGTTTTCGCGCCGGAAGTTCGCCGGAGCACGCCGGAAAACGCCCACAGGGCTCTGTTCGAGCCGCGGCTAGTCGCGTTCGATAGCTAGGGGACTCGCCCGTCGAGTGGCGCCATTGGTTGGACCGGGGAACGGCCGGAACTGGCCGGACGGCGAGCTTTGGCGGAGGCCAAATCCGGCGAACTCGCAAACGGCGAGGTAGTGAGCTAAACGAGCGGCGCGAGGCACCTACGGCATCCACGCGGTGCGGCAAAGACGTCGGTGGCACGCACGGGACCAAAAGGTCACCGAGGCCACGCCGGCGACGAGCGTACGCGGCGGTGGGTTCGGGCTCGCGTGGAGCAGCCGCTACGGGCACGGCGGAGCAGAAAAAGGGCGCGGGGAAGAACGGCGGCTCACCTTGCGGCACGCACGTAAGGCCGTTGATGAGTTTAGTAGCTGCAGCGCTCGGTGTCGCCGGAGTTGCGCCGGAGGCAGAGGGGAAAGGGGCGGCGGCGTTCGGTCGATGCAGGGGCTCCCGGCTCCGTCAGCGGGCACCAGGCGACGTGGTCGACCCCGGCGAAGCGCTACTGCATGGTGGCGCTGCGAGGCGACGCCGGTGGCCACGGTGGTGGGGCAGCGCGGCGACGGCGACGCCCGGCTCTGGATCTGGAGAGGAGAAAGGGGCGAGGCGAGCGAGGGGGAGGAAGGGGAAGTGACAGGGGAGGCCAGGGGGAACGAACAGCGTCGACCTTATCACCCCAGCGCGTCGGTGGAGCGACGGCGTGTCGAGCTGCGGCGGCTCGGGCGCGCGCTGGGCGCGGTGGTGGCGACGCGCGGGCGGGAGCAGGTGAAACAGGGAGATGGGCCGGGATGGGCCGGCTCAATCGTGCACTAATCATACACGCAAATGCACACGATCAAGCCTAAGGACTCACGTGAAGGAATCACAACACAACTCTAAAACATAAATAAATACATACAAGTTATATATTACAAGCCAGGGGCCTCGAGGGCTCGAATACATAACAAGTATCATACACAAAGTCAGCGGAAGCGTCAGATGTCCGGGTACAGACATAGAACACAAGTACAGATAGGCCTCATACGAGGCGGGGCAAAAGAAAAACTACGATCGAAAAGGCGCAGGCCTCCTGCCTGGGACCTCCGATCCTACTCCTGGTCGTCGTCCGCCGGCTCCTCGTAGTAGTACTCGCCGACAGGGTAGTAGTAGTAGCCAGCCTCGGGCTGGTAGTAGTAGTCGTCAACAGGGGCTGCTGGCACCATGGCTCCGTCGTCTGATTTATCATGCGGGAAGGACAAAAGGGGAAGCAAAGCAACCGTGAGTACTCATCCAAAGTACTCAGCAAGACTTACATCAGATCTATACTAAGCAATGCAATATTTTCAAAGGAGGCTTTATGTGGGTGGACTAGACTGCAGAAAGCCAGAGTAAAGAGAGGAAAACCTAGTCCTGTCGAAGACTAGCATCTTCAAGGTCTTGCAGCATTAGAAGGGCGCAGATTAGTACATCATAATGTAAAGTATTTATATTAATATCAACCTCGGCCGGGGATCCTTCCTCGACTCCCTGCGAGAAAGCAATCCCAGAGCCCTACCTCATATCTCAAGTCACCAGTTCTAGTTGTACCGAAGTGGATACAACTCCGAGTGTCCGTTACCGTAGGACAGGCTATCGATAGATGTTTTCTTCCCTGCAGGGGTGCACCAACTTACCCACCACGCTCGCTTAACTCCGGCCGGACACACTTGCTGGGTCCTGCCCGGCCTCGGCTAAACAACACGACGCAACCCGACCGGAAACCGCCAGAGAGGATCAAGCACGCCGGACTAAGCCTATGCCCCCGGGGGTCATGGACCATCGCCCCGGACGCTCCTGCACGTTACGTGGCCGTTCGGTAGCAGACCTAGCAACCCCTTATACAAGTACGCAGTTGCATTCCGGGTCCAATCCGAACGGGCCGCTCAATCGCTGACGTCGTGACGACTCCGGCTGAAGTATACGACGCAGAGCACCCACTCACACCCACGTGGTGGTTAGTGCTATCGGACCCGAAGGCCCCTCGGATCAAATATCCAAATCGCTTAGTGGATTGGGAGAGCGCGGTAACGAGCGTTGCCACCACACCGGTGGCCCCGACGTCCCGTCTCGAAGACTTGTGACAAGGACCTCACAGGACCGGCCACGCTTCGTAGTTATCTCGCGGGTACCCTCACTGGTCACCCGACTCCACAGCTCACGCCTCAAAGGCACTCGCGGGTACCCCTCAGGGTCAACCCGTCTCTATCCAACATGTGTAGTAGTAACTATAAAGTGTCTTCAGACGCACGATACCTCTGGCCGCACGCCTTTGTTCCTGGCGACGTCCGGCCTCGGGGATCGATACGTCTTTAAACACGGTACGGTAAACCAGGGCATCCGTGTGGTTTCCATGTCGATGAGGAATCCGAGGAATCACCCTCGTTGGATTCCTAAACGACAAGTCCCGTTAAGGTGATACCGGAGGAATCACCCTCGGCGGTAATCACCATAGCGGATGCACGACAAAAGCTAAGTCGGAAGTGGGAAGAGGAATCACCCTCGGTAACCCACAACGAGCTAGCTATACTACAGGGACAACATCGGAAGTGAGTTCGGAGGTATCACCCTCGTCACCCGATGTTAACTCTGCGGAGTCGAGCATACTAGGGGGTGTGTGGTGATGTGAAGAAGGTCAGGGGAAGGGGCTCGATCGCTTGATCGAGGCAAGGGTACTATGCGAGGCAACTACGAGAAAGCGGGACCACAGCAGTGCTACCCAACCTATACTAAGCAGTTTAGGAATAAAGACAGGTATCAACAGTATTGCAAAAACAGGCTATGCAGCAGTAATAGGAGCAGCAGCAGTAGCGGCAATTCTAATGCAAGAATAAGAGGGAATAGACATAGGCGATATCGGAATGATCGAGGGGGGGTTGCTTGCCTGGTTGCTCGGCGGCAAAAGCAAGGTCGTCGGAGGGGGGACCAATCACCGGGACGGCGTCGGTCTCTGGAGCGGCGTCAGCGTCGGACTCTACCGAGAGAGAAGAGGGGGGGAAGAAACAGATAAATACACAGAATACAAGCATCACAAAGCGTGCTAGGCTAATGTGCAGTGCAGGGTTGCTTAAAAACATGACTAAGTCATATTAGTTATTTTTAGGAATTAACTGGGATTATTAACCGGTGTATGTGCACTATTCATCTACCGGAAACGGGCTAAAAGTTGCGGGTTCACCTCCGTAGAGGGTCCCGACACGGAAACAAGTAGCACGGTTGGCTTCGTCTCGTCGTTCTGAGCAACTTTCATGTAGAAAGTTTTCCCATCCGAGCTACGGATAAAAAGATATGATTTTCTAAAGATTTAGACAAATTCTGGAATTATTCTTATTTATTAATTCGACATTATCCAGAATAGTGACAGTGACGTCAGCATGACGCAGAGATGATGTCAGCGGTCGCTGACCAGGGTCAAACCTGACATGTGGGTCCAGTGGGACCCACATGTCAGCCTCTGTTTAGACTGACAGCGAATTTAACTTAATCAACTGGGTTAAATAGGGGGTGGACCCCACCTTTCAGTGACTGAGCTAATCTTCAGATTAAGTAAATATGTGTGATTAGTGATTAAACCCAACTGGGGCCCACCTGTCAGCTACAGGAAAGAACAGTGCCCGCGTTGACTCGGGTCAACGCGGTCAAACCGCGCGGCGGGGCCCGCTGGCAGTGACACTGGGTGGGACCCAGGCCACGCCAGGTCAGCACGGCGCCGGAGCTGCGCCGGCGACCGTTTTCGCGCCGGAAGTTCGCCGGAGCACGCCGGAAAACGCCCACAGGGCTCTGTTCGAGCCGCGGCTAGTCGCGTTCGATAGCTAGGGGACTCGCCCGTCGAGTGGCGCCATTGGTTGGACCGGGGAACGGCCGGAACTGGCCGGACGGCGAGCTTTGGCGGAGGCCAAATCCGGCGAACTCGCAAACGGCGAGGTAGTGAGCTAAACGAGCGGCGCGAGGCACCTACGGCATCCACGCGGTGCGGCAAAGACGACGGTGGCACGCACGGGACCAAAAGGTCACCGAGGCCACGCCGGCGACGAGCGTACGCGGCGGTGGGTTCGGGCTCGCGTGGAGCAGCCGCTACGGGCACGGCGGAGCAGAAAAAGGGCGCGGGGAAGAACGGCGGCTCACCTTGCGGCACGCATGTAAGGCCGTTGATGAGTTTAGTAGCTGCAGCGCTCGGTGTCGCCGGAGTTGCGCCGGAGGCAGAGGGGAAAGGGGCGGCGGCGTTCGGTCGATGCAGGGGCTCCCGGCTCCGTCAGCGGGCACCAGGCGACGTGGTCGACCCCGGCGAAGCGCTACTGCATGGTGGCGCTGCGAGGCGACGCCGGTGGCCACGGTGGTGGGGCAGCGCGGCGACGGCGACGCCCGGCTCTGGATCTGGAGAGGAGAAAGGGGCGAGGCGAGCGAGGGGGAGGAAGGGGAAGTGACAGGGGAGGCCAGGGGGAACGAACAGCGTCGACCTTATCACCCCAGCGCGTCGGTGGAGCGACGGCGTGTCGAGCTGCGGCGGCTCGGGCGCGCGCTGGGCGCGGTGGTGGCGACGCGCGGGCGGGAGCAGGTGAAACAGGGAGATGGGCCGGGATGGGCCGGCTGGGCTTCGCCCCTGGCGACAGGTAAGTTCTCTGCCTCTGTTTCTTTTTATTTATTTCACAGAGAGCAAAAACAATTGTTTAGGCACCAAAGGAGTTTTGCAAAAATTTGAGAGTTGGTCCATAAATGATGCTGAAATATTCCACATCACCAAAAATTGGTTTGAGCATATTTGGATCACTTTTGAATTATTCAAAAATGAAAAGGCATATTAAAGTGCTGTTTTTGGCACTGTTTGATGCCCTAGCCCATAATTGGAGTTGATGGTGATGTTGTTTTCAACAACAACATTTGTTTTGGAATATTTGCTAAATGATGAACATTATTTCATAATTTTTGGAACAACTTCATTTTGCATTTGAATTTGAATTTGAATTTTCAGGAGCAAATTTGAGTTGCTTTGTTTAACCACTGTGATTAGCTTTGCAGATGAACATGACATGGCATGATTAACAAAATGTCACAGTGCTTAGTACAAGGGGGGTGTTACAAATTCTCCTCCTCTAAAAGGAATTCTCGTCCCGAGAATTTAGGAGGTAGAAGCAAAGAGGTCGGGGTATTCCGCCCGAAGGTTCTCCTCGCGTTCCCAAGTGGCTTCATCTTCAGTATGATTCGACCACTGCACCTTTAGGAATTTGGTTGTCTTCTGGCGGGTCCGACGTTCGGCTTGATCCAGGATGCGAATCGGATGCTCCTTATAAGACAGATCATCTTGAAGCTCGAGCATCTCATGGTCCACAGCACGATGCGGAGATTCCTTGAAGGATCGTCGAAGTTGCGATACATGGAACACATCGTGGATATGAGAGAATTGCGGAGGCAATTGCAGTTTATAAGCCACAAATCCACGTCTAGCAACCACGGGAAAGGGGCCAATGTAGCGTGGAGCTAACTTGCCCTTGACGCCGAAACGGTGCGTGCCCTTCATAGGGGTGACACGAAGATAAACTTGATCACCTGGTTGATAAGTCAATCCCCATCTCTTGCGATCAAAGTTGCTCTTCTGGCGATCTTGAGCCGCCTTGAGATTCTCACGCACGATACGGACTTGCTCTTCGGCGTGTTGAATAATGTCCGGACCAATAACTTGTCGTTCCCCAGTTTCTGACCAGTTCAGAGGGGTTCGACACTTACGTCCGTACAAAACTTCAAAGGGAGCCATCTTCAAGCTTGCTTGGTAGCTGTTGTTATACGAGAACTCGGCATATGGAAGGGATTCTTCCCATTTCTTACCGAATGATATAACACAAGCTCGCAGCATATCTTCAAGCACTTGATTGACTCGTTCAACTTGACCTTGGGACTGGGGGTGATAAGCTGAACTCCAGTTGATATGAGTTCCCAAAGCTTCTTGAAAACTTTCCCAGAACTTGGAAGTGAACAGGGTGCCACGGTCCGTACTGATCTCCTTCGGAATACCGTGGAGGGAAACGATTCTGGAGATATACAATTCTGCTAACTGGTTAGCAGTGATAGTCTCCTTGATTGGCAGGAAGTGTGCAACCTTTGAGAGTTGGTCGACGACGACAAGAATGGCATCGTTACCCTTCTGGGACTTGGGAAAGCCAGTAATGAAATCCATCTGCACCTTATCCCATTTCCACAGCGGAATAGGAAGAGGTTGCAGAAGTCCAGCCGGCTTCTGATGTTCTGCCTTCACGCGACGACAGACATCGCATTCAGCAACATAACGAGCAATATCCCGCTTCATATTAGGCCACCAGTACCTTTGGCGGAGATCACGATACATCTTAGTACTACCAGGATGAATAGACAGCGGTGTATCATGTGCCTCCTTCATGACCTTGTCAGTCATAAGCTCAAAACGCGTTACCACGATGCGGCCTCGGAAATACAAGGTTCCATCTTCGGATATTGAGAAATCCCTGTATTTCGGAAGATGCAGTTCCTGTTTCATAACATCAACGTAAGCATCTTTGGTTTGCGCTACCTTGACAGCCTTCTCAAGATCCGGCTGTATCACAAGGTCATTAAGCGAACCATGTGGAACGATATGCAGATTCAGCTTGCGTAATTCCTCATAAAGACGAGGCTGAGCTCGCTTAACCTTGAGGTTGGTGCTGTATGACTTGCGACTCAAGGCATCGGCCATCACATTAGCCTTGCCAGGGGTATAAGAAATACCGCAGTCGTATTCAGAAATAGTTTCCAACCATCGCTGTTGGCGGAGATTAAGATCCGGCTGAGTGAATAAATATTTCAAGCTTTGATGATCAGTATAAATCTCACACCGGTTACCGAGAAGGTAATGTCGCCATAGCTTCAATGCAAAGATCACTGCAGCAAGTTCAAGATCATGCACTGGATAATTCTCTTCATGCGGACGCAATTGACGTGATGCATAAGCAATTACTCTTCGTTCTTGCATTAGGACACAACCTAAGCCTTGACGAGAGGCGTCACAATATATCACGAAGTCCTTGCGAGAATCTGGAGGAGCAAGCACTGGTGCAGAAACGAGCTTGTCCTTAAGAGCTTGAAAGCTTTCCTGGCATTTATCTGTCCACTCAAACTTAACGCCTTTGTGAAGCAGATTAGTCAGTGGCTTAGCAATCTTGGAAAAGTTCTCGACGAAGCGACGACAATAGCTTGCAAGGCCGAGAAAACTTCTCACTTGCTTGACATTCTTCGGAGGAGTCCAGTCAAGAATAGCCTGAACCCGTTCCGGATTAACGGCAATGCCATCCTTGGAAATCACATGTCCAAGGTAGGTTACTTCAGAAAGCCAGAACTCGCATTTGGAAAACTTAGCATAAAGCTGATGCTCTCGCAGCTTCTCCAGAACAAGGCGAAGATGTTCGACGTGTTCTTCCTTGTTCTTCGAGAATACCAGAATATCATCCAGATATACCACGACGAACTTGTCGAGGTAATCCATGAATATGTAATTCATCAGGCGGGAGAAGGTAGCTGGTGCATTAGTCAGTCCAAAAGACATGACAGTGTACTCATACGAGCCATAGCGAGTAACAAATGCAGTCTTTGGAATATCCTCTTCGCGAACACGGATCTGGTGATAACCCAACCTCAAGTCGAGTTTAGAAAACACCGATGATCCAGCCAGTTGATCATATAAGTCATTGATCCGAGGAAGCGGATATTTATTCTGGATGGTTGCCTGGTTGATAGGTCGGTAATCTTGTACCAGCCTATTCGTACCATCTTTCTTCTTGACGAAAAGAGACGGTGATCCCCAGGCAGAGGAACTAGGACGGATGAAGCCCTTCTTGAGTGACTTGTCGATTTCCTCCTTAAGCTCGAGGAGCTCATGCGGTGGCATCTTGTAAGGACGCTTCGCAATAGGAGTAGTACCTGGCTTCAAGTCGATGACGAACTCGACAGCTCGAACAGGGGGTATTCCTGGAAGTTCTTCTGGGAAGACATCCGGGAAATCACGTACCACTGGTATGTTCTCGAGCCCTTCGAGTGGTGAAGCATTCAATACGTTGGAGGCATAGATTTGAGCCTCGGCATCACGAGATATACGAGCGCGACAATTCACCAACTGATTCGAGGGGTGCCGAAGACGTACAGTCTTGGTGGCACAATCGATTTGGGCCTCGTGAGCCTCCAACCAATCCATACCCAGGATGAGGTCTATGCCGCAAGATTTCAGGACAATGGGGTACGCCTGAAATTTTCTCTCTTCAATCTCAACACTAACTTGAGGACAGAAGAGGGTAGATCGGCAAGGACCCGCGGAGGTTTGTATTTTTACTGGATGATACAGTGTGTCAAATTCAAATTCATGCTTGAGTGCAAAAGGTTCAGAAATGAAAGAATCCGAAGCACCAGTATCGAACAAAACATTAGCAATTACTGAGTTGACAAGAAGTGTACCCATCACTGTGGCTGGCTGCTCTGGGTCTTCACTCAGATTGACGTGGTGAAGCTGACCACCACGAGCATACGAAGGCCTGGTATTATTGTTGCGCTGCTGAGGAACTCCACGTCCACTGCCACGGCCAGCAGATGGAAGAGCCAGCTGACCCTGAACCTGCGGACAGTCTCTGACACGGTGACCCGGACGGCCACACTTGAAGCAGAGTCCACTCTCTGGACGAATCGCAGGTGCTCGAGGTGCTGGGACTGCAGGCCTGTACTGCATTGGCGGTGGAGGAGGCAGACGAGGTGCAGCATAAGAAGGCCTGTACACTGGAGCGTTTGGACGATACATGCTCTGAGGAATCCATATGCGGCGCTTCTGAGAAGACGAGCCCGAAGATGAGCCCGACTCGCGAGAGCGCTTAAGAGCGTCCTTGTGTAGCTTGAGTCCAGTTTCAACCTGAATGGCCTTGTTCACTAGAGTGGCGAAGTCCGGAAAATCAAGCGCCACTAGAGCAAGCAGAATATCATGATGAAGTCCGCGCCTGAACTTCTCTTGGCGTCTAGCGTCAGTAGCGATATCCTCCTCAGCATAGCGGGACAGCTCAAGGAACTCCCGCTGATAGGCGTCCACTGACTTGTTGCCCTGAACCAGGTTGCGAAACTCCGTATGCTTGCGGTCGATAACCCCTTCCAGGATGTACCGAGCACGGAAGGCAGTCTTGAAGTCTGCCCAGGTAATGATAGTTCCAGCAGGCACTGTGTTCCGGTGAGTGTCCCACCATTGGGCCGCCGGACCCTTCAGGAAATACGTCGCGAATTTGACATAATTGTCAGGGGACACGGCGGCAGAATCCAGCTCAAAGAATATGTCTCGCAGCCAATCATCGGCATCCAAGGGGTTGGCGGCACTGCGAAATATCGTTGGACTGAGCCGCACAAATTCTTGCAGAGTGATAGCGGCTGGCTGATGCTGAGCATTGGCGTTGATCTGGGGCATCTGGTTGAGCATACCCTGCAGCACCTGACGCTGCAAGTCAATGGTCTGCATTACGGCAGCCATATAGTCTGGCGGCGGAGGCGGAGGCGGAGGTGCAGGGGGATCATTGTTATTAGCCATCCTGATAATTCCAACAGGGGTGGTTTAACGACAAGGATACACATTGCATGAATTCAACAATGAAGTAAATATGCACGACATAAGGGAAGTGCAATAATACAACATCATACACATCATGACATACGGGTTCGTACATAGCGTCGGTTACAAACGGGCAGCATAACGGCGCAAAATCAAAAACTAGACATAGTAGGCGGCGCGCAGACCGCGGTAAGGAAGTACACAACGAGACATAGCAAAGGCTACATCAACGTCGGAGAAAGGAACTGAAATGGGGTAGCTGCAAGTGCGGACGGCGGATCTCGATCGCAGAAGGATCCTGAGCTCCATGTGCACTCTGATGCAGAACCCGGTCTCGGACGGGAATCAGAGGTCCACGAACTGGCGTGTAACCTCCAACCGCAGGCCACTCGACACCTGGAGGTGTGTTGATCCTGCGCGGGCAAAGGATAGACTGAGGAAGTGTCCCTGCTTGGACAGCCGGTACCAACTGCGTCAACGTCTGGTAGAGAGTTGTCCGAGTGATGGACAACTCAACCGCCAGGGCCCGAGCAGTTCGATCCAGCGCCTGAGTGTGCTGAATCAGAACCTGCGGGTCATAACGTCGACTCTCGTACGGGGCACAGATAGCTGAGTAGTATCCAGTCTCATCTCCAGCAGGTGCATACGGAATGTACCGAAACTCAGAGGCATCCAAGCTATCTCTGTGCTCTCCTCTGAGGCGTACGACAGCAGCGTAGGCAGCATCATGGACTGCCATTGCAACCGTCACGCCGCTACCGCGGAAGCGGTACAGCTCGGTGCCTGAGTCATCCTGCCGGTCGTAGATACGAACATCAGCATAATACTGCTCCTGGTTGAACTCGCGATACTCCTCGTAGACCATGTACTCGGGGTACCAGCGGTAGCCCAGCCTGGTCAGGAGAGCGACTAGAATGGCCGGAAACCCAGGGGCATCTCGAGCCCAGGTGCGAAGCACAAGCTGAGTCTCCGGGCGAGGTGGAAACAGAGGATCCATCTGAAAGAAGAAGAATCAGACTTGATCGAGCACGCCGGACTAAGCCTATGCCCCCGGGGGTCTTAGACCATCGCCCCGGACGCTCCTGCACATTGCGAGGCCGTTCGGTAGCAGACCTAGCAACCCCTTATACAAGCACGCAGTTGCATTCTGGGTCCAATCCGAACGGGCCGCTCAATCGCTGACGTCGTGACGACTCCGGCTGAAGTATACGACGCAGAGCACCCACTCACACCCACGTGGTGGTTAGTGCTATCGGACCCGAAGGCCCCTCGGATCAAATATCCAAATCGCTTAGTGGATTGGGAGCGCGCGGTAACGAGCGTTGCCACCACACCGGTGGCCCCGACGTCCCGTCTCGAAGACTTGTGACAAGGACCTCAGAGGACTGGCCACGCTTCGTAGTTATCTCGCGGGTACCCTCACTGGTCACCCGACTCCACAGCTCACGCCTCAAAGGCACTCGCGGGTACCCCTCAGGGTCAACCCGTCTCTATCCAACATGTGTAGTAGTAACTATAAAGTGTCTTCACGCGACGACAGACATCGCATTCAGCAACATAACGAGCAATATCCCGCTTCATATTAGGCCACCAGTACCTTTGGCGGAGATCATGATACATCTTAGTACTACCAGGATGAATAGACAGCGGTGTATCATGTGCCTCCTTCATGACCTTGTCAGTCATAAGCTCGAACTGGCGTGTAACCTCCAACCGCAGGCCACTCGACACCTGGAGGTGTGTTGATCCTGCGCGGGCAAAGGATAGACTGAGGAAGTGTCCCTGCTTGGACAGCCGGTACCAACTGCGTCAATGTCTGGTAGAGAACTGTCCGAGTGATGGACAACTCAACCGCCAGGGCCCGAGCAGTACGATCCAGAGCCTGAGTGTGCTGAATCAGAACCTGCGGGTCATATCGTCGACTCTCATACGGGGCACAGATAGCTGAGTAGTATCCAGTCTCATCTCCAGCAGGTGCATACGGAATGTACCGAAACTCAGAAGCATCCAAGCTATCTCTGTGCTCTCCTCGGAGGCGTACGACAGCAGCGTAGGCAGCATCATGGGCTGGCATTGCAACCGTCACGCCGCTACCGCGGAAGCGGTACAGCTCAGTGCCTGAGTCATCCTGCCGGTCGTAGATACGAACATCAGCATAATACTGCTCCTGGTTGAACTCGCGATACTCCTCGTAGACCATGTACTCGGGGTACCAGCGGTAGCCCAGCCTGGTCAGGAGAGCGACTAGAATGGCCGGAAACCCAGGGGCATCTCGAGCCCAGGTGCGAAGCACAAGCTGAGTCTCCGGGCGAGGTGGAAACAGAGGATCCATCTGAAAGAAGAAGAATCAGACTTGTCAAGTCCTGATGATAATTAAACAGAACTTGGTAAGAAAGGTTAAACAAACAAATGGAAAGGAAAATGTGAATAATTGGTTTATCAAACAAATGGAAAGGAAAATGTGTGTACACTCAAGCGTTAGGGGTATATCATTTCCCAAGGAAAAGCGGAGCATGATATACAAGATAGGGTAGCAAGTTCAAAATTATTTAGGTAAAGGGACGAGGGAAGAATCGTGATGTTACCCATACAGCGGTGAATGGATAATAGATCAAGAAACATTTTGTCGAGAGGTTTCACGAAGATGCCATCGAATAGCGACGACATCAAGAAAAAGGGATGATGAAGCGAAAGGTTAATGAAACCACGGATACGGCACAAGCTCGAAATAAGCTTGTGGTTCGAGGTGAAATGATAAAATGAAGAAGATCGACGTAAGCTTAACTCATCGTCGGAAGTTAGGCTACGGGCATAGGGGCCAGTTAACACGATTAAAATTAGCACGAAGATGATATAGCCGATCAGACAAGGAATGATATGATGGAGTATCATTCCAATAAGAGTTCACTAGAGGTAGTGCAATGACGCAATATCCTCGAGATAACATGGGGCAATACTTGAAGGTAGATCAGGATAGAGGTTGGATAGGTGAGTTGATCCATAGAAGACAAGTATTTTAACTTGTCCGGGAAATGGGATCAAGGGGAAAATATGGTCGGAACCACGATTGCAAACGATCAATTCACAGGTACAAGATGAGCAGCTTCCATGATAGGTTCTACATCGGGTCCATGGGCATGAACACATGGTTCAAGGTCGACTCCCACTTCTTCAATGCATTACCTTTCATTCACTCCTCGTCTTCAAAGAAATTGTAGAGTCGAAAATTTATTCGACGGAAAGCGAGTGGATATATCTCGCATAGCTTTTGATTCACACAGACTAGAGAGAGCATATGTTCAACCCATCGGGGCAACTTAAGAACATATACCACAAACTTCAGGGGTAAGTAGTATAAGCTTGAGAAGCAGAGTATGGTTGACAAGACGGGGGATACAATTTACCGAAGGTATTATGTATCAGGGGAAACTAACAAGGTTATGGAATATGGAGGGCAGTGTCGGATATTAATCCAACAAAAGATCAGGTGGTCGGCAAAGGATCTGATGTGAGTATCGGTACTCAACCAGAAGAAGAAGAATGCAAGGGCATCAGTTTATGGAAATTATCTGGATAAGCCGAAGCTTAAATGCAAAGAGTTACAATTTCCAAAGTCGAGGAATCAGAGGCAGAGGCTCTGATAAAAAGATGAGCACGTTGAATTGAATTAGATGGCTAATCAATCAAGGATTGATTTACCGAGAACCAGCTCATGTTCGGAATAAGGTCTGAGCCGAAGAAGATAATTTAGAAGGATCAACTAATGATTGCGTGCATTCACACTCATGTTGACTCAATAAGACCAAAATGACGGTGTCAAAGGGTAACGATGAATTTTGCCAGACATATGGAATTATCCATAATTCAGGCCGGCAAGGTAACCAACAGCAGTAGGCTGCAGAGGTCCTTCGGGAGATCGATTAACAATGGGAAGTATGTTGCGAAACACCTGATCAACTAGGGATGAACGAATCCCCGGTAAGTATGAGGATTTATTCATAGGTGTGATCAGGCGGAACAGGACTGCAAGGCAATAGGTTCCGAGAATTCTCGAAATGTCGGATAGTGTTACGATATGTCGGATAGAACCCGAGGGTACTGGGACGAATATAGGAACGACAGGTGTAGGTAGTTATCCTTTGGGGTTTAACGGTGGTCAGGGACTGCAAAGCAGTGGCATAATGGTCTCGGAAACTTCGTGGAGTATCTTCGGAGTCTTTTGATGATGACACGCCAACTTCGGGATGTGGGGGGGGCTCTCCGGGAGGAAGCAGTTACGAGAACCTAATGTCGGAGTTAGTAAAATCGTTTAACCCGAATAGGAGAGAAATTCAGAGTCCCAGAATACAGATGAGGAATAAAAAGAAGCTACACCACCCAAGTGGCGACGTGGGGCCATAAGCCACACAGCCAAGTTAGTAAAACAGTTTTTGACCTCTAGACTCGACTTCGACCAAGGAGTTGGAAAGGGGTTACTACAGGCAGTCGGCTCCGATACCAACCTGTGACGACCCCGGCTCAACCGTGCACTAATCATACACGCAAATGCGCACGATCAAGCCTAAGGACTCACGTGAAGGAATCACAGCACAACTCTAAAACATAAATAAATACATACAAGTTATATATTACAAGCCAGGGGCCTCGAGGGCTCGAATACATAACAAGTGTCATACACAAGGTTAGCGGAAGCGTTAGGTATCTGGGTACAGATACAACACAGTACTGAAATAGGCCTGTTACACAGGCGGGGCAAAAGAAAAGCTATGATCGAAAAGGCGCAGGCCTCCTGCCTGGGACCTCCGATCCTACTCCTGGTCGTCGTCCGCCGGCTCCTCGTAGAAGTACTCGCCGGCCGGGTAGTAGTAGTAGCCAGCCTCGGGCTGGTAGTAGTAGTCGTCAACGGGGGCTGCAGGCACCATGGCTCCGTCGTCTGGTTTATCATGCGGGAAGGACAAAAGGGAAGCAAAGCAACCGTGAGTACTCATCCAAAGTACTCAGCAAGACTTACATCAGATCTATACTAAGCAATGCATCATTTTCAAAGGAGGCTTTATGTGGGTGGACTAGACTGCAGAATGCCAGAGTAGAGAGGGGAAAACCTAGTCCTGACGAAGACTAGCATCTTCAGGGTCTTGCAGCATTAGAAGGGTGCAGATTAGTACATCATAATGTAAAGTGTTCATAGTAATACAACCTCGGCCGGGGATCCTTCCTCGACTCCCTGCGAGAAAGCAATCCCAGAGCCCTACCTCATATCTCAAGTCACCAGTTCTAGTTGTACCGAAGTGGATACAACTCCGAGTGTCCGTTACCGTAGGATAGGCTATCGATAGATGTTTTCTTCCCTGCAGGGGTGCACCAACTTACCCACCACGCTCGCTTAACTCCGGCCGGACACACTTGCTGGGTCCTGCCCGGCCTCGGCTAAACGACACGACGCAACCCGACCGGAAACCGCCAGAGAGGATCGAGCACGCCGGACTAAGCCTATGCCCCCGGGGGTCTTGGACCATCGCCCCGGACGCTCCTGCACGTTGCGAGGCCGTTCGGTAGCAGACCTAGCAACCCCTTATACAAGCACGCAGTTGCATTCTGGGTCCAATCCGAACGGGCCGCTCAATCGCTGACGTCGTGACGACTCCGGCTGAAGTATACGACGCAGAGCACCCACTCACACCCACGTGGTGGTTAGTGCTATCGGACCCGAAGGCCCCTCGGATCAAATATCCAAATCGCTTAGTGGATTGGGAGCGCGCGGTAACGAGCGTTGCCACCACACCGGTGGCCCCGACGTCCCGTCTCGAAGACTTGTGACAAGGACCTTACAGGACCGGCCATGCTTCGTAGTTATCTCGCGGGTACCCTCACTGGTCACCCGACTCCACAGCTCATGCCTCAAAGGCACTCGCGGGTACCCCTCAGGGTCAACCCGTCTCTATCCAACAAGTGTAGTAACAATGAAATGTCATCAGACGCACGATACCTCTGGCCGCACGCCTTTGTTCCTGGCGACGTCCGGCCTCGGGGATCGACACGTCTTTAAACACGGTACGGTAAACCAGGGCATCCGTGTGGTTTCCATGCCGATGAGGAATCCGAGGAATCACCCTCGTTGGGTTCCTAAACGACAAGTCCCGTTAGGGTGATACCGGAGGAATCACCCTCGGCGGTAATCTCCGTAGCGGGTGCACGACAGAAGCTAAGTCAGAAGTGGGAAGAGGAATCACCCTCGGTAACCCACAACGAGCTAGCTAAACTACAGGGACAACATCGGAAGTGAGTTCGGAGGTATCACCCTCGTCACCCGATGTTAACTCTGCGGAGTCGAGCATACTAGGGGGTGTGTGGTGATGTGAAGAAGGTCAGGGGAAGGGGCTCGATCGCTTGATCGAGGCAAGGGTACTAAGCGAGGCAACTACGAGAATGCGGGGCCACAGCAGTTCTACCCAACCTATACTAAGCAGTTTAGGAATAAAGACAGGTATCAACAGTATTGCAAAAACAGGCTATGCAGCAGTAATAGGAGCAGCAGCAGTAGCAGCAATTCTAATGCAAGAATAAGAGAGAATAGACATAGGCGATATCGGAATGATCAAGGGGGGTTGCTTGCCTGGTTGCTCGGTGGCAAAAGCAAGGTCGTCGGAGGGGGAACCAATCACCGGGACGGCGTCGGTCTCTGGAGCGGCGTCAGCGTCGGACTCTACCGAGAGAGAAGAGGGGGGAAGAAACAGATAAATACACAGAATACAAGCATCACAAAGCGTGCTAGGCTAATGTGCAGTGCAGGGTTGCTTAAAAACATGTCTAAGCCATATTAGTTATTTTTAGGAATCAACTGGAATTATTTACCGGTGTATGTGCACTATTCATCTACCGGAAACAGGCTAAAAGTTGCGGGTTCACCTCCGTAGAGGGTCCCGACACGGAAACAGATAGCACGGTTGGCTTTGTCTCGTCGTTCTGAGCAACTTTCATGTAGAAAGTTTTTCCATCCGAGCTACGGATAAAAAGATATGATTTTCCTAAGTTTTTAGACATTTTTTTGGAATTTGTTTTATTCATTAAATCAACATTATCCAGAATAGTGCATGTGACATCAGCATGACGCAAAGATGACGTCAGCAGTCAACAGCCGCACTGGTCAGGTCAAACCTGACCAGTGGGTCCCACCTGTCAGACTCTGAGGCTTAACAGGGTTTAAACTAATCTAACAGAGATGATTACAGGGGTGGGCCCCACATGTCATAGAGACTAGTTAAATTAACTAATTACTTAACTTAATTAACATATTAATTAGCAGTTTGGGATTATTTTAAAATGTTTTAACGCGGGGCCCACACGTCAGCGCCACGTGGGCGGTTGACCTGGTCAACTGGCCCCGCGGGGCCCAGTGGTCAGCGACACAGGTGGTGGGGGCCACCTCGCCACGTCAGTCGCCGGCGTTTAAACGCCGGCGGGTGCCAAATCGCGGCGGCGCTCTCGGAAGCTCGTCGGAAATCGCGTACGGGGGCCCGTTCGGGCCGTGGCTGGGCGCGTTCGAACGCGCGGGCAGCACCGCGTCCAACCATGGCGGTGGCGCGGGCTGGCGTGGCCGGAGTGGGGCGCTGCACCGTCGCCGGCGGCGATGGCTTACGGGCGCCGATGGAAAACGGTGCTAGGGGGCTCCGTTGGCCGCGCGGCTAACTGCGCTCGAAGGGGTCGACGGTGCGGAGGCGAATGGTGGTAGCGGCACGGCTCGGGGGTGGCCGGAGCCTCGTTGGCGTTAAGCCGCGGCGGAGATCCGAAGCACGGCGAGCTCGCAAAGGGTGCAACGGCGAGCAAAAAGAGCGGGGCTAGGCACGTGCGGCGTCTACGCGCGCGGGCGAACAAGATGGACATGTTGGCGCGGTGGTTCTGTCGCGGGAACGCGGCCGGCGACGAGCTCGGCGGAGGCGAGCTCGGCCAAAAGTGGCGCGGCCACTACGGCTACCTAGGGAGGAGAAGGAGGAGCAGGGAGGGCGAGAGGAGCTCACAGAGGGGGGAGCCGATGTGCGCCTGCTCGGCGCAGGCGTGAAGCGGCCGGAGTTCGTCGACGCTCGCCGGAGCAGAGGCGGAAGGGGGCGGAGCTGCTCGTCCGTTCCCGAGGCCACCTGCTTCGGCTTGGGGTCGGGGACGGGGTGGTCGAACTCCGAGAGCACGCCAGACACGAAGGCGAGGCCTGACGTCGACGGTGGCGACGACGTCGACGGTCAAACGGCGACAAGGACGCTCGGCCACACGCAGATCTGAGGGGAGAGGAGGGGAGAGGCGACGAGGCGATGGGGAGGATGGGTGGATAGGCCAGGGGGGAGGGGGAGAGCGTTCTTATCCCCTCCCTACCTGCTACGTCGCGGTGGCGGACGGCGAGCCATGGAGGGCGAGCGCGCGCTTGGCGGCGCGACACGGGGAGGGGAGCAGGTAGAAGACCCTGCTCCCATGGGCTGGGCCGGCCTGGGCCACGCCTCTGGCGTCAGGTAACTCTTTTCCTTCTTCTTTCTCTTTTATTTATTTATCAGAGAGGAAAAGGAAATGATTGGCATCCAGAAGACTTTAGTAAAAAGTGTGAGTTGACCCAAATGATAGGTTGCAATACTCCTAACCACCAAAATAGGTTTGGGTATTTTTGGACTTCTTTTGAAATTTCCAAAAAATGATAGGGCATTTTTATGTGCTGTTTTGGCTCTGTTTAATGTCCTAGCCCAATTTAGGAGTTGATGGTGATGTTGTTTTCCTCAACAACATTTGTTTTGGAATATTTGCTAAATGATGAACATTTTTCCATAATTTTTGGAACAACTTCATTTTGCATTTGAATTTGAATTTGAATTTTCAGGGGCAAATTTGAGTTGCTTTGTTTAACCACTGTGATTAGCTTTGCAAATGAACATGACATGGCATGATTAACAAAAATGTCACAGTGCTTAATACAAGGGGGTGAATTTGTAACACCCCCCTTGTACTAAGCACTGTGACATTTTGTTAATCATGCCATGTCATGTTCATCTGCAAAGCTAATCACAGTGGTTAAACAAAGCAACTCAAATTTGCCCCTGAAAATTCAAATTCAAATTCAAATGCAAAATGAAGTTGTTCCAAAAATTATGAAATAATGTTCATCATTTAGCAAATATTCCAAAACAAATGTTGTTGTTGAAAACAACATCACCATCAACTCCAATTATGGGCTAGGGCATCAAACAGTGCCAAAAACAGCACTTTAATATGCCTTTTCATTTTTGAATAATTCAAAAATGATCCAAATTTGTCCCAACCAATTTTTGGTGATGTGGAATATTTCAGCATCATTTATGGACCAACTCTCAAATTTTTGCAAAACTCCTTTGGTGCCTGAACAATTGTTTTTGCTCTCTGTGAAATAAATAAAAAGAAACAGAGGCAGAGAACTTACCTGTCGCCAGGGGCGAAGCCCAGCCGGCCCATCCCGGCCCATCTCCCTGTTTCACCTGCTCCCGCCCGCGCGTCGCCACTACCGCGCCCAGCGCGCGCCCGAGCCGCCGCAGCTCGACACGCCGTCGCTCCACCGACGCGCTGGGGTGATAAGGTCGACGCTGTTCGTTCCCCCTGGCCTCCCCTGTCACTTCCCCTTCCTCCCCCTCGCTCGCCTCGCCCCTTTCTCCTCTCCAGATCCAGAGCCGGGCGTCGCCGTCGCCGCGCTGCCCCACCACCGTGGCCACCGGCGTCGCCTCGCAGCGCCACCATGCAGTAGCGCTTCGCCGGGGTCGACCACGTCGCCTGGTGCCCGCTGACGGAGCCGGGAGCCCCTGCATCGACCGAACGCCGCCGCCCCTTTCCCCTCTGCCTCCGGCGCAACTCCGGCGACACCGAGCGCTGCAGCTACTAAACTCATCAACGGCCTTACGTGCGTGCCGCAAGGTGAGCCGCCGTTCTTCCCCGCGCCCTTTTTCTGCTCCGCCGTGCCCGTAGCGGCTGCTCCACGCGAGCCCGAACCCACCGCCGCGTACGCTCGTCGCCGGCGTGGCCTCGGTGACCTTTTGGTCCCGTGCGTGCCACCGACGTCTTTGCCGCACCGCGTGGATGCCGTAGGTGCCTCGCGCCGCTCGTTTAGCTCACTACCTCGCCGTTTGCGAGTTCGCCGGATTTGGCCTCCGCCAAAGCTCGCCGTCCGGCCAGTTCCGGCCGTTCCCCGGTCCAACCAATGGCGCCACTCGACGGGCGAGTCCCCTAGCTATCGAACGCGACTAGCCGCGGCTCGAACAGAGCCCTGTGGGCGTTTTCCGGCGTGCTCCGGCGAACTTCCGGCGCGAAAACGGTCGCCGGCGCAGCTCCGGCGCCGTGCTGACCTGGCGTGGCCTGGGTCCCACCCAGTGTCACTGCCAGCGGGCCCCGCCGCGCGGTTTGACCGCGTTGACCCGAGTCAACGCGGGCACTGTTCTTTCCTGTAGCTGACAGGTGGGCCCCAGTTGGGTTTAATCACTAATCACACATATTTACTTAATCTGAAGATTAGCTCAGTCACTGAAAGGTGGGGTCCACCCCCTATTTAACCCAGTTGATTAAGTTAAATTCGCTGTCAGTCTAAACAGAGGCTGACATGTGGGTCCCACTGGACCCACATGTCAGGTTTGACCCTGGTCAGCGACCGCTGACATCATCTCTGCGTCATGCTGACGTCACTGTCACTATTCTGGATAATGTCGAATTAATAAATAAGAATAATTCCAGAATTTGTCTAAAATCTTTAGAAAATCATATCTTTTTATCCGTAGCTCGGATGGAAAAACTTTCTACATGAAAGTTGCTCAGAACGATGAGACGAAGCCAACCGTGCTACTTGTTTCCGTGTCGGGACCCTCTACGGAGGTGAACCCGCAACTTTTAGCCCGTTTCCGGTAGATGAATAGTGCACATACACCGGTTAATAATCCCAGTTAATTCCTAAAAATAACTAATATGACTTAGTCATGTTTTTAAGCAACCCTGCACTGCACATTAGCCTAGCACGCTTTGTGATGCTTGTATTCTGTGTATTTATCTGTTTCTTCCCCCCTCTTCTCTCTCGGTAGAGTCCGACGCTGACGCCGCTCCAGAGACCGACGCCGTCCCGGTGATTGGTTCCCCCTCCGACGACCTTGCTTTTGCCACCGAGCAACCAGGCAAGCAACCCCCCCTCGATCATTCCGATATCGCCTATGTCTATTCCCTCTTATTCTTGCATTAGAATTGCCGCTACTGCTGCTGCTCCTATTACTGCTGCATAGCCTATTTTTGCAATACTGTTGATACCTGTCTTTATTCCTAAACTGCTTAGTATAGGTTGGGTAGCACCGCTGTGGCCCCGCATTCTCGTAGTTGCCTCGCTTAGTACCCTTGCCTCGATCAAGCGATCGAGCCCCTTCCCCTGACCTTCTTCACATCACCACACACCCCCTAGTATGCTCGACTCCGCAGAGTTAACATCGGGTGACGAGGGTGATACCTCCGAACTCACTTCCGATGTTGTCCCTGTAGTATAGCTAGCTCGTTGTGGGTTACCGAGGGTGATTCCTCTTCCCACTTCCGACTTAGCTTTTGTCGTGCATCCGCTATGGTGATTACCGCCGAGGGTGATTCCTCCGGTATCACCTTAACGGGACTTGTCGTTTAGGAATCCAACGAGGGTGATTCCTCGGATTCCTCATCGGCATGGAAACCACACAGATGCCCTGGTTTACCGTACCGTGTTTAAAGACGTATCGATCCCCGAGGCCGGACGTCGCCAGGAACAAAGGCGTGCGGCCAGAGGTATCGTGCGTCTGAAGACACTTTATAGTTACTACTACACATGTTGGATAGAGACGGGTTGACCCTGAGGGGTACCCGCGAGTGCCTTTGAGGCGTGAGCTGTGGAGTCGGGTGACCAGTGAGGGTACCCGCGAGATAACTACGAAGCGTGGCCGGTCCTGTAAGGTCCTTGTCACAAGTCTTCGAGACGGGACGTCGGGGCCACCGGTGTGGTGGCAACGCTCGTTACCGCGCGCTCCCAATCCACTAAGCGATTTGGATATTTGATCCGAGGGGCCTTCGGGTCCGATAGCACTAACCACCACGTGGGTGTGAGTGGGTGCTCTGCGTCGTATACTTCAGCCGGAGTCGTCACGACGTCAGCGATTGAGCGGCCCGTTCGGATTGGACCCGGAATGCAACTGCGTACTTGTATAAGGGGTTGCTAGGTCTGCTACCGAACGGCCACGTAACGTGCAGGAGCGTCCGGGGCGATGGTCCATGACCCCCGGGGGCATAGGCTTAGTCCGGCGTGCTTGATCCTCTCTGGCGGTTTCCGGTCGGGTTGCGTCGTGTTGTTTAGCCGAGGCCGGGCAGGACCCACCCAGTGTGTCCGGCCGGAGTTAAGCGAGCGTGGTGGGTAAGTTGGTGCACCCCTGCAGGGAAGAAAACATCTATCGATAGCATGTCCTACGGTAACGGACACTCGGAGTTGTATCCACTTCGGTACAACTAGAACTGGTGACTTGAGATATGAGGTAGGGCTCTGGGATTGCTTTCTCGCAGGGAGTCGAGGAAGGATCCCTGGCCGAGGTTGTATTACTATGAACACTTTACATTATGATGTACTAATCTGCACCCTTCTAATTGCTGCAAGACCCTGAAGATGCTAGTCTTCGTCAGGACTAGGCTTTTCCCCTCTCTACTCTGGCTTTCTGCAGACTAGTCCACCCACATAAAGCCTCCTTTGAAAATGATGCATTGCTTAGTATAGATCTGATGTAAGTCTTGCTGAGTACTTTGGATGAGTACTCACGGTTGCTTGCTCCCCCTTTTGTCTTACCCGCATGGAAACCAGACGACGGAGCCATGGTGCCTGCAGCCCCCATTGACGACTACTACTACCAGCCCGAGGCTGGCTACTTCTACTACCCGGCCGGCGAGTACTACTACGAGGAGCCGGCGGACGACGACCAGGAGTAGGATCGGAGGTCCCAGGCAGGAGGCCTGCGCCTTTTCGATCGTAGCTTTTCTTTTGCCCCGCCTTGACAAAGGCCTATTTATGTTCTGTGTTGTATCTGTACCCAGATACCTAACGCTTCCGCTAACCTTGTGTATGACACTTGTTATGTATTCGAGCCCTCGAGGCCCCTGGCTTGTAATATATAACTTGTATGTATTTATTTATGTTTTAGAGTTGTGCTGTGATTCCTTCACGTGAGTCCTTAGGCTTGATCGTGCGCATTTGCGTGTATGATTAGTGCACGGTAGAGCCGGGGTCGTCACAGGTTGGTATCAGAGCCGACTGCCTGTAGGAACCCCTTTCCAACTCCTTGGTCGAAGTTGAGTCTAGAGGTCAAAAACTGTTTTACTAACTTGGCTGTGTGGCTTATGGCCCCACGTCGCCACTTGGGTGGTGTAGCTTCTTTTATTCCTCGTCTATACTCTGGGACTCTTCTCTCTCGTCTATTCGGGTTAAGTTTTACTAACTTCATTAGGTTCTCGTTTTCACATCTACCCGGAGAGCTGGATATCAGTGCGGTTTCTTATCATTGACCTGATTAGTCTGATAATCATTCCTTTCCTTTTGTTTGTTTAACCTTTCCTACCAAGTTCTGTTTAATTATCATCAGGACTTGACAAGTCTGATTCTTCTTCTTTCAGATGGATCCTCTGTTTCCACCTCGCCCGGAGACTCAGCTTGTGCTTCGCACCTGGGCTCGAGATGCCCCTGGGTTTCCGGCCATTCTAGTCGCTCTCCTGACCAGGCTGGGCTACCGCTGGTACCCCGAGTACATGGTCTACGAGGAGTATCGCGAGTTCAACCAGGAGCAGTATTATGCTGATGCTCGTATCTACGACCGGCAGGATGACTCAGGCACTGAGCTGTACCGCTTCCGCGGTAGCGGCGTGACAGTTGCAATGGCAGTCCATGATGCTGCCTACGCTGCTGTCGTACGCCTCCGCGGAGAGCACAGAGATAGCTTGGATGCCTCGGAGTTCCGGTACATTCCGTATGCACGTGCTGGAGATGAGACTGGATACTACTCAGCTATCTGTGCCCCGTACGAGAGTCGACGATATGACCCGCAGGTTCTGATTCAGCACACTCAGATGCTGGATCGAACTGCTCGGGCCCTGGCGGTTGAGTTGTCCATCACTCGGACAACTCTCTACCAGACGTTGACGCAGTTGGTACCGGCTGTCCAAGCAGGGACACTTCCTCAGTCTATCCTTTGCCCGCGCAGGATCAACACACCTCCAGGTGTCGAGTGGCCTGCGGTTGGAGGTTACACGCCAGTTCGTGGACCTCTGATTCCCGTCCGAGACCGGGTTCTGCATCAGAGTGCACATGGAGCTCAGGATCCTTCTGCGATCGAGATCCGCCGTCCGCACTTGCAGCTACCCCGTTTCAGTTCCTTTCTCCGACGTTGATGTAGCCTTTGCTATGTCTCGTTGTGTACTTCCTTACCACGGTCTGCGCGCCGCCTACTATGTCTAGTTTTTGATTTTGCGCCGTTATGCTGCCCGTTTGTAACCGACGCTATGTACGAACCCGTATGTCATGATGTGTATGATGTTGTATTATTGCACTTCCCTTATGTCGTGCATATTTACTTCATTGTTGAATTCATGCAATGTGTATTCTTGTCGCTAAACCACCCCTGTTGGAATTATCAGGATGGCTAATAACAATGGTCCACCTCCGCCTCCGCCTCCGCCGCCAGATTATATGGCTGCCGTAATGCAGACCTTTGACTTGCAGCGTCAGGTGCTGCAGGGTATGCTCAACCAGATGCCTCAGCTCAACGCTAATGCTCAGCATCAGCCAGCCGCTATCACTCTGCAAGAATTTGTGCGGCTCAGTCCAACGATATTTCGCAGTGCCGCCAACCCCTTGGATGCCGATGATTGGCTGCGAGACATATTCTTTGAGCTGGATTCTGCCGCCGTGTCCCCTGACAACTATGTCAAATTCGCGACGTATTTCCTGAAGGGTCCGGCGGCCCAATGGTGGGACACTCACCGGAACACAGTGCCTGCTGGAACTATCATTACCTAGGCAGACTTCAAGACTGCCTTCCGTGCTCGGTACATCCCGGAAGGGGTTATCGACCGCAAGCGTACGGAGTTTCACAACCTGGTTCAGGGCAACAAGTCAGTTGATGCTTATCAGCGGGAGTTCCTGGAACTGTCCCGCTACGCTGAGGAGGATATTGCTACTGACGCAAGACGCCAGGAGAAGTTCAGGCGCGGACTTCATCATGATATTCTGCTTGCTCTAGTGGCACTGGACTTTCCGGACTTCGCCACTTTAGTGAACAAGGCCATTCAGGTTGAAACTGGACTCAAGCTACACAAGGACGCTCTTAAGCGCTCTCGCGAGTCGGGCTCATCTTCGGGCTCGTCTTCTCAGAAGCGCCGCATATGGATTCCTCAGAGCATGTATCGTCCAAACGCTCCAGTGTACAGGCCTTCTTATGCTGCACCTCGTCTGCCTCCTCCACCGCCAATGCAGTACAGGCCTGCAGTCCCAGCACCTCGAGCACCTGCGATTCGTCCAGAGAGTGGACTCTGCTTCAAGTGTGGCCGTCCGGGTCACCGTGTCAGAGACTGCCCGTAGGTTCAGGGTTAGCTGGCTCTTCCATCTGCTGGCCGTGGCAGTGGACGTGGAGTTCCTCAGCAGCGCAACAATAATACCAGGCCTTCGTATGCTCGTGGTGGTCAGCTTCACCACGTCAATCTGAGTGAAGACCCAGAGCAGCCAGCCACAGTGATGGGTACACTTCTTGTCAACTCAGTAATTGCTAATGTTTTGTTCGATACTGGTGCTTCGGATTCTTTCATTTCTGAACCTTTTGCACTCAAGCATGAATTTGAATTTGACACACTGTATCATCCAGTAAAAATACAAACCTCCGCGGGTCCTTGCCGATCTACCCTCTTCTGTCCTCAAGTTAGTGTTGAGATTGAAGAGAGAAAATTTCAGGCGTACCCCATTGTCCTGAAATCTTGCGGCATAGACCTCATCCTGGGTATGGATTGGTTGGAGGCCCACGAGGCCCAAATCGATTGTGCCACCAAGACTGTACGTCTTCGGCACCCCTCGAATCAGTTGGTGAATTGTCGCGCTCGTATATCTCGTGATGCCGAGACTCAAATCTATGCCTCCAACGTATTGAATGCTTCACCACTCGAAGGGCTCGAGAACATACCAGTGGTACGTGATTTCCCGGATGTCTTCCCAGAAGAACTTCCAGGAATACCCCCTGTTCGAGCTGTCGAGTTCGTCATCGACTTGAAGCCAGGCACCACTCCTATTGCGAAGCGTCCTTACAAGATGCCACCGCATGAGCTCCTCGAGCTTAAGGAGGAAATCGACAAGTCACTCAAGAAGGGCTTCATCCGTCCTAGTTCCTCTGCCTGGGGAGCACCGTCTCTTTTCGTCAAGAAGAAAGATGGTACGAATAGGCTGGTACAAGATTACCGACCTATCAACCAGGCAACCATCCAGAATAAATATCCGCTTCCTCGGATCAATGACTTATATGATCAACTGGCTGGATCATCGGTGTTTTCTAAACTCGACTTGAGGTTGGGTTATCACCAGATCCGTGTTCGCGAAGAGGATATTCCAAAGACTGCATTTGTTACTCGCTATGGCTCGTATGAGTACACTGTCATGTCTTTTGGACTGACTAATGCACCAGCTACCTTCTCCCGCCTGATGAATTACATATTCATGGATTACCTCGACAAGTTCGTCGTGGTATATCTGGATGATATTCTGGTATTCTCGAAGAACAAGGAAGAACACGTCGAACATCTTCGCCTTGTTCTGGAGAAGCTGCGAGAGCATCAGCTTTATGCTAAGTTTTCCAAATGCGAGTTCTGGCTTTCTGAAGTAACCTACCTTGGACATGTGATTTCCAAGGATGGCATTGCTGTTAATCCGGAACGGGTTCAGGCTATTCTTGACTGGACTCCTCCGAAGAATGTCAAGCAAGTGAGAAGTTTTCTCGGCCTTGCAAGCTATTGTCGTCGCTTCGTCGAGAACTTTTCCAAGCTTGCCAAGCCCCTGACTAATCTGCTTCACAAAGGCGTTAAGTTTGAGTGGACAGATAAATGCCAGGAAAGCTTTCTAGCTCTTAAGGACAAGCTCGTTTCTGCACCAGTGCTTGCTCCTCCAGATTCTCGCAAGGACTTCGTGATATATTGCGACGCCTCTCGTCAAGGATTAGGCTGTGTCCTAATGCAAGAACTAAGAGTAATTGCTTATGCATCACGTCAATTGCGTCCGCATGAAGAGAATTATCCAGTGCATGATCTTGAACTTGCTGCAGTGATTTTTGCATTGAAGCTATGGCGGCATTACCTTCTCGGTAACCGGTGTGAGATTTATACTGATCATCAAAGCTTGAAATATTTATTCACTCAGCCGGATCTTAATCTCCGCCAACAGCGATGGTTGGAAACTATTTCTGAATATGACTGCGGTATTTCTTATACCCCTGGCAAGGCTAATGTGATGGCCGATGCCTTGAGTCGCAAGTCATACAGCACCAACCTCAAGGTTAAGCGAGCTCAGCCTCGTCTTTATGAGGAATTACGCAAGCTGAATCTGCATATCGTTCCACATGGTTCGCTTAATGACCTTGTGATACAGCCGGATCTTGAGAAGGCTGTCAAGGTAGCGCAAACCAAAGATGCTTACGTTGATGTTATGAAACAGGAACTGCATCTTCCGAAATACAGGGATTTCTCAGTATCCGAAGATGGAACCTTGTATTTCCGAGGCCGCATCGTGGTAACGCGTTTCGAGCTTATGACTGACAAGGTCATGAAGGAGGCACATGATACACCGCTGTCTATTCATCCTGGTAGTACTAAGATGTATCGTGATCTCCGCCAAAGGTACTGGTGGCCTAATATGAAGCGGGATATTGCTCGTTATGTTGCTGAATGCGACGTCTGTCGTCGCGTGAAGGCAGAACATCAGAAGCCTGCTGGACTTCTGCAACCTCTTCCTATTCCGCTGTGGAAATGGGATAAGGTGCAGATGGATTTCATTACTGGCTTTCCTAAGTCCCAGAAGGGTAACGATGCCATTCTTGTCGTCGTCGACCAACTCTCAAAGGTTGCACACTTCCTGCCAATCAAGGAGACTATCACTGCTAGCCAGTTAGCAGAACTGTATATCTCCCGAATTGTATCCCTCCACGGAATTCCGAAGGAGATCAGTACGGACCGTGGCACCCTGTTCACTTCCAAGTTCTGGGAAAGTTTTCAAGAAGCTTTGGGAACTCATATCAACTGGAGTTCAGCTTATCACCCCCAGTCCCAAGGTCAAGTTGAACGAGTCAATCAAGTGCTTGAAGATATGCTGCGAGCTTGTGTTATATCATTCGGTAAGAAATGGGAAGAATCCCTTCCATATGCCGAGTTCTCGTATAACAACAGCTATCAAGCAAGCTTGAAGATGGCTCCCTTTGAAGTTCTGTACGGACGTAAGTGTCGAACCCCTCTGAACTGGTCAGGAACTGGGGAACGACAAGTTATTGGTCCGGACATTATTCAACACGCCGAAGAGCAAGTCCGTATCGTGCGTGAGAATCTCAAGGCGGCTCAAGATCGCCAGAAGAGCAACTTTGATCGCAAGAGATGGGGATTGACTTATCAACCAGGTGATTAAGTTTATCTTCGTGTCACCCCTATGAAGGGCACGCACCGTTTCGGCGTCAAGGGCAAGTTAGCTCCACGCTACATTGGCCCCTTTCCCGTGGTTGCTAGACGTGGATTTGTGGCTTATAAACTGGAATTGCCTCCGCAATTCTCTCATATCCACGATGTGTTCCATGTATCGCAACTTCGACGATCCTTCAAGGAGTCCCCGCATCGTGCTGTGGATCACGAGATGCTCGAGCTTCAAGATGATCTTTCTTATAAGGAGCATCCGATCCGCATCCTCGATCAAGCTGAACGTCGGACCCGTCAGAAGACAACCAAGTTCCTGAAGGTGCAGTGGTCGAATCACACCGAAGATGAAGCCACTTGGGAACGCGAGGAAAATCTTCGGGCGGAATACCCCGACCTCTTTGCTTCTACCTCCTAAATTCTCGGGACGAGAATTTCTTTTAGAGGAGGAGAATTTGTAACACCCCCCTTGTACTAAGCACTGTGACATTTTGTTAATCATGCCATGTCATGTTCATCTGCAAAGCTAATCACAGTGGTTAAACAAAGCAACTCAAATTTGCTCCTGAAAATTCAAATTCAAATTCAAATGCAAAATGAAGTTGTTCCAAAAATTATGAAATAATGTTCATCATTTAGCAAATATTCCAAAACAAATGTTGTTGTTGAAAACAACATCACCATCAACTCCAATTATGGGCTAGGGCATCAAACAGTGCCAAAAACAGCACTTTAATATGCCTTTTCATTTTTGAATAATTCAAAAATGATCCAAATTTGTCCCAACCAATTTTTGGTGATGTGGAATATTTCAGCATCATTTATGGACCAACTCTCAAATTTTTGCAAAACTCCTTTGGTGCCTAAACAATTGTTTTTGCTCTCTGTGAAATAAATAAAAAGAAACAGAGGCAGAGAACTTACCTGTCGCCAGGGGCGAAGCCCAGCCGGCCCATCCCGGCCCATCTCCCTGTTTCACCTGCTCCCGCCCGCGCGTCGCCACCACCGCGCCCAGCGCGCGCCCGAGCCGCCGCAGCTCGACACGCCGTCGCTCCACCGACGCGCTGGGGTGATAAGGTCGACGCTGTTCGTTCCCCCTGGCCTCCCCTGTCACTTCCCCTTCCTCCCCCTCGCTCGCCTCGCCCCTTTCTCCTCTCCAGATCCAGAGCCGGGCGTCGCCGTCGCCGCGCTGCCCCACCACCGTGGCCACCGGCGTCGCCTCGCAGCGCCACCATGCAGTAGCGCTTCGCCGGGGTCGACCACGTCGCCTGGTGCCCGCTGACGGAGCCGGGAGCCCCTGCATCGACCGAACGCCGCCGCCCCTTTCCCCTCTGCCTCCGGCGCAACTCCGGCGACACCGAGCGCTGCAGCTACTAAACTCATCAACGGCCTTACGTGCGTGCCGCAAGGTGAGCCGCCGTTCTTCCCCGCGCCCTTTTTCTGCTCCGCCGTGCCCGTAGCGGCTGCTCCACGCGAGCCCGAACCCACCGCCGCGTACGCTCGTCGCCGGCGTGGCCTCGGTGACCTTTTGGTCCCGTGCGTGCCACCGACGTCTTTGCCGCACCGCGTGGATGCCGTAGGTGCCTCGCGCCGCTCGTTTAGCTCACTACCTCGCCGTTTGCGAGTTCGCCGGATTTGGCCTCCGCCAAAGCTCGCCGTCCGGCCAGTTCCGGCCGTTCCCCGGTCCAACCAATGGCGCCACTCGACGGGCGAGTCCCCTAGCTATCGAACGCGACTAGCCGCGGCTCGAACAGAGCCCTGTGGGCGTTTTCCGGCGTGCTCCGGCGAACTTCCGGCGCGAAAACGGTCGCCGGCGCAGCTCCGGCGCCGTGCTGACCTGGCGTGGCCTGGGTCCCACCCAGTGTCACTGCCAGCGGGCCCCGCCGCGCGGTTTGACCGCGTAGACCCGAGTCAACGCGGGCACTGTTCTTTCCTGTAGCTGACAGGTGGGCCCCAGTTGGGTTTAATCACTAATCACACATATTTACTTAATCTGAAGATTAGCTCAGTCACTGAAAGGTGGGGTCCACCCCCTATTTAACCCAGTTGATTAAGTTAAATTCGCTGTCAGTCTAAACAGAGGCTGACATGTGGGTCCCACTGGACCCACATGTCAGGTTTGACCCTGGTCAGCGACCGCTGACATCATCTCTGCGTCATGCTGACGTCACTGTCACTATTCTGGATAATGTCGAATTAATAAATAAGAATAATTCCAGAATTTGTCTAAAATCTTTAGAAAATCATATCTTTTTATCCGTAGCTCGGATGGAAAAACTTTCTACATGAAAGTTGCTCAGAACGACGAGACGAAGCCAACCGTGCTACTTGTTTCCGTGTCGGGACCCTCTACGGAGGTGAACCCGCAACTTTTAGCCCGTTTCCGGTAGATGAATAGTGCACATACACCGGTTAATAATCCCAGTTAATTCCTAAAAATAACTAATATGACTTAGTCATGTTTTTAAGCAACCCTGCACTGCACATTAGCCTAGCACGCTTTGTGATGCTTGTATTCTGTGTATTTATCTGTTTCTTCCCCCCTCTTCTCTCTCGGTAGAGTCCGACGCTGACGCCGCTCCAGAGACCGACGCCGTCCCGGTGATTGGTTCCCCCTCCGACGACCTTGCTTTTGCCACCGAGCAACCAGGCAAGCAACCCCCCCTCGATCATTCCGATATCGCCTATGTCTATTCCCTCTTATTCTTGCATTAGAATTGCCGCTACTGCTGCTGCTCCTATTACTGCTGCATAGCCTGTTTTTGCAATACTGTTGATACCTGTCTTTATTCCTAAACTGCTTAGTATAGGTTGGGTAGCACCGCTGTGGCCCCGCATTCTCGTAGTTGCCTCGCTTAGTACCCTTGCCTCGATCAAGCGATCGAGCCCCTTCCCCTGACCTTCTTCACATCACCACACACCCCCTAGTATGCTCGACTCCGCAGAGTTAACATCGGGTGACGAGGGTGATACCTCCGAACTCACTTCCGATGTTGTCCCTGTAGTATAGCTAGCTCGTTGTGGGTTACCGAGGGTGATTCCTCTTCCCACTTCCGACTTAGCTTTTGTCGTGCATCCGCTATGGTGATTACCGCCGAGGGTGATTCCTCCGGTATCACCTTAACGGGACTTGTCGTTTAGGAATCCAACGAGGGTGATTCCTCGGATTCCTCATCAGCATGGAAACCACACGGATGCCCTGGTTTACCGTACCGTGTTTAAAGACGTATCGATCCCCGAAGCCGGACGTCGCCAGGAACAAAGGCGTGCAGCCAGAGGTATCGTGCGTCTGAAGACACTTTATAGTTACTACTACACATGTTGGATAGAGACGGGTTGACCCTGAGGGGTACCCGCGAGTGCCTTTGAGGCGTGAGCTGTGGAGTCGGGTGACCAGTGAGGGTACCCGCGAGATAACTACGAAGCGTGGCCGGTCCTGTAAGGTCCTTGTCACAAGTCTTCGAGACGGGACGTCGGGGCCACCGGTGTGGTGGCAACGCTCGTTACCGCGCGCTCCCAATCCACTAAGCGATTTGGATATTTGATCCGAGGGGCCTTTGGGTCCGATAGCACTAACCACCACG
Source organism: Secale cereale (assembly GCA_902687465.1). Taxonomy (NCBI): domain Eukaryota; kingdom Viridiplantae; phylum Streptophyta; class Magnoliopsida; order Poales; family Poaceae; genus Secale; species Secale cereale. The sequence continues at coordinate 701,583,107 of LR738709.1, read as the reverse complement.
TGGGTGTGAGTGGGTGCTCTGCGTCGTATACTTCAGCCGGAGTCGTCACGACGTCAGCGATTGAGCGGCCCGTTCGGATTGGACCCGGAATGCAACTGCGTACTTGTATAAGGGGTTGCTAGGTCTGCTACCGAACGGCCACGTAACGTGCAGGAGCGTCCGGGGCGATGGTCCATGACCCCCGGGGGCATAGGCTTAGTCCGGCGTGCTTGATCCTCTCTGGCGGTTTCCGGTCGGGTTGCGTCGTGTTGTTTAGCCGAGGCCGGGCAGGACCCAGCCAGTGTGTCCGACCGGAGTTAAGCGAGCGTGGTGGGTAAGTTGGTGCACCCCTGCAGGGAAGAAAACATCTATCGATAGCCTGTCCTACGGTAACGGACACTCGGAGTTGTATCCACTTCGGTACAACTAGAACTGGTGACTTGAGATATGAGGTAGGGCTCTGGGATTGCTTTCTCGCAGGGAGTCGAGGAAGGATCCCCGGCCGAGGTTGTATTACTATGAACACTTTACATTATGATGTACTAATCTGCACCCTTCTAATTGCTGCAAGACCCTGAAGATGCTAGTCTTCGTCAGGACTAGGCTTTTCCCCTCTCTACTCTGGCTTTCTGCAGACTAGTCCACCCACATAAAGCCTCCTTTGAAAATGATGCATTGCTTAGTATAGATCTGATGTAAGTCTTGCTGAGTACTTTGGATGAGTACTCACGGTTGCTTGCTCCCCCTTTTGTCTTACCCGCATGGAAACCAGACGACGGAGCCATGGTGCCTGCAGCCCCCGTTGACGACTACTACTACCAGCCCGAGGCTGGCTACTTCTACTACCCGGCCGGCGAGTACTACTACGAGGAGCCGGCGGACGACGACCAGGAGTAGGATCGGAGGTCCCAGGCAGGAGGCCTGCGCCTTTTCGATCGTAGCTTTTCTTTTGCCCCGCCTTGACAAAGGCCTATTTCTGTTCTGTGTTGTATCTGTACCCAGATACCTAACGCTTCCGCTAACCTTGTGTATGACACTTGTTATGTATTCGAGCCCTCGAGGCCCCTGGCTTGTAATATATAACTTGTATGTATTTATTTATGTTTTAGAGTTGTGCTGTGATTCCTTCACGTGAGTCCTTAGGCTTGATCGTGCGCATTTGCGTGTATGATTAGTGCACGGTAGAGCCGGGGTCGTCACAGGTTGGTATCAGAGCCGACTGCCTGTAGGAACCCCTTTCCAACTCCTTGGTCGAAGTCGAGTCTAGAGGTCAAAAACTGTTTTACTAACTTGGCTGTGTGGCTTATGGCCCCACGTCGCCACTTGGGTGGTGTAGCTTCTTTTATTCCTCGTCTGTATTCTGGGACTCTGAATTCTCTCCTATTCGGGTTAAACGATTTTACTAACTCTGACATTAGGTTCTCGTAACTGCTTCCTCCCGGAGAGCCCCCCCCCCCACATCCCGAAGTTGGCGTGTCATCATCAAAAGACTCCGAAGATACTCCACGAAGTTTCCGAGACCATTATGCCACTGCTTTGCAGTCCCTGACCACCGTTAAACCCCAAAGGATAACTACCTACACCTGTCGTTCCTATATTCGTCCCAGTACCCTCGGGTTCTATCCGACATATCGTAACACTATCCGACATTTCGAGAATTCTCGGAACCTATTGCCTTGCAGTCCTGTTCCGCCTGATCACACCTATGAATAAATCCTCATACTTACCGGGGATTCGTTCATCCCTAGTTGATCAGGTGTTTCGCAACATACTTCCCATTGTTAATCGATCTCCCGAAGGACCTCTGCAGCCTACTGCTGTTGGTTACCTTGCCGGCCTGAATTATGGATAATTCCATATGTCTGGCAATATTCATCGTTACCCTTTGACACCGTCATTTTGGTCTTATTGAGTCAACATGAGTGTGAATGCACGCAATCATTAGTTGATCCTTCTAAATTATCTTCTTCGGCTCAGACCTTATTCCGAACATGAGCTGGTTCTCGGTAAATCAATCCTTGATTGATTAGCCATCTAAGTCAATTCAACGTGCTCATCTTTTTATCAGAGCCTCTGCCTCTGATTCCTCGACTTTGGAAATTGTAACTCTTTGCATTTAAGCTTCGGCTTATCCAGATAATTTCCATAAACTGATGCCCTTGCATTCTCCTTCTTCTGGTTGAGTACCGATACTCACATTAGATCCTTTGCCGACCACCTGATCTTTTGTTGGATTAATATCCGACACTGCCCTCCATATTCCATAACCTTGTTAGTTTCCCCTGATACATAATACCTTCGGTAAATTGTATCCCCCGTCTTGTCAACCATACTCTGCTTCTCAAGCTTATGCTACTTACCCCTGAAGTTTGTGGTATATGTTCTTAAGTTGCCCCGATGGGTTGAACATAGGCTTTCTCTAGTCTGTGTGAATCAAAAGCTATGCGAGATATATCCACTCGCGTTCCGTCGAATAAATTTTCGACTCTACAATTTCTTCGAAGACGAGGAGTGAATGAAAGGTAATGCATTGAAGAAGTGGGAGTCGACCTTGAACCATGTGTTCATGCCCATGGACCCGATGTAGAACCTATCATGGAAGCTGCTCATCTTGTACCTGTGAATTGATCCTTTGCAATCGTGGTTCCGACCATATTTTCCCCTTGATCCCATTTCCCGGACAAGTTAAAATACTTGTCTTCTACAGATCAACTCACCTATCCAACCTCTATCCTGATCTACCTTCAAGTATTGCCCCATGATATCTCGAGGATATTGCGTCATTGCACTACCTCTAGTGAACTCTTATTGGAATGATACTCCATCATATCATTCCTTGTCTGATCGGCTATATCATCTTCGTGCTAATTTTAACCGTGTTAACTGGCCCCTATGCCCGTAGCCTAACTTCCGACGATGAGTTAAGTTTACGTCGATCTTCTTCATTTTATCATTTCACCTCGAACCACAAGCTTATTTCGAGCTTGTGCCGTATCCGTGGTTTCATTAACCTTTCGCTTCATCATCCCTTTTTCTTGATGTCGTCGCTATTCGATGGCATCTTCGTGAAACCTCTCGACAAAATGTTTCTTGATCTATTATCCATTCACCGTTGTATGGGTAACATCACGATTCTTCCCTCGTCCCTTTACCTAAATAATTTTGAACTTGCTACCCTATCTTGTATATCATGCTCCGCTTTTCCTTGGGAAATGATATACCCCTAACGCTTGAGTGTACACACATTTTCCTTTCCATTGGTTTGATAAACCAATTATTCACATTTTCCTTTCCATTTGTTTGTTTAACCTTTCTTACCAAGTTCTGTTTAATTATCATCAGGACTTGACAAGTCTGATTCTTCTTCTTTCAGATGGATCCTCTGTTTCCACCTCGCCCGGAGACTCAGCTTGTGCTTCGCACCTGGGCTCGAGATGCCCCTGGGTTTCCGGCCATTCTAGTCGCTCTCCTGACCAGGCTGGGCTACCGCTGGTACCCCGAGTACATGGTCTACGAGGAGTATCGCGAGTTCAACCAGGAGCAGTATTATGCTGATGTTCGTATCTACGACCGGCAGGATGACTCAGGCACTGAGCTGTACCGCTTCCGCGGTAGCAGCGTGACGGTTGCAATGGCAGTCCATGATGCTGCCTACGCTGCTGTCGTACGCCTCCGAGGAGAGCACAGAGATAGCTTGTATGCCTCTGAGTTTCGGTACATTCCGTATGCACCTGCTGGAGATGAGACTGGATACTACTCAGCTATCTGTGCCCCGTATGAGAGTCGACGATATGACCCGCAGGCTCTGATTCAGCACACTCAGGCTCTGGATCGTACTGCTCGGGCCCTGGCGGTTGAGTTGTCCATCACTCGGACAGTTCTCTACCAGACATTGACGCAGTTGCTTATGCATCACGTCAATTGCGTCCGCATGAAGAAAATTACCCAGTGCATGATCTGGAACTTGCTGCAGTGATCTTTGCATTGAAGCTATGGCGGCATTACCTTCTTGGTAACCGGTGTGAGATTTATACTGATCATCAAAGCTTGAAGTATTTATTCACTCAGCCGGATCTCAAACTCCGCCAACAGCGATGGTTGGAAGCTATTTCTGAATACGACTGCGGTATTTCTTATACCCCTGGCAAGGCTAATGTGATAGCCGATGCCTTGAGTCGCAAGTCTTACAGCACCAACCTCAAGGTTAAGCGAGCTCAGCCTCGTCTTTATGAGGAATTGCGCAAGCTGAATCTGCAATCGTCCCACATGGTTCGCTTAATGACCTTGTGATACAGCCGGATCTTGAGAAGGCTGTCAAGGTAGCGCAAACCAAAGATGCTTACGTTGATGTTATGAAGCAGGAACTTCACCTTCCGAAATACAGGGATTTCTCGATATCTGAAGATGGAACCTTGTATTTCCGAGGCCGCCTCGTGGTAACTCGTTTCGAGCTTATGACTGACAAGGTCATGAAGGAGGCACATGATACACCACTGTCTATTCATCCTGGTAGCACCAAGATGTATCGTGATCTCCGCCAAAGGTACTGGTGGCCTAATATGAAGCGGGATATCGCTCGACATGTTGCTGAATGTGATGTCTGTCGTCGAGTGAAGGCCGAACATCAGAAGCCCGCTAGACTTCTGCAACCTCTTCCTATTCCGTTGTGGAAATGGGATAAGGTGCAGATGGATTTCATTACTGGTTTTCCCAAGTCGCAAAGGGGTCACGATGCCATTCTTGTCGTCGTCGACCAACTTTCAAAAGTTGCACACTTCCTGCCAATTAAGGAGACTATCACTGCTAACCAGTTAGCAGAGCTGTATATCTCCAGAATTGTTTCCCTCCACGGTATTCCGAAGGAGATCAGTTCGGACCGTGGCACCCTGTTCACTTCCAAGTTCTGGGAAAGTTTTCAAGAAGCTTTGGGAACTCATATCAACTGGAGTTCAGCTTATCACCCCCAGTCCCAAGGTCAAGTTGAACGAGTCAATCAAGTGCTTGAAGATATGCTGCGAGCTTGTGTTGTATCATTCGGTAAGAAATGGGAAGAATCCCTTCCATATGCCGAGTTCTCGTATAACAACAGCTATCAAGCAAGCTTGAAGATGGCTCCCTTTGAAGTTCTGTATGGACGTAAGTGTCGAACCCCTCTGAACTGGTCAGAAACTGGGGAACGACAAGTTATTGGTCCGGACATTATTCAACACGCCGAAGAGCAAGTCCGTATCGTGCGTGAGAATCTCAAGGCGGCTCAAGATCGCCAGAAGAGCAACTTTGATCGCAAGAGATGGGGATTGACTTATCAACCAGGTGATCAAGTTTATCTTCGTGTCACCCCTATGAAGGGCACGCACCGTTTCGGCGTCAAGGGCAAGTTAGCTCCACGCTACTTTGGCCCCTTTCCCGTGGTTGCTAGACGTGGATTTGTGGCTTATAAACTGGAATTGCCTCCGCAATTCTCTCATATCCACGATGTGTTCCATGTATCGCAACTTCGACGATCCTTCAAGGAGTCCCCGCATCGTGCTGTGGATCACGAGATGCTCGAGCTTCAAGATGATCTTTCTTATAAGGAGCATCCGATCCGCATCCTCGATCAAGCTGAACGTCGGACCCGTCAGAAGACAACCAAGTTCCTGAAGGTGTAGTGGTCGAATCACACCGAAGATGAAGCCACTTGGGAACGCGAGGAAAATCTTCGGGCGGAATACCCCGACCTCTTTGCTTCTACCTCCTAAATTCTCGGGACGAGAATTTCTTTTAGAGGAGGAGAATTTGTAACACCCCCTTGTATTAAGCACTGTGACATTTTTGTTAATCATGCCATGTCATGTTCATTTGCAAAGCTAATCACAGTGGTTAAACAAAGCAACTCAAATTTGCCCCTGAAAATTCGAATTCAAATTCAAATGCAAAATGAAGTTGTTCCAAAAATTATGGAAAAATGTTCATCATTTAGCAAATATTCCAAAACAAATGTTGTTGAGGAAAACAACATCACCATCAACTTCTAAGTTGGGCTAGGGCATTAAACAGAGCCAAAACAGCACATAAAAATGCCCTATCATTTTTTTGAAATTTCAAAAGAAGTCCAAAAATACCCAAACCTATTTTGGTGGTTAGGAGTATTGCAACCTATCATTTGGGTCAACTCACACTTTTTACTAAAGTCTTCTGGATGCCAATCATTTCCTTTTCCTCTCTGATAAATAAATAAAAGAGAAAGAAGAAGGAAAAGAGTTACCTGACGCCAGAGGCGTGGCCCAGGCCGGCCCAGCCCATGGGAGCAGGGTCTTCTACCTGCTCCCCTCCCCGTGTCGCGCCGCCAAGCGCGCGCTCGCCCTCCACGGCTCGCCGTCCGCCACCGCGACGTAGCAGGTAGGGAGGGGATAAGAACGCTCTCCCCCTCCCCCCTGGCCTATCCACCCATCCTCCCCATCGCCTCGTCGCCTCTCCCCTCCTCTCCCCTCAGATCTGCGTGTGGCCGAGCGTCCTTGTCGCCGTTCGACCGTCGACGTCGTCGCCACCGTCGACGTCAGGCCTCGCCTTCGTGTCTGGCATGCTCTCGGAGTTCGACCACCCCGTCCCCGACCCCAAGCCGAAGCAGGTGGCCTCGGGAACGGACGAGCAGCTCCGCCCCCTTCCGCCTCTGCTCCGGCGAGCGTCGACGAACTCCGGCCGCTTCACGCCTGCGCCGAGCAGGCGCACATCGGCTCCCCCCTCTGTGAGCTCCTCTCGCCCTCCCTGCTCCTCCTTCTCCTCCCTAGGTAGCCGTAGTGGCCGCGCCACTTTTGGCCGAGCTCGCCTCCGCCGAGCTCGTCGCCGGCCGCGTTCCCGCGACAGAACCACCGCGCCAACATGTCCATCTTGTTCGCCCGCGCGCGTAGACGCCGCACGTGCCTAGCCCCGCTCTTTTTGCTCGCCGTTGCACCCTTTGCGAGCTCGCCGTGCTTCGGGTCTCCGCCGCGGCTTAACGCCGACGAGGCTCCGGCCACCCCCGAGCCGTGCCGCTACCACCATTCGCCTCCACACCGTCGACCCCTTCGAGCGCAGTTAGCCGCGCGGCCAACGGAGCCCCCTAGCACCATTTTCCATCGGCGCCCGTAAGCCACCGCCGCCGGCGACGGTGCAGCGCCCCACTCCGGCCACGCCAGCCCGCGCCACCGCCATGGTTGGACGCGGTGCTGCCCGCGCGTTCGAACGCGCCCAGCCACGGCCCGAACGGGCCCCCGTACGCGATTTCCGACGAGCTCCCGAGAGCGCCGCCGCGATTTGGCACCCGCCGGTGTTTAAACACCGGCGACTGACGTGGCGAGGTGGCCCCCACCACCTGTGTCGCTGACCACTAGGCCCCGCGGGCCCAGTTGACCAGGTCAACCGCCCACGTGGCGCTGACGTGTGGGCCCCGCGTTAAAACGTTTTAAAAATAATCCCAAACTGCTAATTAATATGTTAATTAAGTTAAGTAATTAGTTAATTTAACTAGTCTCTATGACATGTGGGGCCCACCCCTGTAATCATCTCTGTTAGATTAGTTTAAACCCTGTTAAGCCTCAGAGGCTGACAGGTGGGACCCACTGGTCAGGTTTGACCTGACCAGTGCGGCTGTTGACTGCTGACGTCATCTTTGCGTCATGCTGATGTCACATGCACTATTCTGGATAATGTTGATTTAATGAATAAAACAATTCCAGAAAATGTCTATAATCTTTAGAAATTCATATCTTTTTATCCGTAGCTCGGATGGAAAAACTTTCTACATGAAAGTTGCTCAGAACGACGAGACGAAGCCAACCGTGCTACTTGTTTCCGTGTCGGGACCCTCTACGGAGGTGAACCCGCAACTTTTAGCCCGTTTCCGGTAGATGAATAGTGCACATACACCGGTTAATAATCCCAGTTAATTCCTAAAAATAACTAATATGACTTAGTCATGTTTTTAAGCAACCCTGCACTGCACATTAGCCTAGCACGCTTTGTGATGCTTGTATTCTGTGTATTTATCTGTTTCTTCCCCCCTCTTCTCTCTCGGTAGAGTCCGACGCTGACGCCGCTCCAGAGACCGACGCCGTCCCGGTGATTGGTTCCCCCTTCGACGACCTTGCTTTTGCCACCGAGCAACCAGGCAAGCAACCCCCCCTCGATCATTCCGATATCGCCTATGTCTATTCCCTCTTTTTCTTGCATTAGAATTGCCGCTACTGCTGCTGCTCCTATTACTGGTGCATAGCCTGTTTTTGCAATACTGTTGATACCTGTCTTTATTCCTAAACTGCTTAGTATAGGTTGGGTAGCACTGCTGTGGCCCCGCATTCTCGTAGTTGCCTCGCTTAGTACCCTTGCCTCGATCAAGCGATCGAGCCCCTTCCCCTGACCTTCTTCACATCACCACACACCCCCTAGTATGCTCGACTCCGCAGAGTTAACATCGGGTGACGAGGGTGATACCTCCGAACTCACTTCCGATGTTGTCCCTGTAGTTTAGCTAGCTCGTTGTGGGTTACCGAGGGTGATTCCTCTTCCCACTTCCGACTTAGCTTCTGTCGTGCCCCCGCTACGGTGATTACCGCCGAGGGTGATTCCTCCGGTATCACCCTAACGGGACTTGTCGTTTAGGAATCCAACGAGGGTGATTCCTCGGATTCCTCATCGGCATGGAAACCACACGGATGCCCTGGTTTACCGTACCGTGTTTAAAGACGTGTCGATCCCCGAGGCCGGACGTCGCCAGGAACAAAGGCGTGCGGCCAGAGGTATCGTGCGTCTGATGACATTTTATTGTTACTACACTTGTTGGATAGAGACGGGTTGACCCTGAGGGGTACCCGCGAGTGCCTTTGAGGCGTGAGCTGTGGAGTCGGGTGACCAGTGAGGGTACCCGCGAGATAACTACGAAGCGTGGCCGGTCCTGTAAGGTCCTTGTCACAAGACTTCGAGACGGGACGTCGGGGCCACCGGTGTGGTGGCAACGCTCGTTACCGCGCGCTCCCAATCCACTAAGCAATTTGGATATTTGATCTGAGGGGCCTTCGGGTCCGATAGCACTAACCACCACGTGGGTGTGAGTGGGTGCTCTGCGTCGTATACTTCAGCCGGAGTCGTCACGACGTCAGCGATTGAGCTGCCCATTCGGATTGGACCCAGAATGCAACTGCGTGCTTGTATAAGGGGTTGCTAGGTCTGCTACCGAACGGCCTCGCAACGTGCAGGAGCGTCCGGGGCGATGGTCCAAGACCCCCGGGGGCATAGGCTTAGTCCGGCGTGCTCGATCCTCTCTGGCGGTTTCCGGTCGGGTTGCGTCGTGTTGTTTAGCCGAGGCCGGGCAGGACCCAGCAAGTGTGTCCGGCCGGAGTTAAGCGAGCGTGGTGGGTAAGTTGGTGCACCCCTGCAGGGAAGAAAACATCTATCGATAGCCTGTCCTACGGTAACGGACACTCGGAGTTGTATCCACTTCGGTACAACTAGAACTGGTGACTTGAGATATGAGGTAGGGCTCTGGGATTGCTTTCTCGCAGGGAGTCGAGGAAGGATCCCCGGCCGAGGTTGATATTAATATAAATACTTTACATTATGATGTACTAATCTGCGCCCTTCTAATGCTGCAAGACCTTGAAGATGCTAGTCTTCGACAGGACTAGGCTTTCCTCTCTTTACTCTGGCTTTCTGCAGTCTAGTCCACCCCCCTTGTACTAAGCACTGTGACATTTTGTTAATCATGCCATGTCATGTTCATCTGCAAAGCTAATCACAGTGGTTAAACAAAGCAACTCAAATTTGCTCCTGAAAATTCAAATTCAAATTCAAATGCAAAATGAAGTTGTTCCAAAAATTATGAAATAATGTTCATCATTTAGCAAATATTCCAAAACAAATGTTGTTGTTGAAAACAACATCACCATCAACTCCAATTATGGGCTAGGGCATCAAACAGTGCCAAAAACAGCACTTTAATATGCCTTTTCATTTTTGAATAATTCAAAAGTGATCCAAATATGCTCAAACCAATTTTTGGTGATGTGGAATATTTCAGCATCATTTATGGACCAACTCTCAAATTTTTTGCAAAACTCCTTTGGTGCCTAAACAATTGTTTTTGCTCTCTGTGAAATAAATAAAAAGAAACAGAGGCAGAGAACTTACCTGTCGCCAGGGGCGAAGCCCAGCCGGCCCATCCCGGCCCATCTCCCTGTTTCACCTGCTCCCGCCCGCGCGTCGCCACCACCGCGCCCAGCGCGCGCCCGAGCCGCCGCAGCTCGACACGCCGTCGCTCCACCGACGCGCTGGGGTGATAAGGTCGACGCTGTTCGTTCCCCCTGGCCTCCCCTGTCACTTCCCCTTCCTCCCCCTCGCTCGCCTCGCCCCTTTCTCCTCTCCAGATCCAGAGCCGGGCGTCGCCGTCGCCGCGCTGCCCCACCACCGTGGCCACCGGCGTCGCCTCGCAGCGCCACCATGCAGTAGCGCTTCGCCGGGGTCGACCACGTCGCCTGGTGCCCGCTGACGGAGCCGGGAGCCCCTGCATCGACCGAACGCCGCCGCCCCTTTCCCCTCTGCCTCCGGCGCAACTCCGGCGACACCGAGCGCTGCAGCTACTAAACTCATCAACGGCCTTACGTGCGTGCCGCAAGGTGAGCCGCCGTTCTTCCCCGCGTCCTTTTTCTGCTCCGCCGTGCCCGTAGCGGCTGCTCCACGCGAGTCCGAACCCACCGCCGCGTACGCTCGTCGCCGGCGTGGCCTCGGTGACCTTTTGGTCCCGTGCGTGCCACCGTCGTCTTTGCCGCACCGCGTGGATGCCGTAGGTGCCTCGCGCCGCTCGTTTAGCTCACTACCTCGCCGTTTGCGAGTTCGCCGGATTTGGCCTCCGCCAAAGCTCGCCGTCCGGCCAGTTCCGGCCGTTTCCCGGTCCAACCAATGGCGCCACTCGACGGGCGAGTCCCCTAGCTATCGAACGCGACTAGCCGCGGCTCGAACAGAGCCCTGTGGGCGTTTTCCGGCGTGCTCCGGCGAACTTCCGGCGCGAAAACGGTCGCCGGCGCAGCTCCGGCGCCGTGCTGACCTGGCGTGGCCTGGGTCCCACCCAGTGTCACTGCCAGCGGGCCCCGCCGCGCGGTTTGACCGCGTTGACCCGAGTCAACGCGGGCACTGTTCTTTCCTGTAGCTGACAGGTGGGCCCCAGTTGGGTTTAATCACTAATCACACATATTTACTTAATCTGAAGATTAGCTCAGTCACTGAAAGGTGGGGTCCACCCCCTATTTAACCCAGTTGATTAAGTTAAATTCGCTGTCAGTCTAAACAGAGGCTGACATGTGGGTCCCACTGGACCCACATGTCAGGTTTGACCCTGGTCAGCGACCGCTGACATCATCTCTGCGTCATGCTGACGTCACTGTCACTATTCTGGATAATGTCGAATTAATAAATAAGAATAATTCCAGAATTTGTCTAAATCTTTAGAAAATCATATCTTTTTATCCGTAGCTCGGATGGGAAAACTTTCTACATGAAAGTTGCTCAGAACGACGAGACGAAGCCAACCGTGCTACTTGTTTCCGTGTCGGGACCCTCTACGGAGGTGAACCCGCAACTTTTAGCCCGTTTCCGGTAGATGAATAGTGCACATACACCGGTTAATAATCCCAGTTAATTCCTAAAAATAACTAATATGACTTAGTCATGTTTTTAAGCAACCCTGCACTGCACATTAGCCTAGCACGCTTTGTGATGCTTGTATTCTGTGTATTTATCTGTTTCTTCCCCCCCTCTTCTCTCTCGGTAGAGTCCGACGCTGACGCCGCTCCAGAGACCGACGCCGTCCCGGTGATTGGTCCCCCCTCCGACGACCTTGCTTTTGCCACCGAGCAACCAGGCAAGCAACCCTCCTTGACCATTTCCGATATCGCCTATGTCTATTCTCTCTTATTCTTGCATTAGAATTGCTGCTACTGCTGCTGCTCCTATTACTGCTGCATAGCCTGTTTTTGCAATACTGTTGATACCTGTCTTTATTCCTAAACTGCTTAGTATAGGTTGGGTCGCACTGCTGTGGCCCCGCATTCTCGTAGTTGCCTCGCTTAGTACCCTTGCCTCGGTCAAGCGATCGAGCCCCTTCCCCTGACCTTCTTCACATCACCGCACACCCCCTAATATGCTCGACTCCGCAGAGTTAACATCGGGTGACGAGGGTGATACCTCCGAACTCACTTCCGATGTTGTCCCTGTAGTATAGCTAGCTCGTTGTGGGTTACCGAGGGTGATTCCTCTTCCCACTTCTGACTTAGCTTTTGTCGTGCATCCGCTATGGTGATTACCGCCGAGGGTGATTCCTCCGGTATCACCTTAACGGGACTTGTCGTTTAGGAATCCAACGAGGGTGATTCCTCGGATTCCTCGTCGGCATGGAAACCACACGGATGCCCTGGTTTACCGTACCGTGTTTAAAGACGTATCGATCCCCGAGGCCGGACGTCGCCAGGAACAAAGGCGTGCGGCCAGAGGTATCGTGCGTCTGAAGACACTTTATAGTTACTACTACACATGTTGGATAGAGACGGGTTGACCCTGAGGGGTACCCGCGAGTGCCTTTGAGGCGTGAGCTGTGGAGTCGGGTGACCAGTGAGGGTACCCGCGAGATAACTACGAAGCGTGGCCGGTCCTGTAAGGTCCTTGTCACAAGTCTTCGAGACGGGACGTCGGGGCCACCGGTGTGGTGGCAACGCTCGTTACCGCGCGCTCCCAATCCACTAAGCGATTTGGATATTTGATCCGAGGGGCCTTCGGGTCCGATAGCACTAACCACCACGTGGGTGTGAGTGGGTGCTCTGCGTCGTATACTTCAGCCGGAGTCGTCACGACGTCAGCGATTGAGCGGCCCGTTCGGATTGGACCCGGAATGCAACTGCGTGCTTGTATAAGGGGTTGCTAGGTCTGCTACCGAACGGCCACGTAACGTGCAGGAGCGTCCGGGGCGATGGTCCATGACCCCCGGGGGCATAGGCTTAGTCCGGCGTGCTTGATCCTCTCTGGCGGTTTCCGGTCGGGTTGCGTCGTGTTGTTTAGCCGAGGCCGGGCAGGACCCAGCAAGTGTGTCCGGCCGGAGTTAAGCGAGCGTGGTGGGTAAGTTGGTGCACCCCTGCAGGGAAGAAAACATCTATCGATAGCCTGTCCTACGGTAACGGACACTCGGAGTTGTATCCACTTCGGTACAACTAGAACTGGTGACTTGAGATATGAGGTAGGGCTCTGGGATTGCTTTCTCGCAGGGAGTCGAGGAAGGATCCCCGGCCGAGGTTGATATTAATATAAATACTTTACATTATGATGTACTAATCTGCGCCCTTCTAATGCTGCAAGACCTTGAAGATGCTAGTCTTCGACAGGACTAGGCTTTCCTCTCTTTACTCTGGCTTTCTGTAGTCTAGTCCACCCACATAAAGCCTCCTTTGAAAATATTGCATTGCTTAGTATAGATCTGATGTAAGTCTTGCTGAGTACTTTGGATGAGTACTCACGGTTGCTTTGCTTCCCCTTTTGTCCTTCCCGCATGATAAATCAGACGACGGAGCCATGTTGCCAGCAGCCCCTGTTGACGACTACTACTACCAGCCCGAGGCTGGCTACTACTACTACCCTGCCGGCGAGTACTACTACGAGGAGCCGGCGGACGACGACCAGGAGTAGGATCAGAGGTCCCAGGCAGGAGGCCTGCGCCTTTTCGATCGTAGTTTTTCTTTTGCCCCGCCTCGTATGAGGCCTATCTGTACTTGTGTTCTATGTCTGTACCCGGACATCTGACGCTTCCGCTGACTTTGTGTATGATACTTGTTATGTATTCGAGCCCTCGAGGCCCCTGGCTTGTAATATATAACTTGTATGTATTTATTTATGTTTTAGAGTTGTGCTGTGATTCCTTCACGTGAGTCCTTAGGCTTGATCGTGCGCATTTGCGTGTATGATTAGTGCACGGTTGAGCCGGGGTCGTCACAGGTTGGTATCAGAGCCGACTGCCTGTAGGAACCCCTTTCCAACTCCTTGGTCGAAGTTGAGTCTAGAGGTCAAAAACTGTTTTACTAACTTGGCTGTGTGGCTTATGGCCCCACGTCGCCACTTGGGTGGTGTAGCTTCTTTTATTCCTCGTCTATACTCTGGGACTCTTCTCTCTCGTCTATTCGGGTTAAGTTTTACTAACTCCATTAGGTTCTCGTTTTCACATCTACCCGGAGAGCTGGATATCAGTGCGGTTTCTTATCATTGACCTGATTAGTCTGATCATCATTCCTTTCCATTTGTTTGTTTAACCTTTCTTACCAAGTTCTGTTTAATTATCATCAGGACTTGACAAGTCTGATTCTTCTTCTTTCAGATGGATCCTCTGTTTCCACCTCGCCCGGAGACTCAGCTTGTGCTTCGCACCTGGGCTCGAGATGCCCCTGGGTTTCCGGCCATTCTAGTCGCTCTCCTGACCAGGCTGGGCTACCGCTGGTACCCCGAGTACATGGTCTACGAGGAGTATCGCGAGTTCAACCAGGAGCAGTATTATGCTGATGTTCGTATCTACGACCGGCAGGATGACTCAGGCACCGAGCTGTACCGCTTCCGCGGTAGCGGCGTGACGGTTGCAATGGCAGTCCATGATGCTGCCTACGCTGCTGTCGTACGCCTCAGAGGAGAGCACAGAGATAGCTTGGATGCCTCTGAGTTTCGGTACATTCCGTATGCACCTGTTGGAGATGAGACTGGATACTACTCAGCTATCTGTGCCCCGTACGAGAGTCGACGTTATGACCCGCAGGTTCTGATTCAGCACACTCAGGCGCTGGATCGAACTGCTCGGGCCCTGGCGGTTGAGTTGTCCATCACTCGGACAACTCTCTACCAGACGTTGACGCAGTTGGTACCGGCTGTCCAAGCAGGGACACTTCCTCAGTCTATCCTTTGCCCGCGCAGGATCAACACACCTCCAGGTGTCGAGTGGCCTGCGGTTGGAGGTTACACGCCAGTTCGTGGACCTCTGATTCCCGTCCGAGACCGGGTTCTGCATCAGAGTGCACATGGAGCTCAGGATCCTTCTGCGATCGAGATCCGCCGTCCGCACTTGCAGCTACCCCGTTTCAGTTCCTTTCTCCGACGTTGATGTAGCCTTTGCTATGTCTCGTTGTGTACTTCCTTACCGCGGTCTGCGCGCCGCCTACTATGTCTAGTTTTTGATTTTGCGCCGTTATGCTGCCCGTTTGTAACCGACGCTATGTACGAACCCGTATGTCATGATGTGTATGATGTTGTATTATTGCACTTCCCTTATGTCGTGCATATTTACTTCATTGTTGAATTCATGCAATGTGTATCCTTGTCGCTAAACCACCCCTGTTGGAATTATCAGGATGGCTAATAACAATGATCCCCCTGCACCTTCGCCTCCGCCTCCGCCGCCAGACTATATGGCTGCCGTAATGCAGACCATTGACTTGCAGCGTCAGGTGCTGCAGGGTATGCTCAACCAGATGCCCCAGATCAACGCCAATGCTCAGCATCAGCCAGCCGCTATCACTCTGCAAGAATTTGTGCGGCTCAGTCCAACGATATTTCGCAGTGCCGCCAACCCCTTGGATGCCGATGATTGGCTGCGAGACATATTCTTTGAGCTGGATTCTGCCGCCGTGTCCCCTGACAATTATGTCAAATTCGCGACGTATTTCCTGAAGGGTCCGGCGGCCCAATGGTGGGAAACTCACCGGAACACAGTGCCTGCTGGAACTATCATTACCTGGGCAGACTTCAAGACTGCCTTCCGTGCTCGGTACATCCCGGAAGGGGTTATAGACCGCAAGCGTACGGAGTTTCGCAACCTGGTTCAGGGCAACAAGTCAGTGGACGCCTATCAGCGGGAGTTCCTTGAGCTGTCCCGCTATGCTGAGGAGGATATCGCTACTGACGCTAGACGCCAAGAGAAGTTCAGGCGCGGACTTCATCATGATATTCTGCTTGCTCTAGTGGCGCTTGATTTTCCGGACTTCGCCACTCTAGTGAACAAGGCCATTCAGGTTGAAACTGGACTCAAGCTACACAAGGACGCTCTTAAGCGCTCTCGCGAGTCGGGCTCATCTTCGGGCTCGTCTTCTCAGAAGCGCCGCATATGGATTCCTCAGAGCATGTATCGTCCAAACGCTCCAGTGTACAGGCCTTCTTATGCTGCACCTCGTCTGCCTCCTCCACCGCCAATGCAGTACAGGCCTGCAGTCCCAGAACCTCGAGCACCTGCGATTCGTCCAGAGAGTGGACTCTGCTTCAAGTGTGGCCGTCCGGGTCACCGTGTCAGAGACTGTCCGCAGGTTCAGGGTCAGCTGGCTCTTCCATCTGCTGGCCGTGGCAGTGGACGTGGAGTTCCTCAGCAGCGCAACAATAATACCAGGTCTTCGTATGCTCGTGGTGGTCAGCTTCACCACGTCAATCTGAGTGAAGACCCAGAGCAGCCAGCCACAGTGATGGGTACACTTCTTGTCAACTCAGTAATTGCTAATGTTTTGTTCGATACTGGTGCTTCGGATTCTTTCATTTCTGAACCTTTTGCACTCAAGCATGAATTTGAATTTGACACACTGTATCATCCAGTAAAAATACAAACCTCCGCGGGTCCTTGCCGATCTACCCTCTTCTGTCCTCAAGTTAGTGTTGAGATTGAAGAGAGAAAATTTCAGGCGTACCCCATTGTCCTGAAATCTTGCGGCATAGACCTCATCCTGGGTATGGATTGGTTGGAGGCTCACGAGGCCCAAATCGATTGTGCCACCAAGACTGTACGTCTTCGGCACCCCTCGAATCAGTTGGTGAATTGTCGCGCTCGTATATCTCGTGATGCCGAGGCTCAAATCTATGCCTCCAACGTATTGAATGCTTCACCACTCGAAGGGCTCGAGAACATACCAGTGGTACGTGATTTCCCGGATGTCTTCCCAGAAGAACTTCCAGGAATACCCCCTGTTCGAGCTGTCGAGTTCGTCATCGACTTGAAGCCAGGTACTACTCCTATTGCGAAGCGTCCTTACAAGATGCCACCGCATGAGCTCCTCGAGCTTAAGGAGGAAATCGACAAGTCACTCAAGAAGGGCTTCATCCGTCCTAGTTCCTCTGCCTGGGGAGCACCGTCTCTTTTCGTCAAGAAGAAAGATGGTACGAATAGGCTGGTACAAGATTACCGACCTATCAACCAGGCAACCATCCAGAATAAATATCCGCTTCCTCGGATCAATGACTTATATGATCAACTGGCTGGATCATTGGTGTTTTCTAAACTCGACTTGAGGTTGGGTTATCACCAGATCCGTGTTCGCGAAGAGGATATTCCAAAGACTGCATTTGTTACTCGCTATGGCTCGTATGAGTACACTGTCATGTCTTTTGGACTGACTAATGCACCAGCTACCTTCTCCCGCCTGATGAATTACATATTCATGGATTACCTCGACAAGTTCGTCGTGGTATATCTGGATGATATTCTGGTATTCTCGAAGAACAAGGAAGAACACGTCGAACATCTTCGCCTTGTTCTGGAGAAGCTGCGAGAGCATCAGCTTTATGCTAAGTTTTCCAAATGCGAGTTCTGGCTTTCTGAAGTAACCTACCTTGGACATGTGATTTCCAAGGATGGCATTGCCGTTAATCCGGAACGGGTTCAGGCTATTCTTGACTGGACTCCTCCGAAGAATGTCAAGCAAGTGAGAAGTTTTCTCGGCCTTGCAAGCTATTGTCGTCGCTTCGTCGAGAACTTTTCCAAGATTGCCAAGCCCTTGACTAATCTGCTTCACAAAGGCGTTAAGTTTGAGTGGACAGATAAATGCCAGGAAAGCTTTCAAGCTCTTAAGGACAAGCTCGTTTCTGCACCAGTGCTTGCTCCTCCAGACTCTCGCAAGGACTTCGTGATATATTGCGACGCCTCTCGTCAAGGATTAGGCTGTGTCCTAATGCAAGAACGAAGAGTAGTTGCTTATGCATCGCGCCAATTGCGTCCGCATGAAGAGAATTATCCAGTGCATGATCTTGAACTTGCTGCAGTGATCTTTGCATTGAAGCTATGGCGACATTACCTTCTCGGTAACCGGTGTGAGATTTATACTGATCATCAAAGCTTGAAATATTTATTCACTCAGCCGGATCTTAATCTCCGCCAACAGCGATGGTTGGAAAATATTTCTGAATACGACTGCGGTATTTCTTATACCCCTGGCAAGGCTAATGTGATGGCCGATGCCTTGAGTCGCAAGTCATACAGCACCAACCTCAAGGTTAAGCGAGCTCAGCCTCGTCTTTATGAGGAATTACGCAAGCTGAATCTGCATATCGTTCCACATGGTTCGCTTAATGACCTTGTGATACAGCCGGATCTTGAGAAGGCTGTCAAGGTAGCGCAAACCAAAGATGCTTACGTTGATGTTATGAAACAGGAACTGCATCTTCCGAAATACAGGGATTTCTCAATATCCGAAGATGGAACCTTGTATTTCCGAGGCCGCATCGTGGTAACGCGTTTCGAGCTTATGACTGACAAGGTCATGAAGGAGGCACATGATACACCGCTGTCTATTCATCCTGGTAGTACTAAGATGTATCGTGATCTCCGCCAAAGGTACTGGTGGCCTAATATGAAGCGGGATATTGCTCGATATGTTGCTGAATGCGATGTCTGTCGTCGCGTGAAGGCAGAACATCAGAAGCCTGCTGGACTTCTGCAACCTCTTCCTATTCCGCTGTGGAAATGGGATAAGGTGCAGATGGATTTCATTACTGGCTTTCCCAAGTCCCAGAAGGGTAACGATGCCATTCTTGTCGTCGTCGACCAACTCTCAAAGGTTGCACACTTCCTGCCAATCAAGGAGACTATCACTGCTAGCCAGTTAGCAGAACTGTATATCTCCCGAATTGTATCCCTCCACGGAATTCCGAAGGAGATCAGTACGGACCGTGGCACCCTGTTCACTTCCAAGTTCTGGGAAAGTTTTCAAGAAGCTTTGGGAACTCATATCAACTGGAGTTCAGCTTATCACCCCCAGTCCCAAGGTCAAGTTGAACGAGTCAATCAAGTGCTTGAAGATATGCTGCGAGCTTGTGTTATATCATTCGGTAAGAAATGGGAAGAATCCCTTCCATATGCCGAGTTCTCGTATAACAACAGCTACCAAGCAAGCTTGAAGATGGCTCCCTTTGAAGTTTTGTACGGACGTAAGTGTCGAACCCCTCTGAACTGGTCAGAAACTGGGGAACGACAAGTTATTGGTCCGGACATTATTCAACACGCCGAAGAGCAAGTCCGTATCGTGCGTGAGAATCTCAAGGCGGCTCAAGATCGCCAGAAGAGCAACTTTGATCGCAAGAGATGGGGATTGACTTATCAACCAGGTGATCAAGTTTATCTTCGTGTCACCCCTATGAAGGGCACGCACCGTTTCGGCGTCAAGGGCAAGTTAGCTCCACGCTACATTGGCCCCTTTCCCGTGGTTGCTAGACGTGGATTTGTGGCTTATAAACTGCAATTGCCTCCGCAATTCTCTCATATCCACGATGTGTTCCATGTATCGCAACTTCGACGATCCTTCAAGGAATCTCCGCATCGTGCTGTGGACCATGAGATGCTCGAGCTTCAAGATGATCTGTCTTATAAGGAGCATCCGATTCGCATCCTGGATCAAGCCGAACGTCGGACCCGCCAGAAGACAACCAAATTCCTAAAGGTGCAGTGGTCGAATCATACAGAAGATGAAGCCACTTGGGAACGCGAGGAGAACCTTCGGGCGGAATACCCCGACCTCTTTGCTTCTACCTCCTAAATTCTCGGGACGAGAATTTCTTTTAGAGGAGGAGAATTTGTAACACCCCCCTTGTACTAAGCACTGTGACATTTTGTTAATCATGCCATGTCATGTTCATCTGCAAAGCTAATCACAGTGGTTAAACAAAGCAACTCAAATTTGCTCCTGAAAATTCAAATTCAAATTCAAATGCAAAATGAAGTTGTTCCAAAAATTATGAAATAATGTTCATCATTTAGCAAATATTCCAAAACAAATGTTGTTGTTGAAAACAACATCACCATCAACTCCAATTATGGGCTAGGGCATCAAACAGTGCCAAAAACAGCACTTTAATATGCCTTTTCATTTTTGAATAATTCAAAAGTGATCCAAATATGCTCAAACCAATTTTTGGTGATGTGGAATATTTCAGCATCATTTATGGACCAACTCTCAAATTTTTGCAAAACTCCTTTGGTGCCTAAACAATAGTTTTTGCTCTCTGTGAAATAAATAAAAAGAAACAGAGGCAGAGAACTTACCTGTCGCCAGGGGCGAAGCCCAGCCGGCCCATCCCGGCCCATCTCCCTGTTTCACCTGCTCCCGCCCGTGCGTCGCCACCACCGCGCCCAGCGCGCGCCCGAGCCGCCGCAGCTCGACACGCCGTCTCTCCACCGACGCGCTGGGGTGATAAGGTCGACGCTGTTCGTTCCCCCTGGCCTCCCCTGTCACTTCCCCTTCCTCCCCCTCGCTCGCCTCGCCCCTTTCTCCTCTCCAGATCCAGAGCCGGGCGTCGCCGTCGCCGCGCTGCCCCACCACCGTGGCCACCGGCGTCGCCTCGCAGCGCCACCATGCAGTAGCGCTTCGCCGGGGTCGACCACGTCGCCTGGTGCCCGCTGACGGAGCCGGGAGCCCCTGCATCGACCGAACGCCGCCGCCCCTTTCCCCTCTGCCTCCGGCGCAACTCCGGCGACACCGAGCGCTGCAGCTACTAAACTCATCAACGGCCTTACGTGCGTGCCGCAAGGTGAGCCGCCGTTCTTCCCCGCGCCCTTTTTCTGCTCCGCCGTGCCCGTAGCGGCTGCTCCACGCGAGCCCGAACCCACCGCCGCGTACGCTCGTCGCCGGCGTGGCCTCGGTGACCTTTTGGTCCCGTGCGTGCCACCGTCGTCTTTGCCGCACCGCGTGGATGCCGTAGGTGCCTCGCGCCGCTCGTTTAGCTCACTACCTCGCCGTTTGCGAGTTCGCCGGATTTGGCCTCCGCCAAAGCTCGCCGTCCGGCCAGGTCCGGCCGTTCCCCGGTCCAACCAATGGCGCCACTCGACGGGCGAGTCCCCTAGCTATCGAACGCGACTAGCCGTGGCTCGAACAGAGCCCTGTGGGCGTTTTCCGGCGTGCTCCGGCGAACTTCCGGCGCGAAAACGGTCGCCGGCGCAGCTCCGGCGCCGTGCTGACCTGGCGTGGCCTGGGTCCCACCCAGTGTCACTGCCAGCGGGCCCCGCCGCGCGGTTTGACCGCGTTGACCCGAGTCAACGCGGGCACTGTTCTTTCCTGTAGCTGACAGGTGGGCCCCAGTTGGGTTTAATCACTAATCACACATATTTACTTAATCTGAAGATTAGCTCAGTCACTGAAAGGTGGGGTCCACCCCCTATTTAACCCAGTTGATTAAGTTAAATTCGCTGTCAGTCTAAACAGAGGCTGACATGTGGGTCCCACTGGACCCACATGTCAGGTTTGACCCTGGTCAGCGACCGCTGACATCATCTCTGCGTCATGCTGACGTCACTGTCACTATTCTGGATAATGTCGAATTAATAAATAAGAATAATTCCAGAATTTGTCTAAATCTTTAGAAAATCATATCTTTTTATCCGTAGCTCGGATGGGAAAACTTTCTACATGAAAGTTGCTCAGAACGACGAGACGAAGCCAACCGTGCTACTTGTTTCCGTGTCGGGACCCTCTACGGAGGTGAACCCGCAACTTTAAGCCCGTTTCCGGTAGATGAATAGTGCACATACACCGGTTAATAATCCCAGTTAATTCCTAAAAATAACTAATATGACTTAGTCATGTTTTTAAGCAACCCTGCACTGCACATTAGCCTAGCACGCTTTGTGATGCTTGTATTCTGTGTATTTATCTGTTTCTTCCCCCCCTCTTCTCTCTCGGTAGAGTCCGACGCTGACGCCGCTCCAGAGACCGACGCCGTCCCGGTGATTGGTCCCCCCTCCGACGACCTTGCTTTTGCCACCGAGCAACCAGGCAAGCAACCCTCCTTGACCATTTCCGATATCGCCTATGTCTATTCTCTCTTATTCTTGCATTAGAATTGCTGCTACTGCTACTGCTCCTATTACTGCTGCATAGCCTGTTTTTGCAATACTGTTGATACCTGTCTTTATTCCTAAACTGCTTAGTATAGGTTGGGTAGCACTGCTGTGGCCCCGCATTCTCGTAGTTGCCTCGCTTAGTACCCTTGCCTCGGTCAAGCGATCGAGCCCCTTCCCCTGACCTTCTTCACATCACCGCACACCCCCTAATATGCTCGACTCCGCAGAGTTAACATCGGGTGACGAGGGTGATACCTCCGAACTCACTTCCGATGTTGTCCCTGTAGTATAGCTAGCTCGTTGTGGGTTACCGAGGGTGATTCCTCTTCCCACTTCCGACTTAGCTTTTGTCGTGCATCCGCTATGGTGATTACCGCCGAGGGTGATTCCTCCGGTATCACCTTAACGGGACTTGTCGTTTAGGAATCCAACGAGGGTGATTCCTCGGATTCCTCATCGGCATGGAAACCACACGGATGCCCTGGTTTACCGTACCGTGTTTAAAGACGTATCGATCCCCGAGGCCGGACGTCGCCAGGAACAAAGGCGTGCGGCCAGAGGTATCGTGCGTCTGAAGACACTTTATAGTTACTACTACACATGTTGGATAGAGACGGGTTGACCCTGAGGGGTACCCGCGAGTGCCCTTGAGGCGTGAGCTGTGGAGTCGGGTGACCAGTGAGGGTACCCGCGAGATAACTACGAAGCGTGGCCGGTCCTGTAAGGTCCTTGTCACAAGTCTTCGAGACGGGACGTCGGGGCCACCGGTGTGGTGGCAACGCTCGTTACCGCGCGCTCCCAATCCACTAAGCGATTTGGATATTTGATCCGAGGGGCCTTCGGGTCCGATAGCACTAACCACCACGTGGGTGTGAGTGGGTGCTCTGCGTCGTATACTTCAGCCGGAGTCGTCACGACGTCAGCGATTGAGCGGCCCGTTCGGATTGGACCCGGAATGCAACTGCGTGCTTGTATAAGGGGTTGCTAGGTCTGCTACCGAACGGCCACGTAACGTGCAGGAGCGTCCGGGGCGATGGTCCAAGACCCCCGGGGGCATAGGCTTAGTCCGGCGTGCTTGATCCTCTCTGGCGGTTTCCGGTCGGGTTGCGTCGTGTTGTTTAGCCGAGGCCGGGCAGGACCCAGCAAGTGTGTCCGGCCGGAGTTAAGCGAGCGTGGTGGGTAAGTTGGTGCACCCCTGCAGGGAAGAAAACATCTATCGATAGCCTGTCCTACGGTAACGGACACTCGGAGTTGTATCCACTTCGGTACAACTAGAACTGGTGACTTGAGATATGAGGTAGGGCTCTGGGATTGCTTTCTCGCAGGGAGTCGAGGAAGGATCCCCGGCCGAGGTTGATATTAATATAAATACTTTACATTATGATGTACTAATCTGCGCCCTTCTAATGCTGCAAGACCTTGAAGATGCTAGTCTTCGACAGGACTAGGCTTTCCTCTCTTTACTCTGGCTTTCTGCAGTCTAGTCCACCCACATAAAGCCTCCTTTGAAAATATTGCATTGCTTAGTATAGATCTGATGTAAGTCTTGCTGAGTACTTTGGATGAGTACTCACGGTTGCTTTGCTTCCCCTTTTGTCCTTCCCGCATGATAAATCAGACGACGGAGCCATGGTGCCAGCAGCCCCTGTTGACGACTACTACTACCAGCCCGAGGCTGGCTACTACTACTACCCTGCCGGCGAGTACTACTACGAGGAGCCGGCGGACGACGACCAGGAGTAGGATCGGAGGTCCCAGGCAGGAGGCCTGCGCCTTTTCGATCGTAGTTTTTCTTTTGCCCCGCCTCGTATGAGGCCTATCTGTACTTGTGTTCTATGTCTGTACCCGGACATCTGACGCTTCCGCTGACTTTGTGTATGATACTTGTTATGTATTCGAGCCCTCGAGGCCCCTGGCTTGTAATATATAACTTGTATGTATTTATTTATGTTTTAGAGTTGTGCTGTGATTCCTTCACGTGAGTCCTTAGGCTTGATCGTGCGCATTTGCGTGTATGAGGTACAGTCTTCATCTTCCGAAATACAGGGATTTCTCAATATCCGAAGATGGAACCTTGTATTTCCGAGACCGCATCGTGGTAACGCGTTTCGAGCTTATGACTGATAAGGTCATGAAGGAGGCACATGATACACCGCTGTCTATTCATCCTGGTAGTACTAAGATGTATCGTGATCTCCGTCAAAGGTACTGGTGGCCGAATATGAAACGGGATATTGCTCGATATGTTGCTGAATGCGATGTCTGTCGTCGCGTGAAGGCAGAACATCAGAAGCCTGCTGGACTTCTGCAACCTCTTCCTATTCCGCTGTGGAAATGGGATAAGGTGCAGATGGATTTCATTACTGGCTTTCCCAAGTCCCAGAAGGGTAACGATGCCATTCTTGTCGTCGTCGACCAACTCTCAAAGGTTGCACACTTCCTGCCAATCAAGGAGACTATCACTGCTAGCCAGTTAGCAGAACTGTATATCTCCCGAATTGTATCCCTCCACGGAATTCCGAAGGAGATCAGTACGGACCGTGGCACCCTGTTCACTTCCAAGTTCTGGGAAAGTTTTCAAGAAGCTTTGGGAACTCATATCAACTGGAGTTCGGCTTATCACCCCCAGTCCCAAGGTCAAGTTGAACGAGTCAATCAAGTGCTTGAAGATATGCTGCGAGCTTGTGTTATATCATTCGGTAAGAAATGGGAAGAATCCCTTCCATATGCCGAGTTCTCGTATAACAACAGCTATCAAGCAAGCTTGAAGATGGCTCCCTTTGAAGTTCTGTACGGACGTAAGTGTCGAACCCCTCTGAACTGGTCAGAAACTGGGGAACGACAAGTTATTGGTCCGGACATTATTCAACACGCCGAAGAGCAAGTCCGTATCGTGCGTGAGAATCTCAAGGCGGCTCAAGATCGCCAGAAGAGCAACTTTGATCGCAAGAGATGGGGATTGACTTATCAACCAGGTGATCAAGTTTATCTTCGTGTCACCCCTATGAAGGGCACGCACCGTTTCGGCGTCAAGGGCAAGTTAGCTCCACGCTACATTGGTCCCTTTCCCGTGGTTGCTAGACGTGGATTTGTGGCTTATAAACTGCAATTGCCACCGCAATTCTCGCATATCCACGATGTGTTCCATGTGTCACAACTTCGCCGATCCTTCAAGGAATCTCCGCATCGTGCTGTGGACCATGAGATACTCGAGCTTCAAGATGATCTTTCTTATAAGGAGCATCCGATCCGCATCCTCGATCAAGCTGAACGTCGGACCCGTCAGAAGACAACCAAGTTCCTGAAGGTGCAGTGGTCGAATCACACCGAAGATGAAGCCACTTGGGAACGCGAGGAAAATCTTCGGGCGGAATACCCCGACCTCTTTTCTTCTACCTCCTGAATTCTCGGGACGAGAATTTCTTTTAGAGGAGGAGAATTTGTAACACCCCCCTTGTACTAAGCACTGTGTCATTTTGTTAATCATGCCATGTCATGTTCATTTGCAATGCTAAACACAGTGGTTAAACAAATCCATTCAAATTTGCCCCTGAAAATTCAAATTCAAATTCAAATGCAAAATGAAGTTGTTCCAAAAATTATGAAATAATGTTCATCATTTAGCAAATATTCCAAAACAAATGTTGTTGTTGAAAACAACATCACCATCAACTCCAATTATGGGCTAGGGCATCAAACAGTGCCAAAAACAGCACTTTAATATGCCTTTTCATTTTTGAATAATTCAAAAGTGATCCAAATTTGTCCCAACCAATTTTTGGTGATGTGGAATATTTCAGCATCATTTATGGACCAACTCTCAATTTTTTGCAAAACTCCTTTGGTGCCTAAACAATTGTTTTTGCTCTCTGTGAAATAAATAAAAAGAAACAGAGGCAGAGAACTTACCTGTCGCCAGGGGCGAAGCCCAGCCGGCCCATCCCGGCCCATCTCCCTGTTTCACCTGCTCCCGCCCGCGCGTCGCCACCACCGCGCCCAGCGCGCGCCCGAGCCGCCGCAGCTCGACACGCCGTCGCTCCACCGACGCGCTGGGGTGATAAGGTCGACGCTGTTCGTTCCCCCTGGCCTCCCCTGTCACTTCCCCTTCCTCCCCCTCGCTCGCCTCGCCCCTTTCTCCTCTCCAGATCCAGAGTCGGGCGTCGCCGTCGCCGCGCTGCCCCACCACCGTGGCCACCGGCGTCGCCTCGCAGCGCCACCATGCAGTAGCGCTTCGCCGGGGTCGACCACGTCGCCTGGTGCCCGCTGACGGAGCCGGGAGCCCCTGCATCGACCGAACGCCGCCGCCCCTTTCCCCTCTGCCTCCGGCGCAACTCCGGCGACACCGAGCGCTGCAGCTACTAAACTCATCAACGGCCTTACGTGCGTGCCGCAAGGTGAGCCGCCGTTCTTCCCCGCGCCCTTTTTCTGCTACGCCGTGCCCGTAGCGGCTGCTCCACGCGAGCCCGAACCCACCGCCGCGTACGCTCGTCGCCGGCGTGGCCTCGGTGACCTTTTGGTCCCGTGCGTGCCACCGACGTCTTTGCCGCACCGCGTGGATGCCGTAGGTGCCTCGCGCCGCTCGTTTAGCTCACTACCTCGCCGTTTGCGAGTTCGCCGGATTTGGCCTCCGCCAAAGCTCGCCGTCCGGCCAGTTCCGGCCGTTCCCCGGTCCAACCAATGGCGCCACTCGACGGGCGAGTCCCCTAGCTATCGAACGCGACTAGCCGCGGCTCGAACAGAGCCCTGTGGGCGTTTTCCGGCGTGCTCCGGCGAACTTCCGGCGCGAAAACGGTCGCCGGCGCAGCTCCGGCGCCGTGCTGACCTGGCGTGGCCTGGGTCCCACCCAGTGTCACTGCCAGCGGGCCCCGCCGCGCGGTTTGACCGCGTTGACCCGAGTCAACGCGGGCACTGTTCTTTCCTGTAGCTGACAGGTGGGCCCCAGTTGGGTTTAATCACTAATCACACATATTTACTTAATCTGAAGATTGGCTCAGTCACTGAAAGGTGGGGTCCACCCCCTATTTAACCCAGTTGATTAAGTTAAATTCGCTGTCAGTCTAAACAGAGGCTGACATGTGGGTCCCACTGGACCCACATGTCAGGTTTGACCCTGGTCAGCGACCGCTGACATCATCTCTGCGTCATGCTGACGTCACTGTCACTATTCTGGATAATGTCGAATTAATAAATAAGAATAATTCCAGAATTTGTCTAAATCTTTAGAAAATCATATCTTTTTATCCGTAGCTCGGATGGGAAAACTTTCTACATGAAAGTTGCTCAGAACGACGAGACGAAGCCAACCGTGCTACTTGTTTCCGTGTCGGGACCCTCTACGGAGGTGAACCCGCAACTTTTAGCCCGTTTTCGGCAGATGAATAGTGCACATACACCGGTTAATAATCCCAGTTAATTCCTAAAAATAACTAATATGACTTAGTCATGTTTTTAAGCAACCCTGCACTGCACATTAGCCTAGCACGCTTTGTGATGCTTGTATTCTGTGTATTTATCTGTTTCTTCCCCCCTCTTCTCTCTCGGTAGAGTCCGACGCTGACGCCGCTCCAGAGACCGACGCCGTCCCGGTGATTGGTCCCCCCTCCGACGACCTTGCTTTTGCCACCGAGCAACCAGGCAAGCAACCCCCCCCCTCGATCATTCCGATATCGCCTATGTCTATTCCCTCTTATTCTTGCATTAGAATTGCCGCTACTGCTGCTGCTCCTATTACTGCTGCATAGCCTGTTTTTGTAATATTGTTGATACCTGTCTTTATTCCTAAACTGCTTAGTATAGGTTGGGTAGCACTGTTGTGGCCCCGCATTCTCGTAGTTGCCTCGCTTAGTACCCTTGCCTCGATCAAGAGATCGAGCCCCTTCCCCTGACCTTCTTCACATCACCACACACCCCCTAGTATGCTCGACTCCGCAGAGTTAACATCGGGTGACGAGGGTGATACCTCCGAACTCACTTCCGATGTTGTCCCTGTAGTATAGCTAGCTCGTTGTGGGTTACCGAGGGTGATTCCTCTTCCCACTTCCGACTTAGCTTTTGTCGTGCATCCGCTATGGTGATTACCGCCGAGGGTGATTCCTCCGGTATCACCTTAACGGGACTTGTCGTTTAGGAATCCAACGAGGGTGATTCCTCGGATTCCTCATCGGCATGGAAACCACACGGATGCCCTGGTTTACCGTACCGTGTTTAAAGACGTATCGATCCCCGAGGCCGGACGTCGCCAGGAACAAAGGCGTGCGGCCAGAGGTATCGTGCGTCTGAAGACACTTTATAGTTACTACTACACATGTTGGATAGAGACGGGTTGACCCTGAGGGGTACCCGCGAGTGCCTTTGAGGCATGAGCTGTGGAGTCGGGTGACCAGTGAGGGTACCCGCGAGATAACTACGAAGCGTGGCCGGTCCTGTAAGGTCCTTGTCACAAGTCTTCGAGACGGGACGTCGGGGCCACCGGTGTGGTGGCAACGCTCGTTACCGCGCGCTCCCAATCCACTAAGCGATTTGGATATTTGATCCGAGGGGCCTTCGGGTCCGATAGCACTAACCACCACGTGGGTGTGAGTGGGTGCTCTGCGTCGTATACTTCAGCCGGAGTTGTCACGACGTCAGCGATTGAGCGGCCCGTTCGGATTGGACCCGGAATGCAACTGTGTGCTTGTATAAGGGGTTGCTAGGTCTGCTACCGAACGGCCACGTAACGTGCAGGAGCGTCCGGGGCGATGGTCCATGACCCCCGGGGGCATAGGCTTAGTCCGGCGTGCTTGATCCTCTCTGGCGGTTTCCGGTCGGGTTGCGTCGTGTTGTTTAGCCGAGGCCGGGCAGGACCCAGCCAGTGTGTCCGGCCGGAGTTAAGCGAGCGTGGTGGGTAAGTTGGTGCACCCCTGCAGGGAAGAAAACATCTATCGATAGCCTGTCCTACGGTAACGGACACTCGGAGTTGTATCCACTTCGGTACAACTAGAACTGGTGACTTGAGATATGAGGTAGGGCTCTGGGATTGCTTTCTCGCAGGGAGTCGAGGAAGGATCCCCGGCCGAGGTTGATATTAATATAAATACTTTACATTATGATGTACTAATCTGCGCCCTTCTAATGCTGCAAGACCTTGAAGATGCTAGTCTTCGACAGGACTAGGCTTTCCTCTCTTTACTCTGGCTTTCTGCAGTCTAGTCCACCCACATAAAGCCTCCTTTGAAAATGATGCATTGCTTAGTATAGATCTGATGTAAGTCTTGCTGAGTACTTTGGATGAGTACTCACGGTTGCTTGCTTCCCCTTTTGTCTTACCCGCATGGAAACCAGACGACGGAGCCATGGTGCCTGCAGCCCCCGTTGACGACTACTATTACCAGCCCGAGGCTGGCTACTACTACTACCCGGCCGGCGAGTACTTCTACGAGGAGCCGGCGGACGACGACCAGGAGTAGGATCGGAGGTCCCAGGCAGGAGGCCTGCGCCTTTTCGATCATAGCTTTTCTTTTGCCCCGCCTGTGTAACAGGCCTATTTCAGTACTGTGTTGTATCTGTACCCAGATACCTAACGCTTCCGCTAACCTTGTGTATGACACTTGTTATGTATTCGAGCCCTCGAGGCCCCTGGCTTGTAATATATAACTTGTATGTATTTATTTATGTTTTAGAGTTGTGTTGTGATTCCTTCACGTGAGTCCTTAGGCTTGATCGTGTGCATTTGCGTGTATGATTAGTGCACGATTGAGCCGGGGTCGTCACAAATTTCCACCACCATTTCACTAGTAGACTGATATTCTGTTTATGAAGATCTTTAATCCCTAAGCCCCCAATTTTTTTGGATCGGCACACTCTTGACCACTTGACCATATGGTATCCATGACTCTTGTTTTTTTTTCTCCAAAAAAATCTTCTACGATGCTTATCCATCTTCTCAATGAAGGTTTTATTGAACAGGAACATAGACATAAGATAGGATGGCACACCATCCAAACTGGAACCAACCAGAGTAAGTCTGCCTCCAGAGGATGCTGCATAAGCAGACCAGGCATCTAATTTTCTGATCATCTTACCATCAAGAAAGTTCAAATCCACATTTTTAAGATTGGAATAAGTAACTGGAACTCCCAAGTATTTCATAGGAAGGGCCCCAACCTGACATGTAAACATATCAGCATAAATCTTATCGATCTCATTATCCCCACCTATGATGATAACCTCGCTTTTATCAAAATTGATTTTTAACCCAGACATGATTTCAAACAGATATAACAACAATTTGACATTAACAGCTTTATCAACATCATGCTCAAAGCATAATACCGTATCATCAGCATATTGCAAAATACCAACACCCCCCTCAATAAGGTTAGCAGCCAAACCTGTTACTAACCCATTTTTTTGAGCTGAAAGCATCATTTTAGTTAGACATTCAGCTACCATATTGAATAGGAAGGGGGAGTGTGGGTCCCCTTGTCGCACCCCTTTAGCACTTTGGATATAAGGACCAATTTCATCATTAATTTTAACACTCACCGTGCCATTTCTAAGAATTTGATTCACCCAACTACACCATTTAGGGCTAAAACCTCTTTTTTCATGACAATCAACCAAAAAGTCCCAATTGACTTTGTCATAGGCTTTCTCAAAGTCAAGTTTTAGGATCACACCTATTTGCTTCTTAACATGAGTATAATGTATAACTTCATGTAAAGACAAAATACCATCCACAATTTGCCTGCCCTTGATAAATGCATTCTGTTGAATACTAAACAATTTATGAGCATATTTGCTAACTCTCATATCCAGCACCTTCGTGATCAGTTTATAGGGACAGCGGAGCAAACAGATGGGTCTATACTGTTGAATTTTTTTAGCATCCGAAGATTTTGGCAATAGGGTTATAATCCCATAGTTCAAGCGCTGAACATCTAATTTACCCTCATAAAACCAAACGAACAAATTAAACAGATCTTGAGCCACCACATCCCAGCAGTGTTGATAGAATTCAGCTGGTATATCATCCGGGCCAGGAGCCCGATTCGATCTCATATCAAATAGGGCCTTTTTAATCTCATCAAGGGAAAAGGGACGAGTTAGATCTTCATTATCTGAAGAGTTAATGTTTTCATCTCGAGTCCATAACTCCTCATCAATACTACAAGAGTTGCCCAGAGCGGGGCCAAACAAGGTTTTATAATACTGTGTAGCATGATCTAAAAGATTCTTGGTCCCAGCAATAGTCACCGACCCATATTCTAGGGATTTCATCATGTTTTTCCTGCGACGCCCATTTGCAACTTTATGAAAGAAATCTGTATTATTATCACCCTTCAGCAACCACCTTTCATTAGATCTTTGATGCCAATACAGTTCCTCATTGACATATAACTCGTTTAACTCAACTAGGATATCCAGCTTCCTCGCATGCGCTTCCCCACTTAAACCCATTGATTCCTCAAGAGCTTCCAAATCCTGAAGCTCAAGTTTGATAAGATTTTTCCTGATTTTATTATGTCCATAAAGGTTGGAACCCCATCCTTTAAAGAATTTTTTGAATCTCTTCAGTTTGATGTTAATAACATCAATGGGATTGTTGGAAAAGACAGGTTTCTTCCAGATGTCAGCTACCAAAGGGAGAAACTCTGAATTATTCAGCCAAGCACTATCAAATTTGAAACCTTTGTTTCCACTATTTCTAGAGGGGGCTAAACCCCCATCCAGGAGCAATGGATTATGATCAGAAAGCTCCTTAATCAACTTATGAACATTAACCAAAGGAAAGAGGTCTTCCCACTCAGGGGACATCAGAACTCTATCCAATTTCTCAAGGGTGGGAATATTCTGATTATTTGACCAGGTATAAGACCCACCTGTCATGTGTATCTCCCTCAGGCCAAGCAAGTGAATGACAGAATTAAAAACATCAGAAAAATGTGATAGGGAGGTTTTTTTGTTCTTTTCCCCTCCATGACGCATTATATTAAAATCTCCTCCCACCAAATATG
Organism: Secale cereale; assembly: GCA_902687465.1. Lineage (NCBI taxonomy): Eukaryota > Viridiplantae > Streptophyta > Magnoliopsida > Poales > Poaceae > Secale > Secale cereale. Next base: position 701,551,016 of record LR738709.1, on the reverse strand, counting down.
GCATATTGGTTTTATGGCAGAAGGAAGATAATTCTGCAATGAATTCAGGTTTATATTCATCCTGAGCTGCACCATAAACAACCATAAGGGACCAGTTGCAATTTTTCTTCTTATCTAAAAGGTTAAATTGCAAAATATACTTCCCACTGATCACTCCCAGGATCTCAAATAGTTCTTTACTGAGACCACACAAGATACCACCAGATTTACCCCTAGATGGGATCCACTCCCAGTAGAAATTACTATATGGATCTACCTTTCTAAAAAAGGAAAGCTTATATGTTTCTTTCATAGTTTCTTGCAGCCCAATAAAACTAACTTCATGTGCATTAATCATGTCTGTGAGACAGGTAGACATGCCTTTCTTACCTACCCCCCTACAATTCCAGAAAATACCTTTCATTTATATCTGATGGGTTTTTCTCTTACCCTGGTGAGCCTGCCAGGATCCATGGCAGCTCTACCATCAATATTTTTCTTTTGGCTTCTCGTCATAGGTCTAGACGATTTTTCAGGAGATATTGATACTGATCTTCTGTTAGAATTATTCTTTTTCTTTCTACGTTTAGTTTGAACAGGGATAAAAGGTTCTTCTTCTTCATCTTCTTAATTATCTTCCTCCCAGTCTAGACATAGAGGAATATTATTTCCAAGCCCATCGTCAATGGTAATACCAGGACTGGGGGTAATTTTATTTTTTTTCTTTTAGAAGATTTCTAGATAATTCTAATTCACGAAGGACATCTATGGCAGCAAAATTATCATCAGGAACTTTAACTCCCATAAGTGAAGCACGTAATACAATGGCAGTATCAGACAAAGCAGAAAACTGATTCTTAGTATTGGGCATTTTCATACCTTCAGCATCACGTTTCTTCATCCTGTTGGTGGCCACTTCTTCCACACGTGCCAATTTTTGCATTTGCCTCCTAGGAGCAGGGTCCTCTTGATCCCTAGTAACATGAATAGGAGATCCATAGGGAGATTCAACAGTGTAAGTGCTGTGGCACCCCCCTCCTTCCATGGTCCCCTCATCAAGGGGCACAATATGAGGCAGGGAGGGCCAAGCAATATAGTCTGATAGAGGAGAACAAACATCACTATAAGTCTTTTCATCTTGGCAAAGAAACAGAGGTGAGGGAGGAATAGGGGTGACAACCCCCCAAGCACCTTTTATAGTATTTAGCTCAGAAGTAGGAGTCTCACTCAGTTCTTTCTCTTCTCTTGCTTCAATATTTTTTTCACTTACAACAGCATCTCCCTGAATATCACAGTTGGGTATATTGCTAGACTTAAGCTCTCTGGCCATGGTTTCAATAAGGAGTTCAGTGTGATTGCCCCCTTCACTTTCCTCCTCCTCCTCACTTTCCACAACAGCAGCAAGTTTTTGCCCACTTTTTTCATATTGATGAGTAAAGTTCCCAGCTATAGAAGCACTGGTCTCACCTTGTCCATTAGAAGAAGCTGGATATGAATCCATCCTAGCTTTCTTATGGAGAGAGGGGGATGCACTGCTATCAACTGCAATGGAGGATTGATTTTTTCCACTCCCAATACTCACAACTTTTCCCACTTCATAAAAGAAGTCATAATATTGCTCACCCAACATTCCTTCAGCAGATGGAGGGATTTTCTCAACTTCTCTGCACCCTAACAAAATTCTGGCATATTCAGGTTTATGTAAAGTTGCCTCGTCTACCTCTAGGGTTATCCCAACCAGCCCACCAGCATAAGCAACATGTTCCATGCATCTTTTTTCAATGGGGATATTTCTAACCCTAACCCAAGCCTTTTTCATAATACCTTTGGCCCCAATAGAAGCAGTCCAAGGGGTAATGGAGACCACAAGTTCACCTCCCATTAGAGGCATACGTTTCCCATAACAGCAAGCTCTCTCAACTTCACTAGCACTAGGGAACCGCATAATAAACTGTATAGGGCTAATAGATCTAGCAGTGCATCTCCATTTTTTCTTTCCAGGCTTCATAGCAAATATAGCATTAAACTCTTGTTCAATATCCTTAACAGTCGCAGAACCCTCCACAATAGTAATCACTACGTTGTTAGTTTTCTCACTATTTTGTTTAGCAGCACATAGATCAGGAATGTAGAAGAAACCCTGGCCAGGGGATTGAAATCCACACATGAAAGGAACACATTCCCAAGGCCTCAGCGTTTGGCACAGCTGTGCCATATGTCCCAATTTGTTGCACTTTTCACACCGAATAGTAGGGCAACGAGGAGCGAAATGACCTGGGAGGGAACAGTTGATTCAGATCTCGTTGGTTGATGCAGTCCGCCCCGCAGATGGATGAGGGGGTGCCGGTTTGTTCGCCGTCGTCTCCTTGGGCACCCCTCCCAGCGCGCGTGCCGCAGCCTCCCATCGATCCGCTCCATCGTCACCACCAGATCTCGTACCTCCAGCCGCCGCAGATGGTGGATCTGGACGCTGCCAGACCATGTTGCGGGCCTGGTTCGCCATCGGAGGCCGGCGTCCTCCGCCAAAACCCCCTCTCGCCGTAGAACCGCGCCATGTTCCAGATCTATCTGCGCCTCGATCCCCCATCTCCGTAGGATGAACGCCTCCCGCGCGCCTCACCGCCGCCACCTGAGCGAATGAACGCTCGTCACCGCCGGCCTTGCCCCGCCACCAGCCGAAGGATTCCGGCGGAGGAGTGGTAGGGGAGCAAACCCTAGGTTTCTCCCACAAGTGAAGAAACAGATGTGCGAGATGAGCGTCGCGAGCGCTCGCAGAGGATATGTGTGGGGGGGATTGTGCGGTTCCCCTCCCCTTCCGCGCACAAGTATACGGACTGCAAGCGGGGTGTGACGACCCCGGCCCGACCGTGCACTAATCATACACGCAAATGCACACGATCAAGCCTAAGGACTCACGTGAAGGAATCACAGCACAACTCTAAAACATAAATAAATACATACAAGTCATATATTACAAGCCAGGGGCCTCGAGGGCTCGAATACATAACATGATGTCACACACATAGTCAGCGGAAGCGTTAGGTATCTGGGTACAGATACAGAACACAAGTACAGATAGGCCTCATACGAGGAGGGGCAAAAGAAAAGCTACGATCGAAAAGGCGCAGGCCTCCTGCCTGGGACCTCCGATCCTACTCCTGGTCGTCGTCCGCCGGCTCCTCGTAGAAGTACTCGCCGGCCGGGTAGTAGTAGTAGCCAGCCTCGGGCTGGTAGTAGTAGTCGTCAACAGGGGCTGCGGGCACCATGGCTCCGTCGTCTGGTTTATCATGCGGGTAGGACAAAAGAGGAAGCAAAGCAACCGTGAGTACTCATCCAAAGTACTCAGCAAGACTTACATCAGATCTATACTAGCAATGCATTATTTTCAAAGGAGGCTTTATGTGGGTGGACTAGACTGCAGAAAGCCAGAGTAGAGAGGGGAAAAGCCTAGTCCTGACGAAGACTAGCATCTTCAGCGTCTTGCAGCAATTAGAAGGGAGCAGAATAGTACATCATAATGTAATGGGTTTATAATAATATCAACTTCATATCTCAAGTCACCAGTTCTAGTTGTACCGAAGTGGATACAACTCCGAGTGTCCGTTACCGTAGGACAGGCTATCGATAGATTGTTTCTTCCCTGCAGGGGTGCACCAAGTTACCCACCACGCTCGCTTAACTCCGGCCGGACACACCATCAGGTCGTGCCCGCCCTCGGCTAAACAATACGACGCAACCCGACCGGATACCGCCAGAGAGGATCAAGCACGCCGGACTAACCTATGCCCCCAGGGGTCTTGGCCATCGCCCCGGACGCTCCTGCACGTTACGTGGCCATTCGGCAGCAGACCTAGCAACCCCTTATACAAGCGCAGTTGCATCCTAAGTCCAATCCGAACGGGCCGCTCAATCGCTGACGTCGTGACGACTCCGGCTGATGTATACGACGCAGAGCACCCACTCACACCCACGTGGTGGTTAGTGCTATCGGACCCGGAGGCCCCTCGGATCAAATATCCAAATCGCTTAGTGTATTGGGAGCGCGCGGTAACGAGCAGAGCCTACGATACTGTTGGCCCCGTCGTCCCGTCTCGAGGACTTGTGACAAGGACTGGGAAAGACCGGCCACGCCTCGTAGTTATCTCACGGGTACCCTCACTGGTCACCCGACTCCACAGCTCACGCCTCAAAGGCACTCGCGGGTACCCCTCTGGGTCAACCCGCCTCCATCCAACATGTGTAGTAGTAACTTCAAAGTGTCATCAGACGCACGATACCTCTGGCCGCACGCCTTTGTTCCTGGCGACGTCCGGCCTCGGGGATCGATACGTCTTTAAACACGGTATGGTGAAACAGGGCATCCGTGTGGTTTCCATGCCGATGAGGAATCCGAGGAATCACCCTCGTTGGACTCCTAAACGACAAGTCCCGTTAAGGTGATACCGGAGGAATCACCCTCGGCGGTAATCACCATAGCGGATGCACGACAAAAGCTAAGTCGGAAGTGGGAAGAGGAATCACCCTCGGTAACCCACAACGAGATAGCTATACTACAGGGACAACATCAGAAGTGAGTTCGGAGGTATCACCCTCGTCACCCGATGTTAACTCTGCGGAGTCGAGCATATTAGGGGGGGATGTGCGGTGATGTGAAGAAGGTCAGGGGAAGGGGCTCGATCGCTTGATCGAGGCAAGGGTACTATGCGAGGCAACTACGAGAGTGTGGGACCATAGCAGTGCTACCCAACCTATACTAAGCAGTTTTATGAATAAAGACAGGTATCAACAGTTTAGCAAAAACAGGCTATGCAACAGTAATAGGAGCAGTAGCAACAGCAGCAATTCTAATGCAAGAATAAGAGAGGATAGACATAGGCGATATCGGAATGATCAAAGGGGGGTTTGCTTGCCTGGTTGCTTGGCAAATGAAAAGGAACAACAGCGGTGAAGTAGTCGATCACCAGGGCACCGTCAGCGGTCTCGGGGTCTACCGGGAAGAAAGGGGGAGAGGAAACAATATAAATACACGGTAACAAAAGTAATCACAAAGCATGACGATCTAACGCAGTGCTACCGATAACGGAGAATGGGAACCCATCCGGGAAAGTATTCCCGGTTCCGGACCTGTGTCGGACAGATTACCGGAGGGGGACGGTTGCAGGTTAGTGGTGTCAGAGCCAAGTGGCAACTGGGGTGCAGTGCAGGGTTGCCTAACATGATGTTAGGTGCTACAGACGGAGCGGAAGGATATCCGGGAATATTTTCCCAGGCTCCGGACGTTTATCGAACAGATGAAACGGAGGGGAAACTTCCATGTTCTTCATGCTAGAGGCATGTGATAGGTATGAGGAGGGCATATTCGGGTTCGTCTCATTTTTCTGATCGTTTTTCATATATAAACTTTTTCGATCCGAGCTACGGTTTAAAAGTTATTAATTTCTAAAGTTTATTTGAATTTTCAGGAATTATTTTTTTTATTAACAGAATTGGGAATATGATGTCAGGATTACGCAGAGGTGATGTCAGCAGCCAATAGTGACGCTGACCAGAGTCAAACCTGACCTGTGGGTCCTGTGGGACCCACATGTCATTGACAGAGCTAATTAAACAGGGTTAGTCTAAACTAATTAGCCTAGTTAGTGGGTGGGACCTACTGGTCAGTGTCTAATTAGCATTTTAATTAATTAACTTAATTAACTAATCGAATTCTGTTTATTTAAATTTGTTTAACTGGCGGGACCCACATGTCACTGACACGGGGCCAGCCCAGTCAGCAGTTGACCAAGTCAACAGGACAACTGGACCCACTGGTCAGTGGCACATCGGGCCCCACACGTCAGGCCACGTCGGCGCCGACCGGAGACTCGCCGGAATCACGCCGGCGAGCTCGTTCGCGGCGGCGCGACCTCGGGCATCGTCGGAAATCACGCGCAGAGCGCCGTTTTGGTCGCGGCCGAGCGCGTTCGATCGGCAAGACGACGGCGCGTCGTTTGGCGGTGCTCGGAGCGGCTCAAAGGGCCGGAGTCGAGCGCCACAAGCTCGCCGGCGGTGAGGTGCTTCGGGCGAGCAGCGGCAACAGCGATACGGCGCGAGTTCAGGCTATCTGAAGGGCGGGGCGAGGCCTACGTGCTTGCGTGAGCAAGATGGGCACGAGCAAAAGACCAAAAGGTCGCCGGAATGACGCCGGTGACGAGCTACGCGGAGGCGCATTCGGTCGGACCACGGGGTCGGCGCTATGGGGCTCCACAGAGTGCGGGGAGGGGTGCAACGGGACCGCGCGGACATGCTGAGCATGACCCCGAGCTCGCTTGAGCTCGACGGGCCGCGGTGGCTCGGCTATGAGCACACCGGCGGAGGCAGAGGCACGGCAACGGCGGCGAACTTGCTAGGGATGAATACGGCTGCGGGAGGAAGGAATGGAGGGAGGGAGGAGCTCACCGCGCGGCTACGAAAAGCCCGTGTGAGCTTAGGAGCAGCAGAACGGTGTCGGGGAAGAAGGGGATCGGCGGCGTCCCGAGGAAGAAGACGACGGCGATGGCTCGGTGCAGAGGCTCCCAGCTCCGGCTCTGGCTCGGGGACGACGTAGACGAGCACGGGGAACGCACCAGACAGGGTGGCCGTGCAGGGCAACGACGATGGACGCGGCGGCGCGCGTCGAACGGCGACGAGGCGCTCGGCCTCGCGCGGATCTGAGAGGGGAGAGGAGGACTGAGCTCGGGAGGGAGAAGGGGAATGGATAGGGACGGAGGGGGAGAGGGAGGAGCTCCCTCTTATCCTCTCCGCGCCGCTGTAGCGGCAGCTGTCGACGGCCGCGGCGACGAGCGCGCGCGGTCCAGGGCGCGGTCGACACGGCGGCGGGGAGCAGGTAGAACAGGGGAGGAGAGGTGGGCCGGGCCGGCTTCGGGCCAGAGGGAGGCGACAGGTAAGGTTGTCTTCTCCCTTTCCTTTTATTAAATCACAAAGATAAGAAAGGAAATGAATAGGCCCTTTAGCATTTTTGCAAAATATGAGACTAGGCTCAAATAATACAATGCAATATTGTCTCTCACCCAAAAGTGATTTGGGAAGATTTGGAATCCATTTGAAATCGAAATAATTTTAAATGGATTTAATATTGCTGCATTGGGGTTGTTTCATGTTGCTAGAGTTATTTAACTAACTCCAAAAATTCTGATGTTGGTTTTAGAAATGTTCCTGGATTATTTGCCATTAAATGAACATTTTTCCAACAGAGTTTGAGCAAATTTATTTTGCACTTTTGAATTTGGATTTGAATTTTCAGGGGCAAATTTGAATTGTCTGGATTAACCACTGTCATTAACTTTGCAAATGAACATGACATGGCCTGATTAAGAGGTGATCACTGTGGGGTGAGGCTGGGGATGTTACAAATCTCCTCCACTACAAGAAATCTCGTCCCGAGATTTAAGTGGGGAAGGAAAGGGTAACTTCGGAAGAACGGACCTTTTACAAGGTCGATTATCTGGCAGATAATTTAAGGGATGTGGCAGAAATATTTCTCGAGTTAAAACTTAGGAAACATCGAGAGCAAAGTATGAAGGTGCAATAAGAAGTTTTCAAGAAAATGGACATCCGATCGATACCTGAACTTAGTATGAAAAGGGTTCAGAGCTTCGGGAAGGGGTCAACTCTCGAAGGGTGGCTCGTGGTAACACACAAAACCAAGAACCAAAAGATAGTTCGGAATCGAGGATGTACAGGAGGGTCAGGTTCCGATCGTGTAGAACCGTGGCAAGGGACGATCGAAAGTAGGGAGAACGGTGACTTTTTACCGGTCACGACAACAAGGTATGTCAGGGGGCAGTCTGTCAGTTATGTCGGTAACATCGTCGGTACCAAGGGCGAGGGACGAAGAGAACCATTTTCCTGCTCGTTAAACGAGGCGGACCAATAGGCAAAGTTCTCGTCCATCGGTGGTTACCGGAATGTCATCAACAAAAGTAACAGGGTCTAGCTGACAGAGTGGTAGACCAAGATGTTTTCACAAGCAGGGAGTTATTCCTGCTTATGTCATAATGATCTTAGAAAAGGTTAAACAAACCAATGGAAAGGAAAATGTGATTAATTGATTAATCACGCCAATGGAAAGAAATATGTGTTTACACACAAGTTTTAGGGGTATATCTTTTCGCAAGAAAGAGCGGAGCATGATATACATGATAGGGCAGCAAGTCCAAAAACATTTGGATAAAGGGACGAGAGAAGAGTCTTGATATTACCCATACGATGTTGTGTGGATAATGGGTCAAGAAACATTTTGTCGAGAGATTTCACGAGGATGCCATCGAACAGCGACGGCATCGATAAAAGGAATGATGAAGCGAGAGGGTTAATGGAGCCACGGGTACGGCACAAGCTCGAAATCAAGCTTGTTGTTCGAAGTGAAATGATAAGATGATGAGGATCGACGCAAGCTTAACTCATCGTCGGAAGTTTGGCTACGGGCATAGGGGCCAGTTAACACGGTTAAAATTTAGCACGAAGATGATATAGCCGATCAGACAAAGAATGATATGATGGAGTATCATTCCAATAAGAGTCCACTAGAGGTAGTGCAATGACGCAATATCCTCGAGATAACATGGGGCAATACTTGAAGGTAGATCAGGATAGAGGTTGGATAGGTGAGTTGATCTGTAGAAGACAAGTATTTTAACTTGTCCGGGAGATGGGATCAAGGGGAAAATATGGTCGGAACCATGATTGGAAAGGATCATTTCAGAGATACAAGATGAACTTGTACCAAGGAAGTAATTCTTTTTACGAGCAGCTTCCATGATAAGTTCTACATCGGGTCCATGGGCATGAACACAAGGTTCAAGGTCGACTCCCACTTCTCCAATGCTTAACCTTTCATTCACTTCTCGTCTTCGAAGAAATGGTAGAGTTGAAATTTTATTCGACGGAACGCGAGTGGATATATCTCGCATAGCTTTTGATTCACACAGACTAGAGAAAGCATATGTTCAACCCATCGGGGCAACTTATGAACATATACCACAAACTTCAGGGGTAAGTAGCATAAGCTTGAGAAGTAGAGTATGGTTGACAAGACGGGGGATACAATTTACCGAAGGTATTATGTATCAGGGGAAACTAACAAGGTTATGGAATATGGAGGGCAGTGTCGGATATTAATCCAACAAAAGATCAGGTGGTCGGCAAAGGATCTGATGTGAGTATCGGTACTCAACCAGAAGAAGGAGAATACAAGGGCATCAGTTTATGGAAATATCTGAATAAGCCGAAGCTTAAATGTGAAGGGTTTACGATCTCCAATATCGAGGAATCAGAGGCAGAGGCTCTGATAAAAAGATGAGTAGATTGAATAGATTTAGATGGCCAATCAATCAAGGATTGATTTACCGAGAACCAGCTCATATCCAGAATGACGTCTAAGCCGGAAGGATGAATTAGTAGGAAACAACTGATGATTGTGTGTATTCGTCAACAAGTTGAATCATTAGGATCAGTATGACAGGGTCAAGGGATATCAATGATGATTACTTGACATATGGAACTAACCATAATGCAAGCAGGTAAGAAGAACCTTAAAAGTAGTAGGCTGCAGAGGACTCTTCTGGAGATCGATTAACAATGGGAAGTATGTTGCGAAACACTTGATCAACTAGGGATGAACGAATCCCCGGTAAGTATGAGGATTTATTCATAGGTGTGATCAGGCGGAACAGGACTGCAAGGCAATAGGTTACGAGAATTTTCGAAATGTCGGATAGAACCCGAGGGTACTGGGACGAATATAGGAACGACAGGTGTAGGTAGTTATCCTTTGGGGTTTAACGGTGGTCAGGGACTGCAAAGCAGTGGCATAATGGTCTCGGAAACTTTTGAGGAGTATCTTCGGAGTCTTCTGATGATGACATGCCATTTTCTGGAGTGAGGGGGCTCACCGGGAGAAGCGGTTACGAGAACCTAGTGTCGGAGTTAGTAAAATCATTTAACCCGAATAGAAGAGAGATTCAGAGTCCCAGAGTAAAGACGAGGAATAAAAGATCCTAATACCACCCAGTTGGCGACGTGGGGCCATAAGCCACACAGCCAAGTTAGTAAAACATTTTTGGACCTCTAGACTCGACTTCGACCAAGGAGTTGGAAAGGGGGTTCCTACAGGCAGTCGGCTCTGATACCAACCTGTGACGACCCCGGCCCGACCGTGCACTAATCATACACGCAAATGCACACGATCAAGCCTAAGGACTCACGTGAAGGAATCACAGCACAACTCTAAAACATAAATAAATACATACAAGTCATATATTACAAGCCAGGGGCCTCGAGGGCTCGAATACATAACATGATGTCACACACATAGTCAGCGGAAGCGTTAGGTATCTGGGTACAGATACAGAACACAAGTACAGATAGGCCTCATACGAGGAGGGGCAAAAGAAAAGCTACGATCGAAAAGGCGCAGGCCTCCTGCCTGGGACCTCCGATCCTACTCCTGGTCGTCGTCCGCCGGCTCCTCGTAGAAGTACTCGCCGGCCGGGTAGTAGTAGTAGCCAGCCTCGGGCTGGTAGTAGTAGTCGTCAACAGGGGCTGCGGGCACCATGGCTCCGTCGTCTGGTTTATCATGCGGGTAGGACAAAAGAGGAAGCAAAGCAACCGTGAGTACTCATCCAAAGTACTCAGCAAGACTTACATCAGATCTATACTAGCAATGCATTATTTTCAAAGGAGGCTTTATGTGGGTGGACTAGACTGCAGAAAGCCAGAGTAGAGAGGGGAAAAGCCTAGTCCTGACGAAGACTAGCATCTTCAGCGTCTTGCAGCAATTAGAAGGGAGCAGAATAGTACATCATAATGTAATGGGTTTATAATAATATCAACTTCATATCTCAAGTCACCAGTTCTAGTTGTACCGAAGTGGATACAACTCCGAGTGTCCGTTACCGTAGGACAGGCTATCGATAGATTGTTTCTTCCCTGCAGGGGTGCACCAAGTTACCCACCACGCTCGCTTAACTCCGGCCGGACACACCATCAGGTCGTGCCCGCCCTCGGCTAAACAATACGACGCAACCCGACCGGATACCGCCAGAGAGGATCAAGCACGCCGGACTAACCTATGCCCCCAGGGGTCTTGGCCATCGCCCCGGACGCTCCTGCACGTTACGTGGCCATTCGGCAGCAGACCTAGCAACCCCTTATACAAGCGCAGTTGCATCCTAAGTCCAATCCGAACGGGCCGCTCAATCGCTGACGTCGTGACGACTCCGGCTGATGTATACGACGCAGAGCACCCACTCACACCCACGTGGTGGTTAGTGCTATCGGACCCGGAGGCCCCTCGGATCAAATATCCAAATCGCTTAGTGTATTGGGAGCGCGCGGTAACGAGCAGAGCCTACGATACTGTTGGCCCCGTCGTCCCGTCTCGAGGACTTGTGACAAGGACTGGGAAAGACCGGCCACGCCTCGTAGTTATCTCACGGGTACCCTCACTGGTCACCCGACTCCACAGCTCACGCCTCAAAGGCACTCGCGGGTACCCCTCTGGGTCAACCCGCCTCCATCCAACATGTGTAGTAGTAACTTCAAAGTGTCATCAGACGCACGATACCTCTGGCCGCACGCCTTTGTTCCTGGCGACGTCCGGCCTCGGGGATCGATACGTCTTTAAACACGGTATGGTGAAACAGGGCATCCGTGTGGTTTCCATGCCGATGAGGAATCCGAGGAATCACCCTCGTTGGACTCCTAAACGACAAGTCCCGTTAAGGTGATACCGGAGGAATCACCCTCGGCGGTAATCACCATAGCGGATGCACGACAAAAGCTAAGTCGGAAGTGGGAAGAGGAATCACCCTCGGTAACCCACAACGAGATAGCTATACTACAGGGACAACATCAGAAGTGAGTTCGGAGGTATCACCCTCGTCACCCGATGTTAACTCTGCGGAGTCGAGCATATTAGGGGGGGATGTGCGGTGATGTGAAGAAGGTCAGGGGAAGGGGCTCGATCGCTTGATCGAGGCAAGGGTACTATGCGAGGCAACTACGAGAGTGTGGGACCATAGCAGTGCTACCCAACCTATACTAAGCAGTTTTATGAATAAAGACAGGTATCAACAGTTTAGCAAAAACAGGCTATGCAACAGTAATAGGAGCAGTAGCAACAGCAGCAATTCTAATGCAAGAATAAGAGAGGATAGACATAGGCGATATCGGAATGATCAAAGGGGGGTTTGCTTGCCTGGTTGCTTGGCAAATGAAAAGGAACAACGGCGGTGAAGTAGTCGATCACCAGGGCACCGTCAGCGGTCTCGGGGTCTACCGGGAAGAAAGGGGGAGAGGAAACAATATAAATACACGGTAACAAAAGTAATCACAAAGCATGACGATCTAACGCAGTGCTACCGATAACGGAGAATGGGAACCCATCCGGGAAAGTATTCCCGGTTCCGGACCTGTGTCGGACAGATTACCGGAGGGGGACGGTTGCAGGTTAGTGGTGTCAGAGCCAAGTGGCAACTGGGGTGCAGTGCAGGGTTGCCTAACATGATGTTAGGTGCTACAGACGGAGCGGAAGGATATCCGGGAATATTTTCCCAGGCTCCGGACGTTTATCGAACAGATGAAACGGAGGGGAAACTTCCATGTTCTTCATGCTAGAGGCATGTGATAGGTATGAGGAGGGCATATTCGGGTTCGTCTCATTTTTCTGATCGTTTTTCATATATAAACTTTTTCGATCCGAGCTACGGTTTAAAAGTTATTAATTTCTAAAGTTTATTTGAATTTTCAGGAATTATTTTTTTTATTAACAGAATTGGGAATATGATGTCAGGATTACGCAGAGGTGATGTCAGCAGCCAATAGTGACGCTGACCAGAGTCAAACCTGACCTGTGGGTCCTGTGGGACCCACATGTCATTGACAGAGCTAATTAAACAGGGTTAGTCTAAACTAATTAGCCTAGTTAGTGGGTGGGACCTACTGGTCAGTGTCTAATTAGCATTTTAATTAATTAACTTAATTAACTAATCGAATTCTGTTTATTTAAATTTGTTTAACTGGCGGGACCCACATGTCACTGACACGGGGCCAGCCCAGTCAGCAGTTGACCAAGTCAACAGGACAACTGGACCCACTGGTCAGTGGCACATCGGGCCCCACACGTCAGGCCACGTCGGCGCCGACCGGAGACTCGCCGGAATCACGCCGGCGAGCTCGTTCGCGGCGGCGCGACCTCGGGCATCGTCGGAAATCACGCGCAGAGCGCCGTTTTGGTCGCGGCCGAGCGCGTTCGATCGGCAAGACGACGGCGCGTCGTTTGGCGGTGCTCGGAGCGGCTCAAAGGGCCGGAGTCGAGCGCCACAAGCTCGCCGGCGGTGAGGTGCTTCGGGCGAGCAGCGGCAACAGCGATACGGCGCGAGTTCAGGCTATCTGAAGGGCGGGGCGAGGCCTACGTGCTTGCGTGAGCAAGATGGGCACGAGCAAAAGACCAAAAGGTCGCCGGAATGACGCCGGTGACGAGCTACGCGGAGGCGCATTCGGTCGGACCACGGGGTCGGCGCTATGGGGCTCCACAGAGTGCGGGGAGGGGTGCAACGGGACCGCGCGGACATGCTGAGCATGACCCCGAGCTCGCTTGAGCTCGACGGGCCGCGGTGGCTCGGCTACGAGCACACCGGCGGAGGCAGAGGCACGGCAACGGCGGCGAACTTGCTAGGGATGAATACGGCTGCGGGAGGAAGGAATGGAGGGAGGGAGGAGCTCACCGCGCGGCTACGAAAAGCCCGTGTGAGCTTAGGAGCAGCAGAACGGTGTCGGGGAAGAAGGGGATCGGCGGCGTCCCGAGGAAGAAGACGACGGCGATGGCTCGGTGCAGAGGCTCCCAGCTCCGGCTCTGGCTCGGGGACGACGTAGACGAGCACGGGGAACGCACCAGACAGGGTGGCCGTGCAGGGCAACGACGATGGACGCGGCGGCGCGCGTCGAACGGCGACGAGGCGCTCGGCCTCGCGCGGATCTGAGAGGGGAGAGGAGGACTGAGCTCGGGAGGGAGAAGGGGAATGGATAGGGACGGAGGGGGAGAGGGAGGAGCTCCCTCTTATCCTCTCCGCGCCGCTGTAGCGGCAGCTGTCGACGGCCGCGGCGACGAGCGCGCGCGGTCCAGGGCGCGGTCGACACGGCGGCGGGGAGCAGGTAGAACAGGGGAGGAGAGGTGGGCCGGGCCGGCTTCGGGCCAGAGGGAGGCGACAGGTAAGGTTGTCTTCTCCCTTTCCTTTTATTAAATCACAAAGATAAGAAAGGAAATGAATAGGCCCTTTAGCATTTTTGCAAAATATGAGACTAGGCTCAAATAATACAATGCAATATTGTCTCTCACCCAAAAGTGATTTGGGAAGATTTGGAATCCATTTGAAATCGAAATAATTTTAAATGGATTTAATATTGCTGCATTGGGGCTGTTTCATGTTGCTAGAGTTATTTAACTAACTCCAAAAATTCTGATGTTGGTTTTAGAAATGTTCCTGGATTATTTGCCATTAAATGAACATTTTTCCAACAGAGTTTGAGCAAATTTATTTTGCACTTTTGAATTTGGATTTGAATTTTCAGGGGCAAATTTGAATTGTCTGGATTAACCACTGTCATTAACTTTGCAAATGAACATGACATGGCCTGATTAAGAGGTGATCACTGTGGGGTGAGGCTGGGGATGTTACACGGGGCCCTCCTGTCGGTCGGACTCTCCACCTCTCCCCCCCACGTGTTCCACCAATGGCGGCTGACGAGTGGGGCTCGATCCCGATCCATCGCGCACCGAGTCGCATCCCCCCTCTCGAACCGCTCCACTGACTGAAATATGTGACCTGCTCTCTGTATCTGAACTCGCCGACGGCAACCGCTCCCGCACCTTCGCGAAGTGACATGGCAGCGAGATCACCTCTCCAACGCCGATGCACTCCCCCTCGCGCAGAAACCTTGCGTCGACTGTGACTCCACGCTCATCCAGCAGGACGAGCCGCAGCGCCTCACGTCGGAGAACAAGCACTCCGGAGTAGAACGAGATAGTGCGCGCCTGTATATCGGCGGCGAAGGAAACGCGCCAGCATGCATCGCCAGCGTCAGGAGACGGCGAGGGAGCAGAGCACGAGCACGAAGCCATCGCCCTCCTGTCATTTCTTTTGGGCGAAAGATGTTTGGTTTCGGTGGAGAACAGGATGCCGTGGCCCCTGGATTCATTTTTGTTCCTGGCAGCAAACCGAAATTTCATGAAGGATTCGATTCAATTGTTGGTTTTGGAAACATGGCAAGTCCTTATAGCCGATTGTTGGTTGTATTATTAACCATGCTCTTAAGGAGCTGCATCGCTATCTATGTGCGTGAAGATATGGATGAAGGATATTAAACCAAAACTCAATGACAATAATGCCTACATTATGTTGGGAGGAGCCAACATTATGTTGATTTTTCATGTCATTAATTCCTAAAGAGCAGCATGCAAATACTATTTAATGCGTCAGCCAATGAGATAGCAGCATGCAAAGTAAAAATTAGTGATCACAGGGAATGAGAAGCTCCTTTCACATATGGTGATTTATATATTTGGAATTGGAATACTAAGAAAAAAAATAGATGCAAATACTTTGTTTCTTCATTTCCTCTTCACTGTTGCTGGTTGCCTGAACAAACACTACTAGATCAAATGTTGTGCAGTATTAAAATTTGAGGTTAAACACACGATCTAATCTTTTTGAGTAAACACAAAACCAGAAACCACTAGGATTACTGTAAGGTTCTCCCCATGCGTCTGCCTTCAGTTCAGGCCCACTGACTGTCTCCTCACTACAATCCAGGTGCTATACACCAAAAACAGTTTTCCAGTCCACCAAAAAATGATTTCTCCTTTGCATTATTCCGCGTCTTCTCCAGAGTAGACGAGCTGGTTGCATGCCCGGTTAGCCGCCAGCATCAGGCATCCGGCCACGTGCATAAAGATTCACCTTGCCCTGCTTACTTCTCGGGGACGATGATGGCAGATGCCTCATCGATCTTTGAAAGAAAGGCGTTGCCCCTGGAAATAGAGTAACTTTAGGGCCACAAGATGCAACTCGCGACATGATCGAGCTGTCCCCTCTCGATCGAGATTACTGCATAGAAAATGGCAGGCAGAAGGCTGAGACGGAGAAGGCCACGCATACCATGCGCTTTCTTCAGTTCAGTTAAAGTAAGGTATCTTCCCTGCCTGTGGAGCCCTTAAACCAATGGTTTAGTTGGTACGCTTGCATAATGGCTAGCTTCTACGCGCCGACTGATCTTGACTGAATATATTTTTTACTTGCGATGTGCGTGCGTGGTTACAGGTAAATCAGCTACCGTACGTGCACCTGCTCAAAGCATCTTCAGACACAAGAAAGGCCGCCAGTCCAGAACCAACAGTCCACAACAGTTTGTATAGTATAATAGCACCATCATGCTGTTAATTATTACTCCCTTCTGACGAGCAACAGGTCCAAGCTCCAAAGCAGTATGAAACGGACGCGCGACCAGACACATACCTGTACAGCGACGGCACATCGGCGGCGTGTCCTACTGTCCTGTCCTGGGTGCGTCGAGGTGCCGATCGATCCTGTCAATTGACCTATTGAAACTTTTTTTAGTAGGTTTCAGTGGTAGCTCCTGATCGATAAGATTGCTCAATATCACTGTGCTGTACTGAACTGTCAATATCGATAGATAAACTGATCGTGCGATTCAGAGCCGATCTTGAGAGACAAGGAAAGGTACCCGACCTACCTGTGTATGCATGCGTCAGTAGCTTGCTTGCCGTTTTCTCTGGAGTCTGGACCAAACCATGGGGTTGGGCCTATACTTTCTCATCGATACTTTTCCCCAGGACCTGTTCCAGCTGACCTCGAAACACACCGATGTATTTTCATGCCAGGAAAAATGCAGAACAGTTCACGCGTGGCCTTTGAAGTTAGAGCATCTATAGGCTATGGTCGGAAATACTCCCACTAGAGTCAAAAATGCTTTATATTATGGGATGGAGGGAGTAGCAAATATGATCTCTTAAACGCCCGCAGACGCACCCGATCAGTGACCGAGCGTGTCTGTTTTGAGCTCTTATTTATTTTTCCACACAGTCACACTTCTCATTTTTCTTCTCATATATCCGGTCAGTTCGCACGTGATTGATGGAGATGAAGTGAGAGAAATAAAAGAATGAAAAAGAAAGAGAAAAGGTGATCCGGAGTGGGGCCACGTCATATATGGCGGAATGCCCGAGCATGCCCGCGAACACTCATATCCTCCCCATATTTGAGATGGATATGAGGGTTCGCGGACGACCCGGGCAATGACGGAGCTACAAACCAAAAGTTGGGCGGGCCACAGAGCACAAAATAAGCCGGCGCCATTGCAGACTATGGGTCTGTTTGGTTCAATACTAAAATTGCCACACCTAACTTGAGGTGTCAGCCACAGCTGTGGCGTGCCACAGAAAGTGTGACGAGCTAAATGGGCGCCACACATTTTGGCGAGAATTTGTGCTGCAGAACCTCCTTTACATTGTGGCGAGCCAAACTTACATGCAGAACCAAACACCAGCCTAGGAAAGTGTGGCAAACCACAGCTTTGGCGTGGCAATCAATGGCCGGGAACCAAACAGCCCTTATGGCTGATGTGTGTTGCCGGACCCCGAACTCCTCCATCAAATGACCGAACGAATGCTTCAGTGAGGCTGTTGTGTCCTGCTCTACATGTAGGTCAACGATGTGGCTAGGCTTTAAAAAAATTCCTGCAGCATGGGCGGGCCATGGCCCATTGAGCCTTGCTGAAGCTCCGCCACTGGACCCGGGCATATAGGGAAGAAATTGGGGTCCGATTGGGTCACGTTTTTTCTTCTCTCTCATGTCCGCTTACTGGCCAAAAGCATCCGTGGATGTATGTGAGATAGTTTGAGGCGTCCGGCTCAAGATTTTTTATTTTTGTTTGGGAAAGGAGGTTAAGACCCCCGGCCTCTCTCATGTCCGGCTGTAGATACTCTTAGGCCCTGTTTGGTTCATAAGTCCTAAGACTTTTTTTAATCCCAACTTATAAGTCATAAGTTCCTAAAAAGTCCCTACATGTTTGGTTCCTGGGACTTAACATGGACTAGTAGACCATATTACAACTATAAGTCCTTATAAGTCCCTCCTTAAGAGTCTTATTTGATAAGTCCCAAATGCCCATTTTAAGTCCCTATAAGCCCCTCCTGTTTGGTTTAGATGGGACTTATAGGGACTTATTTAAGTCCCTAGACCAATAAGTCCCTGGAAACAAACACCTTCTTACTTATTGATTTTAGGCAAAAGAAGGTTGCCTTCAGAAGCTTTCGGTGGAGAACAGGATGCGATGGGCCATGAGCATTTTTCTTTTGTGTCCCTGGGAGCAAGCGGAGTTTCATGAAGGGTTCGATCCGATAAAGTGGGGTGAATCTTGGTGCACGACGAAGGGCCATCAACCATCATCCACTGATTTTGGAGCGGAAAGAGGACGACTGTTCGGCAGCTGAAGCGAGCTTATACATACGTGGCAAAACATCTTAAAATGATGAATTACTCCCTTTGTAAAAAAAAAAAAAAACGTCTGGAGTACTCCCTCCGTCCCAAAATAAGTGACGCAAAAGTGACTCAACTTTGCACTAAAGTTAGTGTAAAGTTGAGTCACTTTTGCGTCACTTATTTTGGGACGGAGGGAGTATAAAACTAGAAAAACACATCTTAAAATGCCATGTCTGAACCTTGCTGTAGGAGCACGGTTAATCCATGCAGTACATGTTGGCCGGGCTACCAGTCGCTCGTAGTAAATGGACTTCCATCAAAACGTCATCGGCCTCCGTCTGCCTGCCACCGGTAGTAATGGTGGACATCTCCTTCTTTTGCTTGGACGAGAGCTCGTCCTAGACTGCTTTGAGGCACAAGGATGCCATGATGGGTGTGGCGGCGCAGAGAAGAAAGGGACCAGAGGAGGATGACTGCGGTTATGGCCGGGCCTGGAGTTTATAAAGCAGACGGATGTCAATGATGAGAGGTAGACGGACAGACGGCTGGCATCAGAGTAGGTTCCTCAGCAATCGCTTGTCATTAATTTAGGGCGATAGGCGGTTATGGTGTCGTATGAACGCGCAGCAGTTGCGTTTATCGGGAAGTGGCGCGGGCATCGCTTTCTTGGTCGGCACACCGCTTCAATGCCGGCAACAGCGAGAGGTCGTGTCCGATCTGACCGAGCATGAATGTGACACAAACGCTTTGGAGCGGCGCTGGCAGTTTCTGGAGGGAAACGCGCACGGGCGTGGGAGAGGATTATGGTTGGACAGGACAGTCAGAAGCGGATATGGCAGCGGTCCGTGCGCCCGCAACCCTTCCCCTCCCCCACTTTATTTTCGATTTGTGGGAAAAGTGTGTTCGGACTGGCAAGCTGATCGACACAGATCAATGTTGGATGGTAAAACACGTCTGAACAGCGTGGGCCGGGCATATGCGCGTGGTTCGAGAGTTCGCGTTTCAGATTCTCTAAACGAATTTCCAGTGGGTATATATAACTTTTGGACCTTGAATTAATTATGCCATTAAGTCGAGGAAACATTCGGTAACCAACCAAAACAACCTGATGCAGCTACTAGTCACGGGAACTGTTTGGACAATGATCATCGTCTTTGTGTCACTACCGCAGCTACTAGCCAACTTGTCTGCATGGAGCTTGAGTACATATGCATATGCTTGACGCCTCGACCAATCATCACCAGGCTGAAATTTCACGGTTTCTCTCGCGAATTGGAGCGCTCATTGTTTGTCGGTAAAAAGGAGGACGTGGCCATCGATTGAGGGCGCCTCGGCTCGTGAAGTCGCCATTGTTCACACACACGGATGGCAAAACCAGCGACGCCAAAATCAAGGAGGGAGTGAATCTTCTGTCGTCGTCGGCGGCCGATCATTGCGCGTGCCTTCCCGCAGTTTTGAAGTCGATCCATCAATGGCCGTTTCAATCAGTTTTTCCGTGTATCCATCAGCGGCAAGTCGTCCACATACGTCGCGGCCGACCTGACCTGAGCCGGGACCGGACACCGGTGGCGTCAACGGCCGGGCCTATGCAACGAGGCCCGGCCTGGCGGCGACTCTCGTCCCTCTCACCGGTCACCACGTCACTGTTCGCTAGAGAACTCGCCGCCCACGCCTTTGCGCGCCGCGTGGTAGTGTCCGTCAATTTCCCGTTTTTGGCCTGATCGCGGTGACGTCCTCCCGTCGGTCATCACACACCGCCGCGCACGTCGCCCGCTTCTCGTCGCCTTCGTCCGTCCGTCCGTGCTGTCGCGGGCTTGATGATTTTGATGGATTCTCCTTGCGCCTACCGTACGCACCGCTGGTGCGCGTGCAGGAGTACGAGGGCCAAGCTAGGGCAATGAGCCGGGTGCCGACCTCCGGGAGCTTTTCTTGCTCCTATCTGCCTTTGCTTATGATGATTGTGCCTGCCTCTCTTTGCGCGCACCGGGATCACCGCCCGGAGACCAGATCATCGCACGTGGACGCTTTGCTTTTCTTTCTTGACCCTTGGCTTCTTTTGAGCTGGGGTTTATGCCAACTTCACCGCGCGGCCCTAAACAGACGTCCGCTTTGCCTAGATTTTGTCCGTTTGGGTAGGGCGATGGGGTCGTGTCCGGGTCTGTCCTGAAATGCGGAGGCCGTGCGCCCAGCGCGTGGCCGCATCCGTTTGCCTCATCTTGTCCGCGTCCATATTAAAAGAAAAACGTTTCAAATACTAGCGGCCCTAGTTCAGGCCAGCGCCCTAGTTCACGCCACCGGCAATAGAGCCACCGGCCTACACGTCGTGGCCGGCAACACAGCCAGGAGTGAATTACAGAAAACCACCACATTGAAGCGTAGGTTTGCAGAAAAGACTCTTCTACAAATTTGTTGCAGAAAACACTGATTTCAGGTCTAATCATTTGCAGAAAACACTAATCGCTCACTTTAGGCATTTTAATCTCGATAGATGACGTGGCATAACGTTCATGATAGACGGCGTTAGGTGACGAAGTATTTAGATTTATAAAACAGTCCCTGTAACTTTACAAGGATACCCTTTAATGAAAATAAAGGATTCAGCTTCAGATTTGGGCTGCCCAAGCACCCCAGCATAGCAGCTAACACGCTGGCCATGGGGCTCGTCGCCGGGAAGCAGAGGGCACGGACGGGTGGGCCACACCTCGTCCTCGTGCTTCGCATCCAGCCGCGGCGGCTCGCCGCCTCTGCTTCCTCTCAAGCCTCCGCGCTGTTGCAGGAGCCTGTGCTGCGCGCCGCTGTGCCGCTTGCGCCCGAGCTGAGCGCGGATGCGTTTTGCATCCTGCTGTGGGGGCTCCCCTCTGCTGGTTCCCATGTCTTCGTGCCGCTTCTGCTGCTCGTGTTCGAGCTGAGCGCGGCCAGCGCGGCTTGCCTCTGCTTCCTCCCGCGCCTCCGCTGTTGCGCGCCGCCGTGCCGCTGCAGGAGCCTGTGCTGCGTGCCGCTTCCACTGCTCGCCGCGCTTTGTGTCCAGCCACTGCGGCTCTGATTGCTCCCGCGCAGCCGCGCCGCCGCCGCTGCTCGCGGCCGCGTCGCCGCGCTACCACTGCTGCTCGCACTGCTCGCCCAGGCCGCGGCGGCGCTGGCCTGCGATCCCGATTGGATCGGGTGGGGGTTGGGGGAATTTTTTTTTTAAGTGAAGGGTTGTTTGCGAAAAATACCAGTCAACGTGGTCTGTTGCGCCGTTATGCCACGTCACCAAAATCGGGCCTCACTGGTCATAATAGTGCTTAAAATGCCTAAACAGACTATTTAGTGTTTTCTGCAAAAGATTAGGCCGGAAATGGGTGTTTTCTGCAACAAATTCGTAAAAGAGTCTTTTCTGCAAATATACGCTTTAATGTGATGGTTTTCTGCAATTCACTCCACAGCCAGCCTCCAAAATGAATAGTTTTGCTCGCCGGCAACACAGCCAGCTGCCCAGCGGGCGGGCGGCACTCATGCCAGCCTCCAAAAAAAGAACGGCCACGGCCGATCAGACGACCTAGTTCAAGCCGTCGGCGTCGAACATCTCCTTCTGCCTGGCCTCGAACCAGCTCCTTGTCTTCTCGCTTATCTTGGTCAAGTCGACGCTCATGATAGCAATGGCCACCTCCTTTGGTTTGGTTGCAGCATTGGTGGCCTCGATGTCGAGCTTCCTCCTCTTGGCCACCTCCTCCATCTCAAGCTTCTTCCTTTGAAGCTCTACTAGGTATTGCTTCATCTGCTCGTCCTTGCTCTGCCGCTTCTTCTCGTCCCTCAAGTCCTTTTGAGACATCGTGCCATGCAAAGTGTCATGCAAGGCCATGGATGAGGCATCACGTATACCGTCCACCTTGGAGTTGGTCTTGCCCCTCGGCCTCTTCAATGCCTCGCCATCTCCACCTCCGGCGAACGAGGCCGTCTTCTTGCCTCTCTTCCTTTGCAGTTCACGGTATTGATCCTTGTGAAGGAAATATGCCCTGGAGGCAATAATAAAGTTGTTATTTATATTTCCTTATATCATGATAAATGTTTATTATTCATGCTAGAATTGTATTAACCGGAAACTTAGTACATGTGTGAATACATAGACAAAACAGAGTGTCCCTAGTATGCCTCTACTAGACTAGCTCATTGATCAAAGATGGTTATGTTTCCTAACCATAGACATGAGTTGTCATTTGATCAACGGGATCACATCATTAGGAGAATGATGTGATGGACAAGACCCATCCGTTATCATAGCACTATGATCATTTAGTTTTACTGCTATTGCTTTCTTCATGACTTATACATGTTCCTATGACTATGAGATTATGCAACTCCCGAATACCGTAGGAACACCTTGTGTGCTATCAAACGTCACAACGTAACTGGGTGATCATAAAGATGCTCTACAGGTGTCTCCGAAAGTATTCGTGGTGTTGGCATAGATCAAGATTAGGATTTGTCACTCCGCGTGTCGGAGAGGTATCTCTGGGCCCTCTCGGTAACACACATCACAATAAGCCTTGCAAGCAAAAAGACTAATGAGTTAGTCACGAGATGATGTGTTACGGAACGAGTAAAGAGACTTGCCGGTAACGAGATTGAACTAGGTATGGAGATACCGACGATCGAATCTCGGGCAAGTAACATACCGATGACAAAAGGAACAACGTATGTTGTTATGCGGTTTTGACCGATAAAAGATCTTCGTAGAATATGTAGGAGCCAATATGAACATCCAGGTTCCGCTATTGGTTATTGACCGGAGATGAGTCTCGGTCATGTCTGCATAGTTCTCGAACCCGTAGGGTCCGCACGCTTAACGTTTGATGACGATCGGTATTATGAGTTTATGAGTTTTGATGTACCGAAGGTAGTTCGGAGTCCCGGATGAGATCACGGACATGACGAGGAGTCTCGGAATGTCCGAGACATAAAGATTGATATATTGGACGACTATATTCGGACACCGGAAGTGTTCCGGAAAAGTTTCGGATTTAACGGGATTGCCGGAGGGGGTTACCGGAACCCCCTACGAGGGGGGATGGTCCATAGTGGGCCTTAAGGGAAAGAGAGAGGCAGCCCATAGGGCTGGCCGGTGCCCCACCTAGGGTTCCTAGTTGGACTAGGATTGGGGGGGGCGCCACCTCTCCTTTTTCCTTTCCCTCTCTTCCTTCTTTTGGTGATTCCTACTAGGAATAGGATTGCAATCCTATTCCTAGTAGGATTGCAACCCTAGCCGCACCAAACAAGGGCCGGCCGGCCTCCCCCCTTGCTCCTTTATATACGGGGGCAGGGGGGCACCCAAAGACACACAAGTTGAATTGTTCCAGCCGTGTGCGGTGCCCCCCTCCACAGAAACACACCTCGGTCATACCGTCGCGGTGCTTAGGCGAAGCCCTGCGCCGGTGAATACATCATATCCGTCACCACGCCGTCGTGCTGATGAAACTCTCCCGTGAAGCTCAACTGGATCAAGAGCTCGTGGGACGTCATCAAGCTGAACGTGTGCTGAACGCGGAGGTGCCGTACGTTCGGTGCTTGATCGGTTGAATCGCGAAGAAGTTCGACTACATCAACCGCGTCACTTGACGCTTCCGCTTCCGGTCTACGAGGGTACGTAGACACACTCTTCCCTCTCGTTGCTATGCATCTAGTAGATAGATCTTGCGTGATCGTAGGAAAATTTTAAAATACTACGTTCCCCAACAGTGGTATCAGAGCCAGGTTTATGCGTAGATGATATGCACGAGTAGAACACAATGAGTTGTGGGCGATACTAGTCATACTGCTTACTAGCATGTCATACTTTGCTTCGGCGGTATTGTGAGATGAAGCGGCCCGGACCGACATTACACGTACGCTTACGCGAGACTGGTTTCACCGTTATGAGCACTCGTTGCTTAAAGGTGACTGGCGAGTGTCTGTCTCTCTCACTTTAGCTGAATCAAGTGTGGCTACGCCCGGTCCTTGTGAAGGTTAAAACAGCACATACTTGACGAAACATCGTTGTGGTTTTGTATGCGTAGGTAAGAACGGTTCTTGCTAAGCCCGTAGCAGCCACGTAAAACTTGCAACAACAAAGTAGAGGACGTCTAATTTGTTTTTGCAGGGCATGTTGTGATGTGATATGGTCAAGACATGATGAGTTATACGGTTTTGTATGAGATGATCATGTTTTGTAAAGTTATCGGCAACTGGCAGGAGCCATATGGTTGTCGCTTTATTGTATGAAATGCAATCGCCATGTAATTGCTTTACTTTATCACTAAGCGGTAGCGATAGTCGTAGAAGCAATAGTTGGCGAGACGACAACGATGCTACGATGGAGATCAAGGTGTCGCGCCGGTGACGAAGGTGATCATGACGGTGCTTTGGAGATGGAGATCAAAAGCACAAGATGATGATGGCCATATCATGTCACATATTTTGATTGCATGTGATGTTTATCTTATTATGCTTCTTATTTTGCTTAGAACGACGGTAGCATTATAAGATGATCCCTTACTAAATTTCAAGGTATAAGTGTTCTCCCTGAGTATGCACCGTTGCGAAAGTTCATCGTGCTGAGACACCACGTGATGATCGGGTGTGATAAGCTCTACGTTCAAATACAACGGGTGTAAGACAGTTTTGCACACGCAGAATACTCGGGTTAAACTTGACGAGCCTAGCATATGCAGATATGGCCTCGGAACACTGGAGACCGAAAGGTCGAGCGTGAATCATATAGTAGATATGATCAACATAAGATGTTCACCATTGAAACTACTCCATCTCACGTGATGATCGGACATGGTTTAGTTGATTTGGATCACGTGATCATTTAGATGACCGGAGGGATGTCTATCTAAGTGGGAGTTCTTTAATTAATATGATTAAATTGAACTTTAATTTATCATGAACTTAGTCCTTGTAGTATTAGCATATCTATGTTGTAGATCAATAGCTCACGATGTTGCTCCCCGTTTATTTTTATTTTTATGTTCCTAGAGAAAACTAAGTTGAAAGATGTTAGTAGCAATGATGCGGAATTGTTCCGTGATCTGAGGATTATCCTCATTGCTGCACAGAGAAATATGTCCTTGATGCACCGCTAGGTGACAGACCTATTGCAGGAGCAGATGTAGACGTTATGAACGTTCTGACAAAAGCTCGGTATAATGACTACTTGCTAGTTTAGTGCACCATGCTTTACGGCTTATAACCGGGACTTCAAAAACGTTTTGAACGCCACCGAGCATATAAGATGTTCCAAGAGTTGAAATTAGTATTTCATACTCATGCCCGTGTCAAGAGGTATAAGACTTCTGACAGTACTTTGCCTACAAGATGGAGGAGAATAGCTCAAACAGTGAGCATGTGCTCAGATTGTCTGGGTACTACAATTGCTTGAATCAAGTGGGAGTTAATCTTCCAGATAAGATAGTATTGACAAAGTTCTCTAGTCACTATCACCAAGTTAGTAGAACTTCGTGATGAACTATAATATGCAAGGGATGACGAAGGTAATTCTCGAGCTCTTCGCGATGCTGAAATCGGCGAAGGTAGAAATCAAGAAAGAGCATCAAGTGTTGATGGTTAATAAGACCACTTGTTTCAAGTAAAGGGCAAAGGGATAGAAGGGGAACTTCAAGAAGAATGACAAGCAAGTTGTCACTCCCATGAAGAAACCCAAAGCTAAAACTCAAGCCTGAAACTAAGTGCTTCTACTGCAAAGGAAATGGTCACTGAAAGTGGAACTGCCCTAGATACTTGGCGGATAAGAAGGATGGCAAAGTGAACAAAGGTATATTTGATATACATATTATTTGATGTGTATTTTACTAGTGTTCATAGCAACCCCTCGGTATTTGATACTGGTTTAGTTGCTAAAGAGTAGTAACTCAAAATAGGAGTTGCATAACGAACAGAAACTAGTTAAAGGATGAAGTGATGATGTGTATTGGAAGTAGTTCCAAGATTGATATGATCATCATCGCACACTCCCTATACTTTCGGGATTAGTGTTGAACCTAAATAAGTGTTATTTGGTGTTTGTGTTGAACATGAATATGATTTGATCATGGTTATTGCAATACGGTTATTCATGTAAGTTAAGAGAATAATTGTTGTTCTGTTTACATGAATAAAACCTTCTATGGTTATACACCCAATGAAAATGGTTTGTTGGATCTCGATCGTGTGATACACATATTCATAATATTGAAGCCAATAGATGCAAGGTTAATAATGATAGTGCAACTTATTTGTGGCACTGCCGTTTAGGTCATATTGGTGTAAAGCGCATGAAGAAACTCCATAGTGATGGACTTTTGGAATCACTTGATTATGAATCACTTGGTGCTTGCGAACCATGCCTCATGGGCAAGATGACTAAAACTCCGTTCTCCGGAACTGTGGAGCGAGCAACAGAGTTGTTGGAAATCATACATACTGATGTATGCGGACCAATAAGTGTTAAAGCTCGCGGCGGGTATCGTTATTTTCTGACCTTCACTGATGATTTGAGCAGATATGGGTATATCTACTTAATGAAGCACAAATCTGAAACATTTGAAAAGTTCAAAGAATTTCAGAGTGAAGTGGAGAATCATCGTAACAAG
This sequence comes from Secale cereale, assembly GCA_902687465.1. NCBI lineage: Eukaryota > Viridiplantae > Streptophyta > Magnoliopsida > Poales > Poaceae > Secale > Secale cereale. Next base: position 701,523,889 of record LR738709.1, on the reverse strand, counting down.
AAAATAAGAGTTTCTACGATATGATCGTAGAGGTAAAATATTTGAGTTAGCGAGTTTGGCCTTCAGTAAAACCAATGTGAAATAGTTTCACTACTCACGCCACCTGGAACACCACAGTGTAATGGTGTGTCCGAACGTCATAACCGTACTTTATTAGATATGGTGCGATCGATGATGTCTCTTATCGATCTACCACTATCGCTTTTTGGGTTATGCATTAGAGACAGCTACATTCACGTTAAATAGGGCACCATCTAAATCCGTTGATACGACACCTTATGAACTATGGTTTGGCAAGAAACCAAAGTTGTCGTTTCTTAAAATTTGGGGTTGCGATGCTTATGTGAAAAAGCTTCAACCTGATAAGCTCGAACCCAAGTCGGAGAAATGTGTCTTCATAGGATACCCAAAAGAAACTGTTGGGTACACCTTCTATCACAGATCCAAAGGCAAGGTCTTTGTTGCTAAGAGTGGATCCTTTCTAGAGAAAGAGTTTCTCTCGAAAGAAGTGAGTGGGAGGAAAGTAGAACTTGATGAGGTAATTGTACCTTCTCCCGAATTGGACAGTGGAACATCACAGAAACTAGTTCCAGTGATTCCTACACCAATTAGTGAGGAAGCTAATGATGATGATCATGAAACTTCAGATCAAGTTTCTGCTGAACGTCGTAGATCAACCAGAGTACGTTCCGCACCAGAGTGGTACGGCAACCCAGTTCTGGAAATCATGTTACTAGACCATGATGAACCTACGAACTATGAGGAAGCGATGATGAGCCCAGATTCCGCAAAATGGCTTGAGGCCATGAAATCTGAGATGGATCCATGTATAAGAACAAAGTGTGGACTTTGGTTGACTTGTCCGATGATCGGCAAGCCATCGAAAATAAATGGATCTTCAAGAGGAAGACCGACGCTGACGGTAATGTTACTGTTTACAAAGCTCGACTTGTTGCGAAAGTTTTTCGACAAGTTCAAGGAGTTGACTATGATGAGACTTTCTCACCCGTAGCGATGCTTAAGTCTGTCCGAATCATGTTAGCAATTGCCGCATTTTATGAAATCTGGCAAATGGATAACAAAACTGCATTCTTTAATGGATTTATTAAAGAAAAAAATTGTATATGATGCAACCCGAAGGTTTTGTCAATCCTAAAGGTGCTAACAAAATGTGCAAACTCCAGCGATCCATCTATGGACTGGTGCAAGCATCTCGGAGTTGGAATATACGCTTTGATAAGTTGATCAAAGCATATAGATTTATACAGACTTACGGTGAAGCCTGTATTTACAAGAAGTGAGTGGGAGCACTACAACCTTTCTGATAAGTATATGTGAATGACATATTGTCGATCGGAAATGATGTAGAATTTTCTGGAAAGCATAAAGGAGTGTTTGAAAGGAGTTTTTTCAAAGAAAGACCTCGGTGAAGCTGCTTATATATTAGGCATCAAGATCTATAGAGATAGATCAAGACGCTTAATTGGACTTTCACAAAGCACATACCTTGATAAGATTTTGAAAAAGTTCAAAATGGATCAGTCAAAGAAAGGGTTCTTGCCTGTATTACAAGGTATGAAGTTGAGTAAGACTCAATGCCCGACCACTGCAGAAGATAGAGAGAAAATGAAAGTCATTCCCTATGCCTCAGCCATAGGATCTATCATGTATGCGATGCTGTGTACCAAACCTGATGTGTGCCTTGCTATAAGTTTAGCAGGGAGGTACCAAAGTAATCCAGGAGTGGATCACTGTACAGCGGTCAAAATTATCCTTAGTAACTGGATGACTAAGGAAATGTTTCTCGATTATGGAGGTGATAAAGAGTTCGTCGTAAAGGGTTACGTCGATGCAAGCTTTGACACTAAAATCCAGATGACTCTAAGTATCAATCTGGATGCATATTGAAAGTGGGAGCAATTAGCTAGAGTAGCTTATGCAGAGCATTGTAGACATAGAAATTTGCAAAATACATACGGATCTGAATGTGACAGACCCATTGACTAAACTTCTCTCACAAGCAAAACATGATCACACCTTATTACTCTTGGGTATTAATCACATAAGCGATGTGAACTAGATTATTGACTCTAGTAAACCCTTTGGGTGTTGGTCACATGGCGATGTGAACTATGGGTGTTATTCACATAACGATGTGAACTATCGGTATTAAATCACATGGCGATGTGAGCTAGATTATTGACTCTAGTGCAAGTGGGAGACTGAAGGAAATATGCCCTAGAGGCAATAATAAAGTTGTTATTTATATTTCCTTATATCATGATAAATGTTTATTACTCATGCTAGAATTGTATTAACCGGAAACTTAGTACATGTGTGAATACATAGACAAAACAGAGTGTCCCTAGTATGCCTCTACTAGACTAGCTCATTGATCAAAGATGGTTATGTTTCCTAACCATAGACATGAGTTGTCATTTGATCAACGGGATCACATCATTAGGAGAATGATGTGATGGACAAGACCCATCCGTTAGCATAGCACTATGATCGTTTAGTTTTACTGCTATTGCTTTCTTCATGACTTATACATGTTCCTATGACTATGAGATTATGCAACTCCCGAATACCGTAGGAACACCTTGTGTGCTATCAAACGTCACAACGTAACTGGATGATCATAAAGATGCTCTACAGGTGTCTCCGAAAGTATTCGTGGTGTTGGCATAGATCAAGATTAGGATTTGTCACTCCGCGTGTCGGAGAGGTATCTCTGGGCCCTCTCGGTAACACACATCACAATAAGCCTTGCAAGCAAAAAGACTAATGAGTTAGTCACGAGATGATGTGTTACGGAACGAGTAAAGAGACTTGCCGGTAACGAGATTGAACTAGGTATGGAGATACCGACGATCGAATCTCGGGCAAGTAACATACCGATGACAAAAGGAACAACGTATGTTGTTATGCGGTTTTGACCGATAAAAGATCTTCGTAGAATATGTAGGAGCCAATATGAACATCCAGGTTCCGCTATTGGTTATTGACCGGAGATGAGTCTCGGTCATGTCTGCATAGTTCTCGAACCCGTAGGGTCCGCACGCTTAACGTTTGATGACGATCGGTATTATGAGTTTATGAGTTTTGATGTACCGAAGGTAGTTCGGAGTCCCGGATGAGATCACGGACATGACGAGGAGTCTCGGAATGTCCGAGACATAAAGATTGATATATTGGACGACTATATTCGGACACCGGAAGTGTTCCGGAAAAGTTTCGGATTTAACGGGATTGCCGGAGGGGGTTACCGGAACCCCCTACGAGGGGGGATGGTCCATAGTGGGCCTTAAGGGAAACAGAGAGGCAGCCCATAGGGCTGGCCGGCGCCCCACCTAGGGTTCCTAGTTGGACTAGGATTGGGGGGCGCCACCTCTCCTTTTTCCTTTCCCTCTCTTCCTTCTTTTGGTGATTCCTACTAGGAATAGGATTGCAATCCTATTCCTAGTAGGATTGCAACCCTAGCCGCACCAAACAAGGGCCGGCCGGCCTCCCCCCTTGCTCCTTTATATACGGGGGCAGGGGGGCACCCAAAGACACACAAGTTGAATTGTTCCAGCCGTGTGCGGTGCCCCCCTCCACAGAAACACACCTCGGTCATACCGTCGCGGTGCTTAGGCGAAGCCCTGCGCCGGTGAATACATCATATGCGTCACCATGCCGTCGTGCTGACGAAACTCTCCCGTGAAGCTCAACTGGATCAAGAGCTCGTGGGACGTCATCAAGCTGAACGTGTGCTGAACGCGGAGGTGCCGTACGTTCGGTGCTTGATCGGTTGAATCGCGAAGAAGTTCGACTACATCAAACGCGTCACTTGACGCTTCCGCTTCCAGTCTACGAGGGTACATAGACACACTCTTCCCTCTCGTTGCTATGCATCTAGTAGATAGATCTTGCGTGATCGTAGGAAAATTTTAAAATACTACGTTCCCCAACACCTTGAACTTGGGGCAATTGTTGATGATCGTCCAACAATGCGTAAGAGTGAATGGCTTGTCATTGTGCCGGGCCTTGAATGCTTCCAAAGATTGAAATGCCTACACCACATGATCAACAACAATTGAACATGCAAACATATACAAGGCCGAAATATCATGGCCGTAGCAAGGAAATGACTAGTATGAGGAGAGCATGCCATGTCCCCAACGCCTAGACCACTCACGGGCCATGCTTCAACGCTCTCAAATGTGGCGCAATACTTGTTGCACTCTTGTTGGATGAACAACCACATTTTTTGAATCGAGGTGATGCCACGGTTGTTTGTAATTTGGTAGGGCTCAAACATCTTCCTTTCATGGAATGTTTTGTGGACTCTCGTCCAAAAAACAAGGCCCTTTTGTTGCGCGCCGGTCCTCGGATCTTGGCTAATCTCCATCCAACATTGGCAAATCAACTTGTCCTCTTCTTGGGTATATGTAATGCCCAGGATGGGACTATATCTCCTACGTGTCGAGGCACGACTTAAAGATATAAGCCCATCCTAGAATGATCTCAAGTTTGGTATCTTTGCACGACTCATGTAAAAGAGGGATTAAATTGCAAAAGGAGATAGTTGGCTTACACTCGCCACTTCACACAATACATTACATAAGCAATCATCATTCAAGACATCACAACCCGACTACGGGTGAAGAACCAAAAGAAAGATACCAAAACAACATAAAGCCACAGGTCAGGATCGAATCCTAGTAGAAACCACTACTGATCGTCGAAACGTCACAAACACTCGGGCAAACTCTTCATCGAGCTCCTGGTGAAGAACTTGAACCAGCTTCTGCTTCAAACTCGGCTGAACCTGCATCTGGTGTTGTAGTAACTGTGAGCCACGAGGACTCAACAATCCCATAACCATGGGTAACAAGACTAGCAAAGCTTTGTGGATAGGAAGAGGTAAAGTGGTGAGGCTGCAGCAGCGGCTAAGCATAATATGGTGGCTAACTTACGAGTACCAGAATAAGATGAGAAGCTACGCAAACGGTCGCAAAAGTAGTGATCGCTAAAGATCCTAACTACATACGGTCAAACATAACCCCACCGTGTTCTCTTCTCAAAATGAAAAGAGACAGTCACGGTTACTCACACAGTTGTGTGTTTTACTTCGGATCCTCTGTCAAGTTTTCTACAACCGGACATTAACAAATTCCAATCTGCCACATAACCGCGGGCACGGCTTTCGAAAGTTCATAACCCTGCAGGGGTGTTCCAACTTAGCCCATCACAAGCTCTCACGATTAGCTGAAGTGATAAATATAATATCATCACCCCTTATCTTATGGAAAAATCCGATCAGGCTCGGCATCCCAGTAGCACAAGTCATTTCGGCAATGGTAAAACAAGTCCAGCAAGACCTCCCGGTGTGTCGACACCCTGATAGTAGCCGCGCGTATCTCGTCTCAGGACACTACCGGATGGGCGAAGCTACGGGTTATACCAGATACCTCGGGTTTCCCCAAGGCGGCCCCGCAGGCTCCCCGTTTGGGACCAACACCATCAGCACTGGCCCCCCCTGCTATGTAGAATTAAGAATCCTCGGGTAGCGCTAACTCCCTATGCAAATTTAATTAATTAATTAAGTTGTTATTATGAGCAAATTAAAACCAATGTTGGGCCTTGCTGGAGGAGTTTTATTCAAAGTCGAACTGTCAAGGGGTCCCCATTACACCCATCGAGTTAGGAACGCAAAATCAAGGAACATAATGCCGGTTTATCGGCGCCTAAGGTGGCATGAGTGGAACAAAACACCGAGCAAAAGGCCAAGCCTTCCACCCATGCCCAGTATATAAGGTGTGTTAAATAATAATTATAGATATTGTGATATAACCAACAACAAGTTCCCTCCTGGAACAGACTTCATCTTCACCTGCAACTAACAACGCTATAAGAGGGACTGAGCAAGCGAGGCTGAGCAAGCGGGTAACATGGCCAAACAGTGGTTTTGCTAGGAAGGTTTCAAAGTTAGAGGTTTCATGGCAACAAGGAGAGGCTGACATAAAAGATGGGTATCGCGACATGTAACGATAGCATCGAGACAACTAAGCATGGCAATGGTAGTAAAGGTATCCAAGGGTATGATCATCTTGCCTGGGATTCCACAAGGGAGAAGAACGGATCCATGAAGAAGACGGAGCAACAGAGACGAGAGAAACCTCACAACTCCGGAACGAAACCGAAGCTAACAAGAGAAGCAACCGGAAAGAAAGAAACAACACGGTAAACACACAAGCATTAACATGGCATACGATGCACATCCAAGTATGATGCATGTCCAGTTTAAATATGCATGGCATGGCAAAGTGCACAAACAAATCTACAAGTTAAGTGGAGATCAATATGCAACGAGTTGCATATTGACGAAACACCACATATTAATTATTTAGTTGACTCTCATTATTTACAAGACAAGATTAATTGTTTTTAACATAGCAAGAGGTGAAGCATAATAAAACTACACTATTAAGACATTTTAAATGAGGCCGGGAATAACAACAACATATTCCGGAAATCCTCATGAGCATGGTTTAATAATTATAAGCAAACAACAATTAAACATTCTCATGTTGTTATATGATGCGGATGACATGATCAAGATTATGCAATTTTATTAAAAGGGTTGACATTTAACAAGATATGAAGCATTTGTCACCGTGGTGGAAAGGAAAAGAGTGCCACGGCAACGATTCCGAAAATGATGCCACGGCAGCATATCGGTGCCGGTAACTCGTTGAGAGTCCGGTGCAAAAGATAGATGGCGTGGGTGAGTCAAACGAGATGAAAGAGGTGGGGTGATCCCGTTACCGGGTTCCCACGAGTCGGTGACGAGGCAACCGAGGAACATGACAAAAGGTGGAACGGGCACGATGCACACAAGGAAACATTTCATACAACCACAACAAGCATCCACGGGTCATCGTCTCGGGGGTTATACCTTCGGAACCAATGTTTCGGGGCGGTTCGAGATCGTCGAGGGACGTAGCGGAAGTAGAGGAAGTAGTCGTTCACGCGGGTCGTAGAGGAAGTAGTGGTTCACGTGGCGGTAGTTGTACTCGGGCGACGGTTGCGGAAGTAGTGGTACTTGTCGCATCGCCATGTAGTTGTTCACGTATGTAGTGGTACTTGTTCCGTAGCCGTAGATGTTCGGGTCGGTGTCGTGGTACTTGGACGTATCGGAGAGGAACTTGAGCCGTAGTGGTACACGGGGCGACGGTAGACGTTCGGGACGTAGATGTACTCGGTCGTCGTGGTACACGTTTGTAGATGTTCATCCGTCATGTCGTGGTACATCGTGTAGTCGTGTAGGTGTTCCCGTTCGTAGAGGTACATGCCATCGGAGGGGTACTTGTCGTTTCATCGTGTAGTTGAACTCGTTCATGTAGTTGTACTCGAGGGTCTCGGGGTTCCTCGTTCGAAGCTCTTGGCGTCCGGCAGCAAGCAAAAGAGGCGCTGCAAAACATGGCAGCAAAAAAAAACAAAAACAACACGGCTCCGGGCGAACAACAACAGCAACACAACTACGGCAGCACGGGGCGGAGTCTGGCGAAGGGATGTGCTGCGGTGCTGCGAGAGGAGGGCCCCTGGCCTTGGCGAACGGGGCTGGCTCCTGGCGCGGTCGAGGCGGACGACGCGCTGGAGGGGGCCACGCCTGGACTCGAGGACGGACGCGCTGCGGTACGCTGGGGAGCTCCTCTGGCCCAGCACGGGAGCCGGTCGCGGTTGGAGACGGAGGGGCGGACGCATCGGGAGGAGGCCAGGGAGGCGCGGAGGAAGACCTCAGGAGCGGAGGGCTCGGCCTCGCGGTTCACCTGGCGCCGGAGGAAGGACGCTGGGGCTGCAGCTCCTGGTCGAGGAGGAAGGACGGGGCCGCGGCGCGCGCTCGCCTGGAGGGGAGATCGGGCCCGGCCGCTGCTCCTGGCGAGGGGGCTGCAGGGGGCTCGAGGCGCGGGGCGGTTCGACGCAGGCAGAGGGAGGCGCGCTCCTGGTGCTGGGAGGGAAGAAGGCCGGCGCTGGGGGGAAAGGCTCGGGGGGGAAGAGGGCCAGAGAGCGAGAGGATGGGGGGGTCGCTCGAGCGAGGGGAGAGGGAGAGGGAATCGGGAGGAAAGGGTGCGGCGGCTGGGAGGCATCGAGAGGGAGGAGCGAGGCTCGGGCTGAGCGCTAGGGTTTGGTGTAGAAGGAGCGGGCCAAAGGCCTGGTGTTGGGCCAATGGGAAGGAGGCCCAAGAGGCAGGTGCGGCTGGGCCGGAATGGCCTGGCTGCTAGGCTCTCTTTAAAATAAAACTGTTGTTGTTTTCCAACTAAAACAGAAAAACAAAAGAGGAATAGTAAGAAAAGAGGAGTTAGGAAAAAGGCTTAGGGCAAGGGGTAAAATCCCTGGACTCTCAAAAATGTCAGGAATTTAAATAAAATAGTTGGGGGGAGGGGGTTTGGAGGAACCTCGAAACAACGGAAAGAATTAAGACAAGGTTTAGAAGTAGAAACTCGAAGTGAAATAAACATGGGGAATTTGCAAGTGTGTTGGGGTAATTCCAACAATGGAATATTTATTTATATAGCTCCCTAAATATTGAGAGACTTTTATATGTTATAAAGAGAAGACATTCTTCCCTCGATTTAAATGTACCGAAGGTCCACACGAATTATTTAAGTTGAGATGCAAAATAAAATATGACATGATGGCATGATGACATGATGCAATGCTAAAATAAATAACACAAGCTCAAAAGAAACACACGGGCAACCCGGAACATCTGGAATCTTCGGGACTCTTCTGGAATCTTCTGGGACGTCGGTCTCGGGCGTCACAGTATATCAACCCGTGCGAATGATCTTCCTCCTCTTTTGTGCTTCCGCTTTTTGGGTGAGCTCGTCGATGAACAATGGCTCGCCCGAAATATCAATATCAATGACTTCTTCTTCATCACCTTCGACGTAGATGTCATCGTCTTCATGCCACGAATCACCATGGTCGTAGTCAGCACGGTCGTCGGCATCTTCATCGACAACGAACTAGGCGCGGCCATCCTGACTTTGGGTCTCCTCGGGGTCGTAGGCACGGCTCTGCCCACCCTCGTAGATCAATCCTCCATGAACAACGAGGCCCGGCCTGGCGGCGACTCTCGTTCCTCACACAGGTCACCACGTCACTGTTCGCTAGAGAACTCGCCGCCCACGCCTTTGCGCGGTGACCATGAATGACGTTACTCGCCGCGTGGTCGTGTCCCTCAATTTCCCCTTTTTTGCCTGATGATCGCGATGAAGTCCTCCCGTCGGTCATCAGTCATCACACACCGCCCCGCACGTCGCCCGTTTCTCGTCGCCTCCGTCCGTCCGTCCGTGCTGTCGCCGGCTTGGTAATTTGGATGGATTCTCTTTGCGCCTACCGTACGCACCGCCGGTGCGCGTGCAGGAGCACAAGGGCCACACCTAGGGCACTGAGGGAGCCGGGTGCCGACTCAATCTTAATTGCCAAAGCAGTATATTCTATCTCAGGCAACTCATTAAGGGGGTGTTTGGTTCACGGACTTTTTAGTCCCAGAGACGAGAAAAATCCCTAAAAAGTTCCTAGAAACCAAACAGGAAGGACTTTTTCTACAGGGACGAGAAAAAGACTTTACTGAAGAGTCTTTTTTGATTAGTCCCCGGGACTAGAAAAAGTCCTAAGACTTCTGAACCAAACACCACCTAAGTATCTTCTGTTTTTCTTTCACAAGCTTTCGAAAAATACTTTTCTCTTCTTAAGATCACGAGGTTTCTCTATTAAAGGATACTTGTTGAAATCCATCATGGCCAAGTTTTCCCCATCACAACTCTTGAACCATGCTTCAAGCTCCTTCTTCAGACCTTTCATTCGCTTCGTTAGAACCTTCTCACACGCTATCGTCATACTCATAGTTGCATTGTCCACCCTACATGAATATACTGATTTAAGATGACAATCAACGAAAGAAAATCAAATGGAGCACAACACTTACTATTTGATCCTAATTATTTGCTTAAGCCTAACCCCAAAGATAACCATTAATCATAGCACTAGATCTATATACAGAAACAATTCTATACACAATTCTACGAACATAATACATAAGGAAATAACTAACATAACCCTAAATGCATCATACTAATTGATTTTGGCCACACACAAAATGATGAACTAGGGTTTACAATAAAATAAGCTAATGCACAAAAAACAATGATTTGAACCAATCAAATTGAGGGGAAGTGAGAGAGGTACCTTGGGTGATAAAGTGCCACAAAACCATCGGACAAATGTGAACCAAATGAGAAAGATTTAAGAGAATTTTGTGGTAGAAAAAGAGAAGGGAGTGGGCTTGAGCTTGGGGAGAGGTGAGGTGTGAGGTGGCTGAATGAGTGAGTGTGGGCCCCAAACCTTATCCACCCAGGACCCTACCGCCAGGTACCCTGGCGGTAGGTTATATATAAGGCTACCGCCACGTTGTCCGGTGGTAGGGTACTTTTCCACGTCAGCACGAGTCGACGGCCGTTTGTCGACGTCAGTCGTCTACCGTCAAGGCGGGTGGCGGTATGTTGTGTGACCCTACCGCCGGGGCCTTTGGTAATAGTAAAAGGGGTCAGATTTAAAAAATAAATCAAAAAAGGGTAAGATCCCGAAATAAAACCGAAAAAGGGTCAAAACACGAAATTTTGCCAATCCACGAAACATTCGACACCCGACCTGCTGTACTGTTGGGCGAAGTGGAGACGGGCAGCATGATCACCGTCTCTGCTCCGTACAGTACCCGACTTGTGGACTACGAGCGGCTATCTATCTATATATGCCGTTCACAATGTTTCGTGCGGTCTGAAGACTACCAGCAATTCTTTGTGTGTGGGAATAAATTCGAGCACAAACTTGAGAGAAGAGAGTGATCTGTGAGGAGCGTGCGAATACGGCTACAGTAATTCTAGAAACTTTTCATTATTATTATTTTTCGCGAAGAATTCTAGAAACGGTTTTGGTAAAATCGCAATGATTATTATCTCCTGTGGTGACGGACCGACGGCTGACGTGCACACAGGCAAGCAGTAGCAGAACCAGCACAGCCGGCCCCTCCTCTCCTGACCACGCGAAACACGAAGCACACAGAGGAGTGGGAGAATCTTTTTGTCGCCATCGTCCGTCGGTCAGCTCTGGTCTGGTCGTGCTCCTCGAGATTGAGATTGAGAGCGAGCAGCCCACACGGACGCCGGCGTGCCTTTCCTCGGTCCTCGTCGGCCTGCCCGCGTGCACGCAGGTCCAACTTGCCGGGCGAGCCTGAATTTTCCCTCGATCATCACGTTCGTCTTCGACGTCGCCGCCGACCTGACCCGACCCGAGCCGAGCCGCGTGCGGCAGCGCTTTGCCGTTCTCCTCCAAACGAAACCTCCAGACAGACCGTGCCGTCCACGGCCTGACTCCGGCGATGCGGCGATGACCGCGACAGGTGACGAGCCGAGCTCTATCGACACTGGCCGGCATGGCAAATCCGCCATCCAACTTTGCGAGTCGTGAATGCAACCCCCGTTGTCGCGTCCGGCCGGGGGCCTCCGCGTCGCCGGTCACCACGTACTCGGGACCGCCGCACGTTGCCGGCATTCCATCCCATCCACGTCGAGGCGACCGCGAAATATAGCTAGTTTTCGTTTACCCTGTTTCCATCATGGACGTTATTTTGCTTATATATAGCTGAATTACCCGGAAATTCGCAGGCACCTGTCAAGCTCTGCCGGACCGCTCTATTACCTCACGATTCGCAAAGTGGTTCGGTTCCGCACGAAGGCACATCAAGTTTTTAATTAATCGCTGAGACTTACGGTTTTGCATCTGAAAATTTCGATTTTCTTGGTCGCGAGTAACTATGGCTGGATGGCTGACTACCACATTAGTGTCTGCGGGCTAATGCCCCCGTTCCATAGACCGATGTGGTGTCCGGTTTTCGAAAGATGCCCTAAGCGCACCAATCTGAAATGAAGGTGGGAAAAGAAGGAGGAGATTACAATAAATCTGGAGCACCAGATCTGGATTGTAATATTACCTCCGTCTAAATGAATAAGTCATTCGCGTAGTTCTAGGCCGACGATTTAACTATCTAAATATATATTATACGTGACAAAAAATATATATTTAGAAACTACATCCGTGTAGAAATTTAATGATGTACTTTTCATAACATATAACACATATTTAATTTCTCAAATCATGACTTATAACTACGCGAATGACTTATTCAGGCAGCTGAGCTGAGACAAGGTGACTTATTCAGGCAGCCCATGTAGGTGTAGCGTGGTACAGCCTGGCACGGCTACGAGCCCTGGTCGTCATAAATCAACTCCCAGCGGAGAGACAGACTGGAGCGCTGTACTACTCGTATCTGCTTCCTGACAAGAACATTCTGTCTGTGGATCCTTTTGTGCAGTTATTATTGTTGTTGGACATTGAATGAAGGCCATTAAAACCAACGATCCGCTGCTCCGCGAAGTGGACACGAGAGCGAGAGAGAGACACGATCATCGTCATTCCGTCTAAA
>LR738709.1:701458034-701478548 GCA_902687465.1 Secale cereale | reverse complement strand
GGGGGGGGGGCGCCTCGGCCCCCCGAGAGCCCCCCGGTGCCCTACTTTGGCATATATTTAAAGGACTCTCCGAAACCCTCGAAACATGACTTCTTTTCGCGATCCCATCTCTGTTCCGCCGCCGCCGCCGTTTCCAAGATCGGGAGCACCAGGAGAACTCTTCCCGGCACCCTGCCGGTGGGGAGGATCACCACCGGGAGCTTCTCCACCACCATGGACGCATCTCGGATGACTCGTGAGTAGTTTCCCTTGGACCATGAGTCCATGACCAGTAGCTATGTGATGTTCTCCTCCCGTTCTTGTGCTTCACTAATTAGTCCTCGTGAGCTGCCCTACATGATCGAGGAACCTATGTAATCCTTATGCTGTTGCTATGTTGAGTTTGCTGGGATCCGATGGATTATGAGATTATGTTCAGATTGATCTTGAGTAATATATTTGATTCACCTCTTTTATATTTTAGTTCATAAGTAATTCTTGCATGTTCCCCGTTGTTATTTATTGCTTTGGCCGAGTAATAGGTAGTGACTCCAAGAGGGAACGTTATGCTCGATTGTGGGTTCATGCCCCTCGATGACTAGCTTGAGTGACAGAAACATGAGTCTAGGGGATGTGCTGTTGCCACAAGGGGGAAAACAACGGTGCTTGTGCCCGCGGGTGCAAGGATTGTTTACTTTACGCAAAGTTCTTTTAATGCAGTTGTCTGTTGCATTGAGTTTACATTATGGGTGGGACTCGCAACTTAATACCAGCGAGATGTTCTGGATAGATATCTCAAGGTGGATGATTAGTAGTAGATGCAGATGGATTTCGGTCTACTTACTTTGGCGTACCACCCATGCTTTGAACCTCAACCTTTCTTGCAATGTAGTCAGCATTGGTTTGCGTTCGTGGTCCTGTCAATTGCCCAGCTGTAATTTGTTTACCTCACATAGCTGTTTTATCGTCTTTTGGGAGAGAGACATCACTAGTGAACATCATGAGACTCCGGTCCATATTACCATCATTGATCACATACACTATTTACTTTCCGCTATTTTATTTACTATTGCAAAACACTATCTATCACTACTATCATATTGCTTTTAACCCTTTGTGAACTACAAGGCCGGAGAGATTGACAACCTCTCTATACTCGTTGGGAGGAAAGTTATTTGTATCTGTGTGCAGGTCCACGTTGATTGCTAATTGCGCCGTTAGCAGTTGACACCTACCTGTTGAACCTAGGAGTCTCTGGGGATTCGATCCTTGGCATCTTTGCTAGGGGAAAACACTTCTACTTACTGCATCTTACACCTTCCACTTGGGGTAACCAACGAGGGGTTCGAGGCCCATCAGATGCCCCCGTGCATCCCCTTCTCCATCAACATTATCAGTTCGTCTTTCGTTCCACTATATTTTAATCACTTCATGTGTTATGTGCTATGCTTGGAGCGTCTTGCTTTTAGTTTTCTTTTTAGTTTTTCATAACGAGTTGGAACTCCGCGTTCTTTATGTGGGAGAGAAACACGCTCCACTTCTACCTAGAACATAACATAGAATTTTCATGACTATCTTTGCTGTGTGTGTTCTTTGTCTTTTAGTGGCTACTATTATGTTCAGCTCTTAGTATTCATGATTATCTTTTCAAAGAGCTTTTGTTTAGTTGGTTGCTTGAACTCTCTTTAATTATCATGCTTATCTTATTTAGAGAGTTTGCTTCCATTGCATTGGTTAATATGTCTATGATAAAGATGCTACGTGCATAATGGCGCTTAGTAGTTCAGGTTTTCTTATGGTTAGTCTCAAATAGCTGGGGGATTCCCAATGTGTTATTGGAGTACCAACATGATTTGTTTGCCGATGATGTGGTATGGTTTAGTAATATCTTCCCTCAAGAATTTATTTTGATTGACTTGGCGTATGCTCACGCATATTTAAGACTGTAAAGAAAGTCTGTCAAGCCTTGATGATCTTTTATTTCTGAGTAGCGATATAACTTCCATGCCTGATTCAATGATGCTTTGTCGCTCTGCATGATTATGACCGTCATTGCTCTCTTAGTTGGTCGCTCCCAGTCTTTTGCTAACCTCCACCTGTACTAAGCGGACTGACTGCTTGTGCATCCACATCCTTTTAAACCAGTTATGCCATATGAGTCCACCATACCTACCTATATGTGGTATTTCACCGCCACTCCAAGTAAATTTACATGTGCTACCTTTAAAACCTTCAGTTTTTGCAATACATAGCTCATGAGAAAGTAGCTTAAAAACTATTGTGGTAAAGAATATGTCGCTTATGTATCATATTTCTTATAAGTTGCTTGCTGAGCGGTATCCATGTTTCTGGGGACGCCATCAACTGTTACACTTTTGTTGAATATCATGTGAGTTGCTATGCATGTTCGTCTTGTCTGAAGTAAGGGTGATTTGCCATGGGTTGAATGGTTTGAGTATGCATATTGTTAGAGAAGAACATTGGGCCGCCAACCAAAGCCATGTATCATGGTGGAAGTTTTAGCTTGGACATTAATCCTCAATCTCTTATGAGAATATGCTTAAGCATTAAAGAGGAGTCCATTATCTATTTTCTATGTTGTCCCGGTATGGATGTCCTCAAGTTGAGATCTATCAAAAACGAGAAATCAAATGCGATCTATCTCCTTGGACCTTTGTACAGGTGACATAGAGGTACCCCTTTGTGACACTTGGTTGAAACATATGTAATGCAATGACAATCCATGGAAATCCGAGCTAATTAGGACAAGGTGCGAGCACTATTGGTATTCGATGCATGAGGCTTGCAACTTATAGGATGTCTTATGCATAACACATATGAAGTACTACTACCGTTGACAAAATTGCTTCTATGTTTTCAAATAAAAAGCTCTAGCACATGAGTAATCCCTGCTTCCCTCTGCGAAGGGCCATTCTTTAACTTTTATGTTGAGTCTCCACCTTCTTTCTTCAAAGCACCAACTACTGAGAGCATGATTGTCATTCTGAGTGTAATGTGCATTGTCCCGAAGTAGCATTGTCTTTTGCATGATTGTGATATCGCTTATTTTGAAATCATTGTATCTAGTCATCACTTAAACCTTGAAGGTGCCCCTGCATTTATGTTTTGCATCACTAAAGGGGGCAAGCTAGATATCACTTTATCATATTTGCACATCATGTTCATTGCAAATCTATTTGATGTTTCAATATCATATTGTAAAACTTTCAGTCTTTTGTGATTTTCTCATGAGGCAACTTAATTACTATAGATTCATTATCTCAGTAAGCTTTTGTCATATGACTATGAAAAAGTCCTATATGGTTAATAGCATGTCACCACAGAAATTATTCTTGTTATCATTTACCTACTCGAGGACGAGCATGAATTAAGCTTGGGGATGTTGATACGTCCAAAACGTATCTATAATTTCTGCTTGCTCCATGCCTCTTTTGGGTGATATTGCTATGATATTTATACACTTCCATACACTTTTGATCATATTTGGACTAACCTATTAACTCAGTGCACCCCAGTGCCAGTTTCTGTTTTCGGCTGTTTTTGTATTTCAGGTTTTCACATTACGAGAACTGCCGGCAAAAATCCAGAAAAATTATATAAAAAATCAGCATTCCAGAAACTACCATGCGCCCGAAGGACAGCCAGGGGGGGGGGCACCAGGGCTCCAGGCGCCCTGGCGGCGCGCCCCCCCTGGGCCACGCCGGGGGGGCGCCTGGGCCCCCCGAGGCTCCTCCGATGCCCCCCTTTGGCATATATTTAAAGCGTCTCGAGAAACCCTCGAAACAGGAACTCTTTTTCGCGATCTCATGTCTGTTCCGCCGCCGCCGCCGCTTCCAAGATCGGGAGCACCAGGAGAACCCTTCCCGGCACCCTGCCGGAGGGGAGGATCACCACCGGGAGCCTCTCCACCACCATGGACGCCTCCCGGATGAGTTGTGAGTAGTCTCCCTTGTACCATGAGTCAATGACCAGTAGCTATGTGATGTTCTCCTCCCGTTCTTGTGCTTCACTAATTAGTCCTCGTGAGCTGCCCTACATGATCGAGGCACATATGTAATCCTTATGCTATTGCTATGATGAGTTTGCTGGGATCCGATGGATTATGAGATTATGTTCAGATTGTGCTTGAGTAATATATTTGATCTACCTCTTTTATATTTATGTTCATAGGTAATTCTTGCATGTTCTCCGTTGTTATTTATTGCTTTGGCCAAGTAATAGGTAGTGACTCCAAGAGGGAACGTTATGCTCGATTGTGGGTTCATGCCCCTCGATGACTAGTTTGAGTGACAGAAACATGAGTCTAGGGGATGTGCTGTTGCCACAAGGGAGAAAACAACGGTGCTTGTGCCCGCGGGTGCAAGGATTGTTTACTTTACGCAAAGTTCTTTTAATGCAGTTGTCTGTTGCTTTGAGTTTACACTATGGGTGGGACTCGCAACTTAATACCAGCGAGATGTTCTGGATAGATATCTCAAGGTGGATGATTAGTAGTAGATATTGATGGATTTCGGTCTACTTACTTTGGCGTACCGCCCATGCTTTGAACCTCAACCTTTCTTGCAATGTAGTCAGCATTGGTTTGCGTTCGTGGTCCTGTCAATTGCCCAGCTGTAATTTGTTTACCTCACATAACTATTTTATCGTCTTTTGGGAGAGAGACATCACTAGTGAACATCATGAGACTCCGGTCCATATTACCATCATTGATCACATCCGCTATTTACTTTTCGCTATTATTTACTATTGCAAACATTATCTATCACTACTATCATATGCGTTTAATCCTTTGTAAACTTCAAGGCCGGAGGGATTGACAACCTCTCTGTACTCGTTGGGAGCAAAGTTATTTGTATCTGTGTGCAGGTCCACGTTGATTGCTAATATCTGGCACCGTTAGTAGTTGACACCTTCTTGTTGAACCTAGGAGTCTCTGGGGATTCGATCCTTGGTATCTTTGCCAAGGGAAAAACTTCCGCAACACTACATCTCACACCTTCCACTTGGGGTAACCAACGAGGGGCGAGAAGCCTAGCAGTGGTAGATCGGTAAGAGACATCATCGATCGCACCATATTTAATAAAGTACGGTTATGACATTCAGACACACCATTACACTATGGTGTTCCGGGTGGCGTGAGTAGTGAAACTATTTCACATTGTTTTCTACTGAAGGCCAAACTCGCTAACTCAAATATTTTACCTCTACGATCATATCGTAGAAACTCTTATTTTCTTGTTACGATGATTCTCCACTTCACTCTGAAATTCTTTGAACTTTTCAAATGTTTCAGACTTGTGCTTCATTAAGTAGATATACCCATATCTGCTCAAATCATCAGTGAAGGTCAGAAAATAACGATACCCGCCGCGAGCTTCAACACTCATTGGTCCACATACATCTGTATGTATGATCTCCAACAAATCTGTTGCTCGCTCCATTGTTCCGGAGAACGGAGTTTTAGTCATCTTGCCCATGAGGCATGGTTCGCAATCACCAAGTGATTCATAATCAAGTGATTCCAAAAGTCCATCACTATGGAGTTTCTTCATGCGCTTTACACCATTATGACCTAAACGGCGGTGCCACAAATAAGTTGCACTATCATTATTAACCTTGCATCTTCTGGCTTCAATATTATGAATATGTGTATCACCACGATCGAGATCCAACAAACTATTTTCATTGGGTGTATGACCATCGAAGGTTTTATTCATGTAAACAGAATAACAATTATTCTATGACTTTAAATGAATAACCGTATTGCAACAAATATGATCAAATCATATTCATGCTCATCGCAAATGCCAAATAACATTTATTTAGGTTTTACACTAATCCCGAAAGTATAGGGAGTGTGCGATGATGATCATATCAATCTTGGAACCACTTCCAACACACATCGTCACTTCACCTTTAACTAGTCTCTGTTCATTCTGCAATTCTCGTTTCGAGTTACTAATTTTAGCAACTGAACCGGTATCAAATACCCATGGGTTGCTATGAACACTAGTGAAGTACACATCAATAATCTGTATATCAAAATATACCTTTGTTCACTTTGCCATCCTTCTTATCCGCCAAGTATCTAGGGCAGTTCCACTTCCAGTGACCATTTCCTTTGCAGTAGAAGCACTTAGTTCCAGGCTTGAGTTTAGCTTTGGCTTTCTTCACGGGAGTGACAACTTACTTGTCATTCTTCTTGAAGTTCCCCTTCTATCCCTTTGCCCTTTACTTGAAACAAGTGGTCTTGTTAACCATCAACACTTGATGCTCTTTCTTGACTTCTACCTTTCGCCGATTTCAGCATCGCGAAGAGCTCGGGAATTACTATCGTCATCCCTTGCATATTATAGTTCATCACGAAGTTCTACTAACTTGGTGATAGTGTCTAGAGAACTTTGTTAATTACTATCTTATCTGGAAGATTTACTCCCACTTGATTCAAGCAATTGTAGTACCCAGAAAATCTGAGCACAAGCTCACTGGTTGAGCTATTCTCCTCCATCTTGTAGGCAAAGTACTGTCAAAGGTCTCATACCTCTCGACACGGGCATGAGTATGAAATACCAATTTCAACTCTCGGAGCATCTCATGTGCTCCGTGGCATTCAAAACGGTTTTTGAAGTCCCGGTTCTAAGCCGTAAAGCATGGTGCACTTAAACTATCAAGTAGTCATCATACCGAGCTTTTGTCAAAACGTTCATAACGTCTACATCTGCTCCTGCAATAGGTCTGTCACCTAGCGGTGCATCAAGGACATAATACTTCTGTGCAGCAATGAGGATAATCCTCAGATCACGGACCTAGTCCGCATCATTGCTACTAACATCTTTCAACTTAGTTTTCTCTAGGAACATATAAAACCAACGGGGAGCTACATCGCGAGCTATTGATATACAACATAGATATGCTAATACTACCAGGACTAAGTTCATGATAAATTAAAGTTCAATTTAATCATATTACTTAAGAACTCCCACTTAGATAGACATCCCTCTAGTCATCTAAATGATCACGTGATCCAAATCAACTAAACCATGTCCGATCATCACGTGAGATGGAGTAGTTTCAATGGTGAACATCTTATGTTGATCATATCTACTATATGATTCACGCTCGACCTTTCGGTCTCCAGTGTTCCGAGGCCATATCTGCATATGCTAGGCTCGTCAAGTTTAACCCGAGTATTCTGCGTGTGCAAAACTGGCTTACACCCGTTGTATTTGAACGTAGAGCTTATCACACCCGATCATCACGTGGTGTCTCAGCACGAAGAACTTTCGCAACGGTGCATACTCAGGGAGAACACTTGTACCTTGAAATTTTGTAAGGGATCATCTTATAATGCTACCGTCGTTCTAAGCAAAATAAGAAGCATAATAAGATAAACATCACATGCAAATCAAAATATGTGACATGATATGGCCATCATCATCTTGTGCTTTTGATCTCCATCTCCAAAGCACCGTTATGATCACCTTCGTCACCGGCGCGACACCTTGATCTCCATCGTAGCATCGTTGTCGTCTCGCCAACTATTGCTTCTACGACTATCGCTACCACTTAGTGATAAAGTAAAGCAATTACATGGCGATTGCATTTCATACAAAACCATATGGCTCCTGCCAGTTGCCGATAACTTTACAAAACATGATCATCTCATACAAAACCGTATATCTCATCATGTCTTGACCATATCACATCACAACATGCCCTGCAAAAACAAGTTAGGCGTCCTCTACTTTGTTGTTGCAAGTTTTACGTGGCTGCTACGGGCTTAGCAAGAACCGTTATTACCTACGCATACAAAACCACAACGATGTTTCGTCAAGTATGTGCTGTTTTAACCTTCACAAGGACCGGGCGTAGCCACACTTAATTCAGCTAAAATGAGAGAGATAGACACCCGCCAGTCACCTTTAAGCAACGAGTGCTCGTAACGGTGAAACCAGTCTCGCGTAAGCGTACGCGTAATGTCGGTCCGGGCCGCTTCATCTCACAATACCGCCGAAGCAAAGTATGACATGCTGGTAAGCAGTATGACTAGTATTGCCCACAACTCATTGTGTTCTACTCGTGCATATCATCTACGCATAGACCTGGCTCTGATACCACTGTTGGGGAACGTAGTATTTTAAAATTTTCCTACGATCACGCAAGATCTATCTACCAGATGCATAGCAACGAGAGGGAAGAGTGTGTCTACGTACCCTCGTAGACCGGAAGCGGAAGCGTCAAGTGACGCGGTTGATGTAGTCGAACTTCTTCACGATCCAACCGATCAAGCACCGAACGTACGGCACCTCCGTGTTCAGCACACGTTCAGCTTGATGACGCCCCACGAGCTCTTGATCCAGTTGAGCTTCACGGGAGAGTTTCGTCAGCACGACAGCGTGGTGACGGATATGATGTATATACCGGCGCAGGGCTTCGCCTAAGCACTGCGATGGTATGACCGAGGTGTGTTTCTGTGGAGGGGGGCACCGCACACGGCTAGAACAATTCAACTTGTGTGTCTTTGGGTGCCCCCCTGCCCCCGTATATAAAGGAGCAAGGGGGGAGGCCGGCCGGACCTCTATGGTGCGGCTAGGGCTGCAATCCTACTAGGAATAGGATTGCAATCCTATTCCTAGTAGGAACATACCAAAGAAGGAAGAAGGGGGAAGGAAAGAGAGGGAGAGGGAGAGGGAAAGAGGGGCCGTGCCCCCCTCCCCTAGTCCTATTCGTACTCCTCCTAGGGAGGGGGCGCGCCACCTCCTGGCTGCTGCCCTCTCTCTCCCCTATGGCCCACCAGGGCCCACCATTCTCCCGGGGGGTTCCGGTAACCCCCCCGGCACTCCGGTAAATTCCGAAACTTTCCAGAACACTTTCGGTGTCCGAATATAGTCGTCCAATATATCAATCTTTACGTCTCGGACATTCCGAGACTCCTCGTCATGTCCGTGATCTCATCCAGGACTCTGAACTACCTTCGGTACATCAAAACTCATAAACTCATAATACCGATCGTCATCAAACGTTAAGCGTGCGGACCCTACGGGTTCGAGAACTATGTAGACATGACCGAGACTCATCTCCGGTCAATAACCAATAGCGGAACCTGGATGCTCATATTGGCTCCTACATACTCTACGAAGATCTTTATCGGTCAAACCGCATAACAACATACGTTGTTCCTTTTGTCATCGGTATGTTACTTGCCCAAGATTCGATCGTCGGTATCTCTATACCTAGTTCAATCTCGTTACTGGCAAGTCTCTTTACTCGTTCCGTAATACATCATCTCGTGACTAACTCATTAGTCATTTGCTTGCAAGGCTTATTATGATGTGCATTACCGAGAGGGCCCAGAGATACCTCTCCGACACTCGGAGTGACAAATCCTAGTCTTGATCTATTCCAACACCACGAATAGTTTCGGAGACACCTGTAGAGCATCTTTATAATCACCCAGTTACGTTGTGACGTTTGATAGCACACAAGGTGTTCCTACGGTATTCGGGAGTTGCATAATCTCATAGTCATAGGAACATGTATAAGTAATGAAGAAAGCAATAGCAGTAAAACTAAACGAACATAGTGCTATGCTAACGGATGGGTCTAGTCCATCACATCATTCTCCTAATGATGTGATCCCGTCGATCAAATGACAACTCATGTCTATGGTGAGGAAACATAACCATCTTTGATCAATGAGCTAGTCTAGTAGAGGCATACTAGGGACACTCTGTTTTGTCTATGTATTCACACATGTACTAAGTTTCCGGTTAATACAATTCTAGCATGAATAATAAACATTTATCATGATATAAGGAAATATAAATAACAACTTTATTATTGCCTCTAGGGCATATTTCCTTCATGCGACAGAGGCGGTCGCGGACGCGGAGCCTGCCTACATGGCGGAGACGAAATTTCCTTGATTAGGGAGCAGCTTGCTGGGCTTGCCGGTTCGGCAGGGCAAAAATGCACAGACTGCTGAACTGATATTCTTTTGGATTTGAGCATGTAAAAACTAAGCATATTTGTCTTCCTTTTATTGTGACCAAGAATGTGATACGACATGTTGTGTGGATCAGCGTACCTTTGAATTGAAGTTACTAACGGACATATACATGATACAATTGGATGACGGTCTTTCGCATCCGTGTCCACAAAGTGATCTTCTGTCCGCGGATAGATACGAAGAAAATTTATGGATTGCCATTGAAGATGCCGTAAGGAGCTTCGTCGCCGGATCCCACACAAAAGAAGCCAATGCCCTTGTTTCAGTATACATACAAGACAGAAAAAAAAATCAAAGTTTTTGACATGTAGACAGGGGCACGAGGTGCCCAAGCCCAGGTACGATAATCTGTGCGTGCAAAGAAAGACAGGCACAAACACAGGCAAACGGGAGAAGGGGCCAAAAATCTAGAGGCAGTCGGCACCCGGCTCGTGCACTGCAGTCGTACGGTGGGCGCAAAGCGCCAAGGTATCAAGCCCTCGGCCCCACGGACAGACGGAGGCGACGAGAAGCGGGCAACGTGCGCGGCGGAGTGTGATGACCGGCGATAAGACGTGACCGGGATCCGGCCAAAAAATGGAAATTGACGGACGCTTACCTCGCGGCAAGTATAAGGGCAACCCTAACGGACTTAAATAGACGCGAATTGCGGATTTTGTTCGTTTTTTCATTTGGGTCGACCTATGCGTCAAGCGGGCCGATCCATTTTCTGCATGAACCCAGATAAAACATTAAAACGGCTGACCAAACCCCGGCCAAAATCCATTTTTTTGCGTGGACCCAAATAAATTTAGAAATAACTGCTGGGGGTAGACGCAGATCTCCGTTGCCGACAGAGCGAGGGCCTCCTCCAAGGCTTTCCAGCGCACGCCCTCCTCGCACCGGCTCTCCTCCAGGATGCGCTGCTGCGTCGCCTCCAATGCAAGATGGTATGCCGCCTCCTCCTCTGGGGCGGCGGCACTTACATGGGGTCGATCTGCACGCCACCGCGGCGGGCCCTGTCGTGCTCCATGGCCGCCTCATCCGTCTCCTCTGAGGCCGCCACCTCCGTGCTTGCCCTTGCTGAAGAAACCCATGGCGATCTAGAGTTGTGTTGTCGCTGGCGAGGCAGTGAGGGTGGCCAGATGTGGACGGGGAAGAAAAATGGATGAGCCCCCCTCCTTAGCATGCTTGCATTATGCACTCGGAGCTTCCAGACGGTGTCATGCAGGCCCGAGTTAGGTGCATGTATTGACTACGACCGTGAATGCTGGTTGGGCGGAAGACAAGTAGGGCCACATCGGACACCGAGCGGACATGCAACGCGTCCATGTGGATGCAAATCGGGCGCAAATATAGGCTGGAAATGCATGCAGACGGACATTAAGCAGACTGGTTTTGGGTTTGGGTCGGCACCTTACGACAATGTTTTGAACGCAAACGGACACGCGCATACCATTTGCATCGCCGCGCTGGAGTTACCCTAACGCGCCGACTCGAAAGAGACAAAAATTACGGCCCAACGCGCCGACTCGAAACAAACACAAATCACGACTCAACGCGCCGACGCAAATGTATGACTGTCTTTTCTTGTCCGCCTGCGACCCATTTCAGGCCCAAATTTGGGCAAGGTTTGCGTCGGATCGACTGGCAGCTTTGCGAAACTGTACTACTGCTACTGCATGGATCCACCGTGCTCTTCGTCGTACAGTAAGATTCAGACATGGCATTTCAGATGACTTTTTTCTTGTTTATAATTCATATTTGAAGGTGTTTTGGCACGTATGTATCGTAGGCTCACTTGATCAGTGAGCACATGGAGTCTTCTTTCGTGGTACAAAATCAGTGGACGATGGCCCCTCTTCACTACCGCCGGTCCACCCCACTTTATTGCATTTGGAACCGAATCCTTTGTGAAACTCCGCTTGCTCCCAGGAACAAAAAGGCCCAGGGGCCACGGCATCCTGTTCTCCACCGAGAGCTTGTAACCAGATTCTCTACTTACATCATGTTCTAAGGTCAGTTGGAAGTTGGAACAGAGCCCGGGACAAGTCTCTTTGAGAAAGCACTATGTAGAACCCCATGCTTTGGTCGAGAGGGAACGACAAGCAAGCTACTGACGCATACCACAGGTACCCGTCCTTCTCTATCAAGATCGGCTTAGAAAATGAAAGGCTCTCCTTTAAAGGTCGTCCGCTCGTGACGTCTTCTCGTCGTTTCTGGCGTCTTCCTTGCGACTCTGTGCGCGATCTCGTCGGCGATCTCTGCCGCTGAATCTCCACCAAAATCATTAGTACACACAAATCTGTCCCTCGTTCCTCACCTCTCCTAGCTCGTGCCCAGATCCCAGCCCTCCTGTAGGGAATCCTTGAGAGGCCCAGCTAAGGCAGAGGGAATCGGCCAGAATAGGATTAGTGAGGAGGGAGGAATTGTTCAAGTTCAGAGAGAGGAGCGAATCTGTGAGAGAACCCATCTCCAGAAGCCCTTCGTCTCTTCCAAGGGGCGCAGGGCCTTAGGCGAGTGGAGGCGGAGGATTTGGAGGCGTACAGGGGTGCCACCGTCCGGCCGCCCCTGAAGCTCTCAGCCGCAATGGGGGATCTGAAGCATGCATTCCTGGAAGGAGTTGAGGGAAAGTTCAGGAACCTGCAGCTCTCTGAAGCCGAAAAGAAGGGAATCAGGATTGGAAGAAAGCAGGCATGCTCCTCGCAGGTGAGCAAGCTTCAGCAAGTAGGCAAACTTTTTTCAGAAAGACTAGCTAGAGCGGAATATGTGGGAAAATCGCTGGGAGCTGCTTGGAGCCCTTTCTTTGGTGTAGAATGCAACAATCTTGGCAGGAACAGGTTTCTTTTTACTTTTCACGAAAAGGCTGATAAGCAGAAGGCTCTAGATGCTGGTCCATGGAGTTTTAACAATGATTTATTGGTGATGGAAGATTTTGTTCCTAGTAAAACCATAGATGATTATGAATTCAGGACAATTCCTATATGGGCTAGAGCTTATGGTATCCCAATGGGGATGATGAGTAGAGAAACAGCAGAATTGGTCCGGGAACAAATTGGAGAATTTATTGAAGCAGATCCGGATGTTAATGGTGATTCAATGGGAGTATTTATGCGGATTAAAGTGCGAATAGATATCACAGTCCCAATCATGAGGTTCATTACATCAGTTATCGAAGAAGAAGAAGAACATGATGAAGGAAATGAAATGGTGCGCGGTGTGTTGCAGAGGGAACTCGTCTGCTCTGCTGTCGCTCGTGCGGCTCCGACTGGATCTGGTGCGAGCTCGTGCTTCGATCTGGATGCTGCGCGACGCGATGCGGCGTGGGTTGCTGCGGTGGTGGTGGTCACGGTGGTGCTGCGGTGGTGGACGGCGGCTACGGCCGGGGAGGTGGTGCGTTTCTGGTTGCGGTGGATCGAGGGATCCCGCGGCCGGAGTGAGGTTGCTCTCAGCAGGCAGGGGCGGAGCCAGGATTTGAGCATAGGGGGGGCCGAAGTTGATTCGACAAAGAAAAAAACATAGTAAATCTATCGAGTGATTTTGATTGATACCTCAATATGCTTCTTGTTGTTTGCTCGAACCAATCACCCATAAAATGAATGTCCTGTTTCTTCTCATCACGACTATGCAGTCGATGTTTTTTTTATCCAAATGATAGAATCATTGTATTATATCTAATTTTCAATATCAGTACGTGAGGATAAAACCGGAGATTGCTGCATCTAATTAATTCCATCTAAATCAAGAAATCGGTATAACCTTAATCATAATGCGGATCGGTGTTGTCAGATCGCTAATGAAGAGCGACTCACCACAAATTTTCTTACGCATCGTCCTGGTCATCGGGCGCAGCGTGGCAGCTTCCACCTTCTGTGGTGATCGCCTATGACCTGCAAGGTGCGGCGCCGCCTGCCTTTTGCCAACCGGCGAACTGCCCTAGGCGGCTTGCGAGTCGTGCGTCCTGGGCGACTAGGCGGCTGTTTGTTTTCAATAATGGGCTGGCGGACTAGTACGATGGTAAGCTGAATTGTTGGGCTTGAAAAATTCAACTCTTTTGCTTCTTTACGTCGCCGGGCTCGCTACAGGCCTTGAACGCCCAGAATAGGGGGGCCGAATTATGCCTAAAGAGCAAAATCTGATTAACTTAAGCCTAATTACTAATGTACGATGCAAACCTTGGGGAGGGGGGGGCCTGGCCCCTGCTCGTCCCCCCTTAGCTCCGCCCCTGTCAGCAGGGGTGGTGGTTGGTAGGCGGTGGTCGGTGGCGGCTGGTGGTCGGCGCAACTCCGGGAGAAATCTTTGCTCCGGCCCCCATCGGAGCCGGTGACGGCGGCGCCCGCGGGTGCCGTGATCTTTCTTGGAAGCGTCATCGTGGAGGTGCTCCTGCTCCTCCCCACGGCTTTGGCTCCGGAGGGAAACCTCAGATCCGCTGGATCGGGCGATGGAGGCTTCTTCGCGTCTTTCTCCTCCTTGGGGGCATCGTCTCGGAGCTGGCCACGACTGGGAGACCGGTGGGTGGCGGCATCTTCGCCGTGTGGGTTGCGGCATCTTTGCCGCGTGGTTTGCGGCATCTTCGCCGCGTAGTTTGCTGAGTCGGCTCTGTCGGGGGCGCTGATTGCTGTTTGGCAACGATGATGGTGTCGAGAGGAGCTTTGGTCGCGGCTCGGGCTTTGGCAGTCGGATCTTCCTGGCGTGTCCGATGTGCTCCTTAGGGCACGGTCGGCGCAAGTCCTGCATATCTCCCTTGTGACGATCGTCGTCAGAGTCGGAGCTGGCGGTTGTCCGTGCGTGTGGTCATCTGTTGGCATGTGCCGTCATGGTTTCTGTGCAGCTGTTAGCGGGTTGGCTCCGACGATGAAGGTCTACGGTGAAGTCGGAGTCGCTCGTTCGGAGGTAACCGGTGATGACGATGACGCTTGCGACTTCTCGGTGGATGTCGTCTTTGTAGCTCTGTGATCTCATGTCGGTGGCCAGGTTGGCCGGTGATACCCATTTTATGTGGGTTGGATTGTATCGATTTTAGCCCGGGTTTCCATCAATTAACCGGGCAAATCTCACTTCTTCTTAATTAATGAAAATGGCAAGTCTTTTGCCTCGTTTCAAAAAAATTTTTTTTTATCAAAAGCCAAACCTTCGTAGAGTTTAAACAAATTTATGTTAAACAATGCCAACACTTACAGTGCTGAATAAATATAATATAAAAATGTGCTACTTCATGATATACTTAATGATAAATTTTTTGTATTGTGCAAGTTACATTTTTTTTTTTGTAAACCCGGTCAAGCTTTCAAGAGTTTGACGCAATACGCAAAGTAAAAAGAAAACCAATTGGGCACTAGTCGAATAAATGATGG
This sequence comes from Secale cereale, assembly GCA_902687465.1. Classification (NCBI taxonomy): domain Eukaryota; kingdom Viridiplantae; phylum Streptophyta; class Magnoliopsida; order Poales; family Poaceae; genus Secale; species Secale cereale. The sequence goes on along the minus strand of LR738709.1, from coordinate 701,463,206 downwards.
CTCCTTTCCTTTCGCTTAAAAGAAAAGAAATCAACGGATGAGACGATGGCAACTCCTCTTCTCTGCGCCCCTACATTGGAGCCCAACCATTCCTTCTTCAAATACCACATGTTGTACGTTAGGATCGAGTAATTTGTGCCTCGAAATACTGCAAATCATTTCAATTACCACATGTTGTGTTCCATACTAGGATCGAATAATTTTTCCATATGGATATGTCGCGGTCGACTGAAGTCAGCTGGAACTGACCTTGTTGGAGCAATGTCTAACGGAGAAAGTAGTAGGCAAAACCATGTATGTTAGTCCCCTCCAAAAAATAAAATAAAAAAAATGCAGGTTAGTCAAGACACGCACGTATACACGGATAACCTATTGACTGGACTTTCATTTTCTCCCGATAATACTCCCTCCGTTTCTTTTTAGTCTGCATATAAGATTTGATCAAAGTCAATCTTTATAAAGTTTGACCAATTTTATAGAAAAAAACATCAACATCTACAATACTAAAGTTATATGGTATCAAAATTAATTTTATGATTCGTCTAACAATATTAATTTCATATTGTGAGTCTTGATAAAAGTTTTAAATAGCTTTAAAAGAGGTTCCGCGCTAAATGTATTTCGTCCAACCACATGAGCGAACATTTTAAATAACCCGCTATAGCACGCTATAGCATTTAGAAGAGGTCCGCCGCTAAGAGGCTTAGTGCGCTATTTAAAACTTTGGTCTTGATATTTTACTGTATAAACTTAGTCAGAGTTAACAAAGTTTGACTTTGATCAAATCTTATATGCAGACTAAAAAGAAACGGATGGAGTACTCGGAACCGCACCTAAACAAATGTATTTATACCACGCTTGTAGAAGCAATTTCAAACAGACAAAATTAGTCAACGGGAAGTTTTTATTTATCAAGGTGGACCGTTGAAACCCCAGACACCAGTTCAAGTCTACGCGCCGCTGAAAAATCATTAATCTACATACAATCTTGCATTCATCTTGGCATTGCGGTCAACAACACGCAGTCAGTTGGCAGTACACCAAATATACAAAGTTGTAGTCGTCAGTTAGTTTGACAAGGCCAACTTACAGCAAATTTGTAACCCTGTTTTCCTAGATAATGGATGACGCCATTTCCAAGTGTAAACCCCAGCTCAAAAGAAGCTGTCAAGAAAAAGAAAGGAAACCAAAGCGTGGGACATGGAGACACGGACACGAGGCGCCTCTAGCCCAGGCGCGAAATTCCGTGTGCTGAGCAGGACGTGCGTCGGTGCGTGCAAGGAGACAGGGGCGGAGACAAGGAGGGGCGAGCAGGGGTCAGACCCTGACCGCTGCCAATCGCCCGCCCCCCTCAACGATTCATGGCACGTAGTGTGTACTCCCTCTGTAAACTAATATAAGAGCGTTTAGATAACTAAAATAGTGATCTAAACACTCTTATATTAGTTTACGGAGGGAGTACTATATTACATGCCTAATGGCCGCAACTAATTACGTAATTAGCCCATTTGTTAAATTAACTAAACTGGCATCCAAGTAGAGAAGCCCATATAACCCAATAACCCATGTACGATTGTGGCCGATCATTAGTATTTTGCCACAGGCCAGTTTCTAATCCATCAGTTCCATCGATTGTTATATAAACGTACGTGCGTGTGCTGCACTTGCCATCAGCGTGTCCTGCTAAGGGCTAGGGCGTTTGCCATTGCCGTAGGCCGCTACTCGCCACGACAACAACACCGTTCATCTATCTACAGTCCGCCGTCCACGCATGGGATAGCTAGACGCAGTCGGATCAAATATGGATAGATGCCGGGTGAGCAACATAGATGCAGGTACACTACACACTACTTGCTTATAGCTATTATTAGTTACTTTTATTATTATTCCCACAATCTATAAATATTATAGTTCTACGTTTGTCCTAAGTTAGATTTGAACATATTTATAAAAAATACTACTCCCTTTGTATACTAATATAAAAGCATTTAGATTAATAAAATAATGATTTAAACGCTATTATAATAGTTTACAGAGGGCTTATAATAGTTTCATGGAGGGAGTATATGATAAGATCTACATAATTAAATATGCATATATAGCATGAATATTTTCTAAAGATTCTAATAAAACTAATTTGGTGTTCAGATATTGGTATATCTTTCTACAAACTTGAAGAAGTTTGACTTCGGATAAACCTAAATCTGCAATTACATTGGAACAATGGGAGTATATTTTCTAGCAAGTTACGACAGGAAACAACAACTAGTGGGGTAAATAATTTTACAAACCATTAGCTCTAACTTGAAGCTCCAACATTTTACTGAGAATTATCATTTGTTTAGTTACAAACCATAAATTTTTGCCTTGTCATCCATTCTATCATGAGACTTAATATACCGTATATTTCATCTTTTATGTCAACAATAGGTTTCGCCCCCCTCATGTTCAAATCCTGGCTCCGCCCCTGCAAGGAGAGGCAGGCACAAGACAAAGAAAGGCAAAGATCGAGGGGAACCTCGAGTCCGGGAGCAAAGAAAAGCTGCCGGCGGTCGGCACCTGGCTCAGCGCCCTCGTGCACGCGGCACCGGCGGTGTGCACGGTAGGCGCAAAGGAAATCGATCAAACTTTTCAAAGCCCGCGGACGGAGCGGAGGCGACGAGAAGCGGGCGGCGTGTGATTACCGGCGACAAGACGCCTCCTCGGTCCGGCCAAAAATGGGAAACCGCCGGACGCGACCACGCGGTCGCGGTCACCGCGCAAAGTGCGTGGACGGCGAGTGCGCTAGCGAACAGTGACGTGGTGACCCGTGAGAGGGACGACAGAGCCTTGCCTGTCCCGTCACCCGTCGCCGCCAGGCCGGGCCTCGCTGCATAGGCCCGGCGGTGGACGGCACCGGGAGTTAGAGTTAGGTCCCGGGTCAGCTCTGCTCAGCGCTCAGCGGCTCAGGTCGGCAGCCACCTGGACGACTGCCGCTGATCGAATGAAGCAAGCACTGATCGAAACCGTGAAACTTTAACCTGGGGATGAATTGCCCGATCGAGCATAAAAAACTCCGGCCCCATGCAGAGAAGTTGACAAGCAAGTGAGCAGCGGCAGGGACACATGGACGATGATCGTGCGTGCCTGTCTGCATCCCAGCGGTTCCCGTGTCCACTTCACGCTAGTACACTGCAGCAGACGGTCCAACAATAATGCTTCTATCTACCAAGAATGTTCTTGTCAGCAAGTAGGTATGGATACTCCACTCCAAGTCCATTTGCTACGATCGATCTGTGAACTTCAGCTGCCGAATAGCCACTCCTCTTTTCTGCTACAAAATCAGTCAGTGGATGATGGCCACTCTTCCCCACCGGTCCACCCCGCCCCACGGTGTCGGAATCGGATCCTTCGTGAAACTCCGCTTGCTCCCAGGAATAGAAAGGCCCAGCGGCCATGGCATCCTCTTCTCCACACAGAAAGCACTGGGCGGAATCCCATGCTTTGGTCAAGAGGGAACGGCAAGCAAGCTACTGACGCATACCACAGTTACCCGTCCTTCTCTCTCAGGATCGGTTTAGAAGAATCGCACGATCAGTTTATCTATCGATATCGACTTGACAGTTCCATTGAGCAATCTTGCCCATCAGGAGCTACCACTGAAACCTACTACAAAAAAGGTTTAAAATAGGTCAATTGATAGAGATGAGTTAGTCGATCGATCAATCGGCACCTTGACGCACCCAGGACACCGCCGCCGATGTGCCGTCGCTGTACAGGTATGTGTCTGCTCGCGCGTCCGTTTCATACAGCTTTGGAGCCTGGACTTGGTACTCGTCAGAAGGGAGTAGTAATAAATGGCATGATGGTGCGATTATACCACTCCCTCCATTTTTATATACAAGGCCACTATGAAATATACGTTTTACATTAATACAAGGCCACCAACAGTAATCGAGGAAAGAATTAATGATATTTCCTCGTACTATTAACCTGTTTAATACTTGAATGTATGTAGTCATAATGACACTAGCTATTTCATCCACTCAATTTCCTTGCATGCATATTGCGTATTAATGATCCCGGTAAAAGAAAAGTTGGATTGTCAAGTATGCATTAAATTTTACCTTGATACCTGTATTTTGAGTTTGTGTCCTTGTATATAAAAATGGAGGAAGTACTATATAAAACTGTTTTGGACTGTGCTCATCTGTGGGGTGGTCTGAAGCTGCTTTGAGCAGGTGCACTGCACGCACGGTGGCTGATTTACCTGTAGCCACGCACGCACGCACATCCCTAAGTAAAAAATACATTCAGTCAAGATCAGTCGGCGCGTAGAAACTAAACCATTGCTTTAAGGGCTCCACGGGCAGGGGAGATATCTTACTTTAACTGAACTGAAGAAAGCGCATGGTATGCGTGGCCTTCTCCGTCTCAGCGTTCTGCCTGCCATTTTCTATGCAGTAATCTCGATCGAGAGGGGACAGCTCGATCATGTCACGAGTTGCATCCTGTGGCCTAAAGTTACTCTATTTCCAGGGGGCAAACGCCTTTCCAAGATCGATGAGGCATCTGGCATCATCGTCTCCGAGAAGGTAGTAGGCCTGAATGAATCCTTATGCACGTGGCCGGATGCCTGATGCTGGTGGCTAATTTGCCTCAACAAACACTAGTAGATCCAATCTTTCTGTCCGGAGACTTACAAGCGGGGGCCAACCCATTTTCTGCATGGACCCAAATGAAATATTGAAACGGCTTGCCAAACACCGTCCAAAGACCACTTCAATTAAACGCCGTCTATAAAATACCAAAACGGCTTGCCAACCGCCATCCAAAATCAAACATAAATTTAAATTTAGAAGAAAAACTGCCGGAGGGTAGACGTAGTCCTCCGTCGCCGACAGAGCGAGGGCCACCTCCAAGCGTTCCCAGCGCATGCCCTCCTCACGCTTGCTCTCCTCCGGGACGTGCTGCTGCCCCGCCACAAATGCAACATGGTAGGCTGCCTCCTCCTCCGCGGCCGGCAGCACGAACCGGTGGTCGACCTGCACGCGGCCGCGGCGGGCCATGTCGTGCATCATGGCCGCCTCCTCCTTCGGCGCCACCTCCATGCTTGCCCTTGCCATTGCCGAAGAAACCCATGGCGAGCTAGGCTTTTACTGTCGCTGCCGAGGGAGCGAGAGCGGATAACAA
>LR738709.1:701411654-701454033 GCA_902687465.1 Secale cereale | reverse complement strand
TTTGCGAGGATGGACTGACCTTTCTTGTGTGTCTGACGCTTCTTTCAGCTGGTGCGCAGTGGCTGATTAACCTGTAACCGTGCACGCGCGTCACGAAGCAAAAATTATGTTCAGTCAAGATCGCTCGGCGCGTAAAACGTAGCGATGCAAGCAACTGGTAAACCATTTGTTTTACGGGATCCACATGCACGATAAACCTTATCAAGATGAATCAACTGCAGTGTTCTACGGGCTCCACATGCAGAGAATATCTTACTTTAACTGAAGAAATCGAGCGGCTCTGGCTGCCTTTTTCTATGTAATCTGTATGGAGAGCAACAGATCAATGGAGTGGACAGCGTAAAGTTACTTTATTTTCCAGGAGGCAATGGGGTCGTGTGCATAAACACAAGATAAATTTGCCTTTGCAAGATCGATGATGCATCTGGCATCATCGCCTACGAGAAGGATATTTTTTTTTTGCACAATAGTTAAATGTGAGTCGACTGACTTTAGATATTGTGGTAAGTCGATTTTGAATGCAGAAAGGAGAAGGACGGAGATGGAATGGTCACGCCGGAGGGCTATCCCACCCTCTATCTTAGGGTGGGGGCGGAAGAGCGGCGGTGGTGTGGGACGGTGGTGCAAATTTGCCGGAGAAAAAACCGGCCATCGTCGGGGCCAGAGGGATGATTGGACTCGGCAACATCATGGTGGTGGGAGGAGGTTGAGGGGAGGGCGGGGCGGCGAGGCTGCACAACAGACACTCTTGATTTCATGGAAGATGATCAGAGGTGTGGTGGATTTGTGGCGCAAGACCCTCGCGATCCTCTCATTCCAAATAGTCCATCCAACAAGTATGGTGAGGGAGGTCATAGCACTTCAATTGGGAATGTTGTCGCTTGACTTGTTGCTCTACTATCGCTTGAGTGAGTGCTTTGCCACCCAAGACGATGTGTCAATCGAATGAATCCCGAACACTCTCTGATCAAGTTCCAAATCCAGACTGTGAAGTGGCATTTGATGAAAATATGCACACCACTTTCTTGCACTTGTTGGTAGAGTGGATAGAGGCCACATTTTGCCAACCACGTCAAGCTAATCGATCAAATGTCCAAATACGGTCTTTGGTAGTGAGCCAAGCAAAGAATTTTAACTTAGGAGGAGCCCAAGGCCCCCAAATGGTGCAATAGCAGGTTGTGCTAGTTGACCCAATGAATTGTGCTTTATAGGCCAAAGACGAAGAGTAGTGACCACTTGTCGTGTGCTTCCAAATAATGTCATCCTTCTCGTCCTCTCAGTTGGACCTCATGAAGGCACGTCTAAAGTTTCACAAATCCCCTCAAATGTTCAATGGAAGTGAATTTCATGAAGATGATCTTTGTAATTCAAGCATTCTCCATGAATGCGTCTTCCACTTTCCAATTTATTTGCGAAGAGGCCAGCTAAACTAAGGGGTGCGAAGTCCATTGATTTGCTGCCAAGGGGAGTCCCAAAAGGGGGCGCGATCACCGTTTCCAATGGTCATGGCGACAAATGATTAGAAGAGATCGAAGTCCAACTTATCACATGGGTTTCCCATCCCCACCCAAAGCTTTGGTATGCTCTTTTCATTCATACCATAGCCAACGCAAGCGCAAAACACACATAAACTTCTTGATGTCAAGTACCCCAAAGCCTCCAAGATCCTTCAAGCAACAGACGGTGGCCCAATTAACTTTGCACTTGGCTCCTCTAACCTTGTCGGTCCCTGCCCAAAGATAGGCCCTCTAAATCTTATTGATGCTCTGGATTACGGACGGTGGAATAATGAGGGGTGTTGCATGGTAGATCGCTTGTGAGATGAGTACCGCTTTGACAAGGGTACTCCGGCCAGTGGTGGTAACATTTTGGCTGTCACAAGGGACAAGCTTGGCATCCACTTTGTCTTCAAGGAATTGAAAGTTATCCCTCTTGAGTTGCCAAATTGCTAGCGAGAGGCCAAGGTATCTCACGTGGAAGGAAGCACGAGCCACAAGTTTGTGGAGGATGCCCTCAAGGTTGCGGTTTGAGCACCCAATGGGAACAAAATAACTTATTTGGAAGTTGGTTTCCAATCCCGTCACCTCACCAAAATAGCCTCCAAATGCAAGCAAAGTTTTCAATATCTTTCTTTACGAGGGCCATGAAAACCACTGCCTTGTCGACATAGAGGGAAGTATTGCAAGAGCCCGCATACCACTTATCTTGTGCAACAAGCCATGTCTTGTGGAAATGCTGTAGCAGATCAATGACGATGATGAATAAGAGGGGCAAAGGGTGTCCCCTTGACAAAATTACTTTTTATTTTCCATGGCAAGTATTGTCATGGCAAATTTATTTTCATCGCTCATTGGAATTTTTGCTTTTAATGGATCATGGTAAAATTACTTTCATCTCCCATGGCAATTATTATTAAATAATACTCTCTATGTTACACTTTTTGTGTTCCACATGATGGTAATTTTACCTTTTTTTGTGTCTTCACATATATAGTAAAAATACCTTACAAATTTAATCCACATTATTACCACCACGTATAGATGCAAATTGCCACGGCTTTTTGTTTTGGGCCATCAACTTTTCTCTTTTTCAAGGACCATGGTAACATTTGCTTTTATATACGATGCCTAATTTATTATTTGGACCGTGACAGTTTTTGTTTGAATCATGACACATTTTTCTAACAATCCATGATATCTTGTTTTCTGTTCTCTATCACGACAAATTCATTTTCCTTTATTTCTGGACCATGGCAATGTATTCCCAATTTTTTCATAGCGTTCCAAAATTTATATTTTGCACCATGGCACATTTCATTTTTTAACCACCATAGAAAATTTAAACACATTATGGGAATTTTGTTATCATGACACTCTTTTAAAATCTTTTCCCTCTTTTGATTTTTTGGGTTTATCATGAAACAAAATGGCAACTTAGGTTAGAATGACAATTTGTAAATTTTCATGCAAGGATTTTTTTTTTTGGTTTTAGTGTTTCTTATTTGAAGTTTTTTTTTGCAAATGCAATTTTGAAGCCATTTTTCATCAGATCCATGCTAAATTTGATGGGAGTTTTACTATCTAATCATTGTCATTTATTTTCAGCCATCTAAAAGTCATGTTTAAGTACTAGTTTTAAAGCTTTTTGTATTAGTCACATCAATAACCGGCTTTCTTTTTCGGGGGGCCCGTATGTAGTTATGTTTGGGGGTCGCGCTGGAAGCTGATCAAAGCAAGGCTTCCCATCTTTTTGATGGATGACTGAAGGTGCTTTAAAAAATCATTATTGGTAATGTTCATGCGGGTGAAAGAGTGACAACACCGTTGCTCCAGTCCAATTGCAACCTCTTTAGCAAAGTCTCTGTAGTAGTATTTCTTCTAGCAGCGATTGATACCACGAAGAAGGTGTTTTCAAGAGATTTCATTGTAATTCTTAGTCATAGGAGTTACTTTGTATTTACTTAGATCTTAGATCCAAATCAATGTACCTGTAAGGAACGAATTGTTCGATCTGGGAGCTCCCAAGATCAAACGTCAGCGCCATATTCGGCTCCTTTAATCCTTCATAGCTGACCAAGAAATACAATAAACTGATAAAGGATGTTTTTAGAAGTTATGAGCAATTCAGTAAACAATCAGCAAAAAAGAAGAAGCTTGCACACTAGAAACCCCGGTTCTCAAAAGCCACACGTTGTACAGACAGACAAGCAAAGAAATCGAAGTGAACTCTGAATACAGACCACCATAGCAACAGTTTGGCTATTCTGATAACGCAAAAGACCAACCATTATGCACCCACAACAGGTTAACCAAATTAAGAGTATACATCATATTAGTGCACTAAGCAGCAACAGAGCTAGGAGCTGCTAATATAGACCGAAGCTATGGTAATGCAGCTTCTTGTTGATCTTGGGAATGGGGGGCAGAAGCACGGTGCTAAGAGCTCTGCGAGTCACCAAGGCAGCTCTGAGTAGCTCCATAACCTGTTAAAAAAATAGCAACACCTACAGCTGGTCAATCAAAGGATCGCAAGTTTTATGATTTCTGAGGCAAAATGTGTATATTTTGACAGAAATAACAACCTGGGGTTTTGTAAGGGCGACTTCTTTCTCTACAAGGTCCTTTCTCCGAAGTTTGGCTTCAATAACAACTTGCAGAGTGCTTGCTAAGGACAGAGGAAGAACATGCATATCATCAGTCACAATGAATTTCTGAGGTCCGTGCTTTACATATGCCCCTACATCGTCACATCCTCCCTTTGGTGACTTTGGATCTAGTTCACAGAGGTTTGTGGTTTTTACACTTTGATTGCAATATTGATGATACTTTTTTCGGTACCAGAATTTCCCATGACAAGTGGCTAGATTCGCAAAACCACGATCCTTGATACACTTCAAACAAGCATTGATCTCTTGATTATCCAGAGCTAGTTCTTGCACTTGAAGCATCGTGCTAGCGGCACAGCCAAAGAAGGGCGCCAACATTGGGGACAATAGCAAGTTCTGGCATTCTGGCCTCAAGCATCCTTGAGCACTTCCATCTATGCTAGTGTAAAGATTGTCAAAACATCCTTTCGATGCCAATTTCCCATGTCTTTTCACTATGGATCCTAGTGGTATGGTCAGTAGTCCAAAGAGAAGATCCACAAAATCACCACCAACTTCGGCGTACAACACCTTGGAGTTGTTCTTTGTATGGAGAACCCTTAGGCTAGCATTAATTAGTGAGTGCTCAGCCTCACTATCTTGTTCTTTAGGATGCAAGTACTCAGGGAGCATATCCATTACTGAATCATCAGGCGCAACAGAAACGTCAAGATAGTGACCAGTTAACGGGTTCTGCGACGTTATTGACCTCATGAGCAGGTCCATTATCTGTAGCAGATGTATCATATAAGTTAAATAGTGTATGTTGCATGATACGGCACAATGCTCAAACTAAAACTAAAAAGTTACCCCCCCTGTACAGTAATGTAAGACGTTTTATATTAATGTACAGAGGTAAGGTAATAGTTGAGAACTTGAGAGAGACAAAACCTTGTCAGAACTGAACTGGAGAATCCTCTGCTCAAGACTGGACGGATCTGGCACTTGAAACTCGTCCAAAAGGGCCAGCATGAGAGAAGTTGAGGCCGGTGCAACATTGAGATCATCAGTGACGATAAACTTCATGCCTCCTTTTACAAAAACGCCATCCTCGGAGTGAGCACCACCAGCAGCAGCGTTACCACAATTCTCTGGCCTCTCCCCGGCTAGCTTCGCCATGACCATGCCGCACCGGCAGACGGCGCCGGGGACGGAGCTGAACGCGGTGACGCTGCAGCTCGTGTCAGCGCAGACGTACACCTCCCGGTGCTTGGTGTCGTCGACTCTGACCTTCAACTGACAGCACTGCTTTGCCGCGGCGTTGATGGGCCTGAGCAGCATCGCCTTGCAAGCCTCGGTCCTGAACATGTCGGTGGAGAGCCCCTCCACGCTCCTGTACAGATCGTCGAGGCATCCCGCCCGAGACTGCCCGCCGAGGATGCGGACGACGGTGCCAAGGGGCAGCGTGAGGAAGCCGAAGAGAACGTCGACGAACTCCTTGCCGGACTCCGCGAAGAGCACCCTGTTCCTCTCCTTGTCCACGAAAACCTTCACGTCGATCGTCGGTTCTACTCCGGTCGACATGGACATGGTGGAGCTGGTGAACGGGCGAGCGCGTGTTGAGTGTCTCGTCTTGGATTAATACGGACGGAGCCGTGGGAAGGTCACCGGACGTTTTTTTGAAGCTCAAACGACGGATAGCTCGGCCTTAATTTGGCCGATGTGGCAATTATGTTTACCTCTTCGTTTTCCACAGCGAGTTATGTTAAATCTCTCTTTGGTTTGCCAATTGAAAATCTTGGAACTTGTCTCATTTTCATCTCGTTTAATCAGGCTAATTGTAATTTCCTTATTTTCCCACCTCTTTGATTAATCATGATGACATACTCCCTCCTTTCCGGTTTATAGGGCTTATCTCAAAATTTTAGATTTTCCATTTTATAAGGCTCAATTTGATTGTTCCCCATCACATGTTCAGATTTCAAGCTGCATTAAATCATTGCATGTAAAGGTTAAGAGAAAATTGACCAATGCATGTACTTTATGTATGCATGCATTGCAATTAATGCATTGGTAAACATGAAACTGTGAGGAAAACGAGTGCATTAATTGTGTGCCTTTACAAACTACAAAAATTGTTCCACCACTCACCATCTACCTTGGTTGGTGAGATTTTTAAATTGAGCCCTATAAACCGGAAAGAAGGTAGTAGTTGTTTTCAAGGGTGTGTCTAGGTTTAGTTGATTGAGACTTAACCAAGTCTCAGTCAAGTGATATAGTAAATGCGAAGAAGAAGGAAAAACTTAAAAAAAATACGTATCTCAATGTAAGATCAATGAAATCTAACATCGACCGAGACATAATGAAGTTTAAATCGATTGAGACTTAGCAAAACTGTGTTTTGAAACATCCACACAATGTTATTCTAGGGAAAGTGCTTATCACCCTTTGACTTCTCTCTTCCTTACAAAAATCCGGCTACAAATGCTGTTCTAGGGAATCACCAAGAAAGTCACTTTGGCAGTCTAAAAGTGCAAGCGTATCCCTCCAGGGTCCAAACTTTCGTTTTGAGACTCTCAAGGAAGGCTATTAGGCTGCCCGTAATGGGAGTATCATAGGTACTACATCCTTTCCGGTTTATAGGGCTCAATTCAAAAATCTCACCAACCAAGGTAGATGGTAAGTGGTGGAATAATTTTTGTAGTTTGCAAAGGCACACAATTAGTGCACTCGTTTTCCTCACAATTTCATGTTTACCAATGCATTAATTGCAATGCATGCATACATAAAGTACATGCATTGGTCAATTTTCTCTTAATCTTTACATGCAATGATTTAATGCACCTTGAAATCTGAACATGTGATGGGGAACAATCAAATTAAGCCTTATAAAACGGAAAATCTAAAATTTTGAGATAAGCCCTATAAACCGGAAAGAAGGGAGTAGTATCATGCATGTCAATTAAGCAATTTTGATGATGTGGCATGAAATTAAATGAAGAAAGAGAGGTTTGAGTATCATATCATGATACCGTATCATATTAAATGATGTGCTACTTTGTGTCATGCATGCCAATAAATGTACTACACTATGATACTCCCTCCGTCCAGAAATACTTGTCATCAAAATTAATAAAAGGAGATGTATCTAGATGCAGTTTAGTTCTAGATACATCCATTTTTGTCCATTTTAATGACAAGTATTTTCGGACGGAGGGAGTACCAACATATGATACTATGCATTACGGATGTAGTATCATACACTAGTATCATATCATGATAGTAGTGTATGATACTCTCCATTACAACCAGCCTTAGACTACCCACAGTGGGAGTAACATAGGTGGTAACATCACCCTTATCTAGGCAAAATAGATGATGTGGAATGTAATTAATGAAGAAAGAGAGGCATGTGGTAGCTAGTTACTGTAACATCACACATATCAAGGAAATATGAGTCTACAACCTAATAAATGAAGTGATGCATGACACAACACATATGTTACTACCCACTGTGAAGGTAGTAACATGGAGTAGTAACATATGCATGTTACTACTCTAAATTACTATCCATTGTGACTAGTCTTAGGACATCTCCAAAGTGGACTCGTAAACCGCCCTCATACATCCGGACCACGGAAATCATTCAGTGTGGGTCTGTATTGGTTCGAGGTGCGGTCCGGGCGTACTTTCTCTCACAAACCGGTGACAAGCGTGGGTGAGCTTTGCGGGAGTCCGGACGCCAAACACATACTCCCACCGTCCGGTGAAGAATGTACGTTTGGCTTCAAATTTTGTCCACAAACAAGTATACTTCTATCTTCCTAATGCATCTTAAAGTATAAAAAATATACTTCTCTCTCAGCTCTCGGTAATCAAGACCAATAATAATCTACACAAGGTCTTCTTAATTTTTACATGCACTTAGCTCATTGGGGGTTGGGTAATTAAAGAGGAGAGAGATGGTGGATTGCATCTTTCCAATGCATTTTTTACTTCACTTCATAATTTGTCCTAATTTTTTTTACATACATCTAGAAATTGTGTCCACAAAAGAGTGTACTTATATCTTCCTAATGCACTTTAAAGTGGAAAAAATACTTCTCTCTCAGCTCACGGTAATCAAGACCAATAATAATCTGCACAAGGTCTTCTTCATTTTTACATGCACTTAACTTATTGGGGGTTGGGTAATTAAAGAGGAGAGAGATGGTGGATTTGCATCTTTCCAATGCATTTTTACTTCACTTTATAATTTGTCCTAAAATTTCTAGATGTACACTCTTCACCGGATGGAGGGAGTTAGGGGTGGGCACTTTCAAACCAAAAACCAAAGTTTGAAACCGAACCGAACCATTTAAACCGAAATATAGGCTAAATCGGTTTTTGCTTATTCGGTTTGGTTTGAAAAATATAAATTATTTGGTGTTTAATTTAAATTGGTTTTCGGTTGAGAAAAACCGTATACACCGAACTAACCGAATTGTGAGTCCACTACCCTTGTTTCTCTCCGCGCAAGCACAACAAGATGGCCAATTAGTCTAAGTCGCTAGCTAGTTGTGTATCGCTTTGGAAATTATACATAGATTCATGCAATCACAACAACATGTGTCTAGTGCATAGATTATAGGATCTCATGCATGCGAATACTAATTGTTAGCTAATTTTTAAGATGATTGACGGCTATATCTGTACAAAGTATAACAAATAGTTACATGATACGCTGCTTCAACTGATGGTGGTGCACATTTATTTTGGTTTTTCGGTTAACCGAACAAACCGAACCGATATATTTTGGTGAATAAGGTTCGGTGGCAATTTTTATTGTGATTATTTCGGTTGTCATTTTTCAGAAACCGAAATTCTAGAAACCCGAATAATCCGAACCGAATTAACCATATAAACCGAATGCCCACCCCTAGAGGGAGTAGGACTCCGACACCCCCGGCTCACCCAAAACCTTTCTCGGACCCTACGCCTCCATCCTTTGAATTTTCTCTTCTTCATTCTTTTCTTTGTTGCCTTCGTCGTTGCTCCACCATCCCGGCCGCCACGTGATACGTCCAAAACGTATCTATAATTTCTGCTTGCTCCATGCCTCTTTTGGGTGATATTGCTATGATATTTATACACTTCCATACACTTTTGATCATATTTGGACTAACCTATTAACTCAGTGCACCCCAGTGCCAGTTCCTGTTTTCGGCTGTTTTTGTATTTCAGGTTTTCACATTACGAGAACTGCCAGGAAAAATCCAGAAAAATTATATAAAAAATCAGCGTTCCAGAAACTACCGTGCGCCCGAAGGACAGCCGGGGGGGGGGGGGCACCAGGGCTCCAGGCGCCCTGGCGGCGCGCCCCCCCTGGGCCGCGCCAGGGGGGCGCCTGGGCCCCCTGAGGCTCCTCCGATGCCCCCCTTTGGCATATATTTAAAGCGTCTCAAGAAACCCTCGAAACAGGAACTCTTTTTCGCGATCTCATCTCTGTTCCGCCGCCGCCGCCGCTTCCAAGATCGGGAGCACCAGGAGAACTCTTCCCGGCACCCTGCCGGAGGGGAGGATCACCACCGGGAGCTTCTCCACCACCATGGACGCCTCCCGGATGAGTTGTGAGTAGTCTCCCTTGGACCATGGGTCCATGACCAGTAGCTATGTGATGTTCTCCTCCCGTTCTTGTGCTTCACTAATTAGTTCTTGTGAGATGCCCTACATGATCGAGGCACATATGTAATCCTTATGCTGTTGCTATGATGAGTTTGCTGGGATCCGATGGATTATGAGATTATGTTCAGATTGTGTTTGAGTAATATATTTGATTCACCTCTTTTATATTTATGTTCGAGAGTAATTCTTGCATGTTCTCCGTTGTTATTTATTGCTTTGGCCAAGTAGTAGGTAGTGACTCCAAGAGGGAACGTTATGCTTGATTGTGGGTTCATGCCCCTCGATGACTAGCTTGAGTGACAGAAACATGAGTCTAGGGGATGTGCTGTTGCCACAAGGGGGAAAACAACGGTGCTTGTGCCCGCGGGTGCAAGGACTGTTTACTTTACGCAAAGTTTTTTTAATGCAGTTGTCTGTTGCTTTGAGTTTACACTATGGGTGGGGCTCGCAACTTAATACCAGCGAGATGTTCTGGATAGATATCTCAAGTGTTGGGGAACGTAGTATTTTAAAATTTTCCTACGATCACGCAAGATCTATCTACCAGATGCATAGCAATGAGAGGGAAGAGTGTGTCTACGTACCCTCGTAGACCGGAAGCGGAAGCGTCAAGTGACGCGGTTGATGTAGTCGAACTTCTTCGCGATTCAACCGATCAAGTACCGAACGTACAGCACCTCCGTGTTCAGCACACTTTCAGCTTGATGACGTCCCACGAGCTCTTGATCCAGTTGAGCTTCACGGGAGAGTTTCGTCAGCACGACGGCGTGGTGACGGATATGATGTATCTACCGGCGCAGGGCTTCTCCTAAGTACTGCAATGGTATGACCGGGGTGTGTTTCTATGGAGGGGGGCACCGCACACGGCTGGAACAATTCAACTTGTGTGTCTTTGGGTGCCCCCCTGCCCCCGTATATAAAGGAGCAAGAGGGGAGGGCCGGCCGGCCTCCTATGGTGCGGCTAGGGCAATCCTACTAGGAATAGGATTGCAATCCTATTCCTAGTAGGAGTCCACCAAGAAGGAAGAGAGGGAAAGGAAAAGAGGGAGAGGTGGCGCCCCCCCAATCCTAGTCCAACTAGGATCCCTAGGTGGGGCGCCGGCCAGCCTCTATGGGCTGCCTCTCTCCTTTCCTCAAGGCCCACTATGGACCATCCCCCCTCGTAGGGGGTTCCGGTAACCCCCTCCGGCAATCCAGTTAAATCCGAAACTTTTCCGGAACACTTCCGGTGTCCGAATATAGTCGTCCAATATATCAATCTTTATGTCTCGGACATTCCGAGACTCCTCGTCATGTCCGTGATCTCATCCGGGACTCCGAACTACCTTCGGTACATCAAAACTCATAAACTCATAATACCGATCGTCATCAAACGTTAAGCGTGCGGACCCTACGGGTTCGAGAACTATGTAGACATGACAGAGACTCATCTCCGGTCAATAACCAATAGCGGAACCTGGATGTTCATATTGGCTCCTACATATTCTACAAAGATCTTTTATCGGTCAAACCGCATAACAACATACGTTGTTCCTTTTGTCATCGGTATGTTACTTGCCCGAGATTCGATCGTCGGTATCTCTATACCTAGTTCAATCTCGTTACCGGCAAGTCTCTTTACTCGTTCCGTAACACATCATCTCGTGACTAACTCATTAGTCTTTTGCTTGCAAGGCTTATTATGATGTGTGTTACCGAGAGGGCCCAGAGATACCTCTCCGACACTCGGAGTGACAAATCCTAATATTGATCTATGCCAACACCACGAATACTTTCGGAGACACCTGTAGAGCATCTTTATGATCACCCAGTTACGTTGTGACGTTTGATAGCACACAAGGCGTTCCTACGGTATTCGGGAGTTGCATAATCTCATAGTCATAGGAACATGTATAAGACATGAAGAAAGCAATAGCAATAAAACTAAACGATCAAGTTGCTAAGCTAACGGATGGGTCTTGTCCATCACATCATTCTCCTAATGATGTGATCCCATTGATCAAATGACAACTCATGTCTATGGTTAGGAAACATAACCATCTTTGATCAATGAGCTAGTCTAATAGAGGCATACTAGGGACACTCTGTTTTGTCTATGTATTCACACATGTATTAAGTTTCTGGTTAATACAATTCTAGCATGAATAATAAACATTTATCATGATATAAGGAAATATAAAATAACAACTTCATTATTGCCTCTAGGGCATATTTCCTTCAGTCTCCCACTTGCACTAGAGTCAATAATCTAGCTCACATCGCCATGTGATTTAATACCGATAGTTCACATCGTTATGTGAATAACACCCATAGTTCACATCGCCATGTGACCAACACCCAAAGGGTTTACTAGAGTCAATAATCTAGTTCACATCGCTATGTGATTAATACCCAAGAGTAATAAGGTGTGACCATGTTTTGCTTGTGAGAGAAGTTTAGTCAACGGGTCTGTCACATTCAGATCCGTATGTATTTCGCAAATTTCTATGTCTACAATGCTCTGCATGGAGCTACTCTAGCTAATTGCTCCCACTTTCAATACGCATCCAGATTGATACTTAGAGTCATCTGGATTTAGTGTCAAAGCTTGCATCGGCGTAACCCTTTATGACGAACTCTTTATCACCTCCATAATCGAGAAACATTTCCTTAGTCATCCAATTACTAAAGATAATTTTGACCGCTGTACAGTGATCTACTCCTGGATCACTATTGTACCTCCCTGTCAAACTCATGGCAAGGTACACAACGTGTTTTGTACACAGCATGGCATACTTTATAGAACCTATGGCTGAGGCATAGGGAATGCCTTTCATTCTCTCTATATTTTTCTGCCGTGGTCTGGCTTTGAGTCTTACTCAACTTCACACCTTACAAGTCAGGCAAGAACTCCTTCTTTGACTGATCCATTTTGAACTACTTCAAAATCTTATCAAGGTATGTACTCATCGAAAGTCTTATCAAGCGTCTTGATCTATCTCTATAGATCTTGATGCCCAATATGTAAGCAGCTTCACCAAGGTCTTTCTTTGAAAAACTCCTTTCAAACACTCCTTTATGCTTTCCAGAAAATTCTACATCATTTCCGATCGACAATATGTCATTCACATATACTTATCAGAAAGGTTGTAGTGCTCCCACTCACTTCTTGTAAATACAGGCTTCTCCAAAAGTCTATATAAAACCATATGCTTTGATCACCTCATCAAAGCGTATATTCCAACTCCGAGATGCTTGCACCAGTCCATAGATGGATCGCTGGAGCTTGCATACTTTGTTAGCACCTTTTGGATCGACAAAACCTTCTGGTTGCATCATATACAACTCTTCTTTGAGATATCCATTCAGGAATGCAGTTTTGACATCCATTTGCCAGATTTCATAATCATAAAATGCGGCAATTGCTAACATGATTCGGACTGACTTAAGCATCGCTACAGGTGAGAAAGTCTCATCGTAGTCAACTCCTTGAACTTGTCGAAAACCTTTCGCAACAAGTCGAGCTTTGTAAACAGTAACATTACCGTCTGCGTCGGTCTTCCTCTTGAAGATCCATTTATTTTCGATGGCCTGCCGATCATCGGGCAAGTCAACCAAAGTCCACACTTTGTTCTCATACATGGATCCCATCTCAGATTTCATGGCTTCAAGCCATTTTGCGGAATCTGGGCTCATCATCGCTTCCTCATAGTTCGTAGGTTCATCATGGTCTAGTAACATGATTTCCAGAACTGGGTTGCCGTACCACTCTGGTGCGGAACGTACTCTGGTTGATCTACGACGTTCAGCAGAAACTTGATCCAAAGTTTCATGATCATTATCATTAACTTCCTCACTGATTGGTGTAGGAATCACTGGAACAATTTTCTGTGATGTACTACTTTCCAATCCGGGAGAAGGTACTATTACCTCATCAAGTTCTACTTTCCTCCCACTCACTTCTTTCGAGAGAAACTCCTTCTCTAGAAAGGATCCATTTTTAGCAACGAATATCTTGCCTTCGGATCTGTGATAGAAGGTGTACCCAACAGTCTCTTTTGGGTATAAGTCATAGTCATAGGAACATGTATAAGTCATGAAGAAAGCAATAGCAGTAAAACTAAACGATCATAGTGCTATGCTAACGGATGGGTCTTGTCCATCACATCATTCTCCTAATGATGTGATCCCGTTGATCAAATGACAACTCATGTCTATGGCTAGGAAACATAACCATCTTTGATCAATGAGCTAGTCTAGTAGAGGCATACTAGGGACATACTGTTTTGTCTATGTATTCACACATGTACCAAGTTTCCCGTTAATACAATTCTAGCATGAATAATAAACATTTATCATGATATAAGGAAATACAAATAACAACTTTATTATTGCCTCTAGGGCATATTTCCTTCAGTCTCCCACTTGCACTAGAGTCAATAATCTAGCTCACATCGCCATGTGACCAACACCCAAAGGGTTTACTAGAGTCAATAATCTAGTTCACATCGCTATGTGATTAATACCCAAGAGTAATAAGGTGTGATCATGTTTTGCTTGTGAGAGAAGTTTAGTCAACGGGTCTGTCACATTCAGATCCGTATGTATTTTGCAAATTTCTATGTCTACAATGCTCTGCATAGAGCTACTCTAGCTAATTGCTCCCACTTTCAATACGCATCCAGATTGATACTTAGAGTCATCTGGATTTAGTGTCAAAGCTTGCATCGGCGTAACCCTTTACGATGAACTCTTTATCACCTCCATAATCGAGAAACATTTCCTTAGTCATCCAGTTACTAAGGATAATTTTGACCGTTGTACAGTGATCTACTCCTGGATCACTATTGTACCCCCTTGACAAACTCATGGCAAGGTACACAACATGTTTGGTACACAGCATGGCATACTTTATAGAACCTATGGCTGAGGCATAGGGAATGACTTTCATTCTCTCTATATTTTTCTGCCGTGGTCTGGCTTTGAGTCTTACTCAACTTCACACCTTACAAGTCAGGCAAGAACTCCTTCTTTGACTGATCCATTTTGAACTACTTCAAAATCTTATCAAGGTATGTACTCATCGAAAGTCTTATCAAGCGTCTTGATCTATCTCTATAGATCTTGATGTCCAATATGTAAGCAGCTTCACCAAGGTCTTTCTTTGAAAAACTCCTTTCAAACACTCCTTTATGCTTTCCAGAAAATTCTACATCATTTCCGATCGACAATATGTCATTCACATATACTTATCAGAAAGGTTGTAGTGCTCCCACTCACTTCTTGTAAATACAGGCTTCACCGCAAGTCTGTATAAATCTATATGCTTTGATCAACTTATCAAAGCGTATATTCCAACTCCGAGATGCTTGCACCAGTCCATAGATGGATCGCTGGAGCTTGCACATTTTGTTAGCACCTTTTTGGATCGACAAAACCTTCTGGTTGCATCATATACAACTCTTCTTTGAGATATCCATTCAGGAATGCAGTTTTGACATCCATTTGCCAGATTTCATAATCATAAAATGCGGCAATTGCTAACATGATTCGGACAGACTTAAGCATCGCTACAGGTGAGAAAGTCTCATCGTAGTCAACTCCTTGAACTTGTCGAAACCCTTTCGCAACAAGTCGAGCTTTGTAAACAGTAACATTACCGTCTGCGTCGGTCTTCCTCTTGAAGATCCATTTATTTTCGATGGCCTGCCGATCATCGGGCAAGTCAACCAAAGTCCACACTTTGTTCTCATACATGGATCCCATCTCAGATTTCATGGTCTCAAGCCATTTTGCGGAATCTGGGCTCATCATCGCTTCCTCATAGTTCGTAGGTTCATCATGATCTAGTAACATGACTTCCAGAACTGGGTTGCCGTACCACTCTGGTGCGGAACGAACTCTGGTCGATCTACGAAGTTCAGCAGAAACTTGATCTGAAGTTTCATGATCATTATCATTAGCTTCCTCACTAATTGGTGTAGGAATCACTGGAACGAGTTTCTGTGATGTACTACCTTTCCAAATTCGGGAGAAGGTACAATTACCTCATCAAGTTCTACTTTCCTCCCACTCACTTCTTTCGAGAGAAACTCCTTCTCTAGAAAGGATCCACTCTTAGCAACAAAGACCTTGCCTTAGGATCTGTGATAGAAGGTGTACCCAACAGTTTCTTTTTGGGTATCCTATGAAGATTTACTTCTCCGATTTGGGTTTGAGCTTATCATGTTGAAACTTTTTCACATAAGCATCGCAGTGCCAAACTTAAAGAAATGACAGCTTAGGTTTCTCGTCAAACGACAGTTCATACGGTGTCATCTCCACGGATTTAGATGGTGCCCTATTTAACGTGAATGTAGCTGTCTCTAATGCATAACACCAAAAGCGATAGTAGTAGATCGGTAAGAGACATCATCGATCGCACAATATCTAATAAAGTACAGTTATGATGTTCGGACACACCATTACACTATGGTGTTCCAGATGGCGTGAGTAGTGAAACTATTTCACATTGTTTTTACTGAAGGCCAAACTCGCTAACTCAAATATTTTACCTCTACGATCATATCGTAGAAACTCTTATTTTCTTGTTACGATGATTCTCCACTTCACTCTGAAATTCTTTGAACTTTTCAAATGTTTCAGACTTGTGCTTCATTAAGTAGATATACCCATATCTGCTCAAATCATCAGTGAAGGTCAGAAAATAACGATACCCGCCGCGAGCTTCAACACTCATTGGTCTACATACATCTGTATGTATGATCTCCAACAAATCTGTTGCTCGCTCCACAGTTTCGGAGAACGGAGTTTTAGTCATCTTGCCCATGAGGCATGGTTCGCAAGCACCAAGTGATTCATAATCAAGTGATTCCAAAAGTCCATCACTATGGAGTTTCTTCATGCGCTTTACACCAATATGACCTAAACGGCAGTGCCACAAATAAGTTGCACTATCATTATTAACCTTGCATCTTTTGGCTTCAATATTATGAATATGTATATCACCACGATCGAGATCCAACAAACCATTTTCATTGGGTGTATGACCATAGAAGGTTTTATTCATGTAAACAGAACAATAATTATTCTCTAACTTACATGAATAACCGTATTGCAATAAACATGATCAAATCATATTCATGCTCAACACCAAATAACACTTATTTAGGTTCAACACTAATCCCGAAAGTATAGGGAGTGTGCGATGATGATCATATCAATCTTGTAACTACTTCCAATACACATCGTCACTTCATCCTTTAACTAGTTTCTGTTCATTATGCAACTCCCATTTCGAGTTACTACTCTTTAGCAACTGAACCAATATCAAATACCGAGGGGTTGCTATGAAGACTAGTAAAATACACTTCAATAATCTGTATATCAAATATACCTTTGTTCACTTTGCCATCCTTCTTATCCGCCAAATATCTAGGGCAGTTCCACTTCTAGTGACCATTTCCTTTGCAGTAGAAGCACTTGTTTCAGGCTTGAGTTTAGCTTTGGGTTTCTTCACGGGAGTGACAACTTGCTTGTCATTCTTCTTGAAGTTCCCCTTCTATCCCTTTGCTTGAAACAAGTGGTCTGGTTAACCATCAACACTTGATGCCCTTTCTTGATTTCTACCTTCGCCGATTTCAGCATCGTGAAGAGCTCGGGAATTACTTTCGTCATCCCTTGCATATTATAGTTCATCACGAAGTTCTACTAACTTGGTGATAGTGTCTAGAGAACTTTGTCAATTACTATCTTATCTGGAAGATTAACTCCCACTTGATTCAAGCAATTGTACTACCCAGACAATCTGAGCACATGCTCACTGGTTGAGCTATTCTCCTCCATCTTGTAGGCAAAGTACTGTCAGAGGTCTTATACCTCTCGACACGGGCATGAGTATGAAATACTAATTTCAACTCTTGGAACATCTCATATGCTCCGTGGCGTTTCAAAAAAACGTTTTTGAAGTCCCGGTTATAAGCCGTAAAGCATGGTGCACTAAACTATCAAGTAGTCATCATATTGAGCTCTTGTCAAAACGTTTATAACGTCTACATCTGCTCCTGCAATAGGTCTGTCACCTAGCGGTGCATCAAGGACATAATTCTTCTGTGCAGCAATGAGGATAATCCTCAGATCACGGAACAATTCCACATCATTGCTACTAACATCTTTCAACTTGGTTTTCTCTAGGAACATATGAAAAATAAACGGGGAGCAACATCGCGAGCTATTGATCTACAACATAGATATGCTAATACTACCAGGACTAACTTCATGATAAATTAAAGTTCAATTTAATCATATTAATTAAAGAACTCCCACTTAGATAGACATCCCTCCGGTCATCTAAATGATCACGTGATCCAAATCAACTAAACCATGTCCGATCATCACGTGAGATGGAGTAGTTTCAATGGTGAACATCTTATGTTGATCATATCTACTATATGATTCACGCTCGACCTTTCGGTCTCCAGTGTTCCGAGGCCATATCTGCATATGCTAGGCTCGTCAAGTTTAACCCGAGTATTCTGCGTGTGCAAAACTGGCTTACACCCGTTGTATTTGAACGTAGAGCTTATCACACCCGATCATCACGTGGTGTCTCGGCACGACGAACTTTCGCAACGGTGCATACTCAGGGAGAACACTTATACCTTGAAATTTAGTAAGGGATCATCTTATAATGCTACCATCGTTCTAAGCAAAATAAGAAGCATAATAAGATAAACATCACATGCAATCAAAATATGTGACATGATATGGCCATCATCATCTTGTGCTTTTGATCTCCATCTCCAAAGCACCGTCATGATCACCTTCGTCACCGGCGCGACACTTGATCTCCATCGTAGCATCGTTGTCGTCTCGCCAACTATTGCTTCTACGACTATCGCTACCGCTTAGTGATAAAGTAAAGCAATTACATGGCGATTGCATTTCATACAATAAAGCGACAACCATATGGCTCCTGCCAGTTGCCGATAACATTACAAAACATGATCATCTCATACAAAACCGTATAACTCATCATGTCTTGACCATATCACATCACAACATGCCCTGCAAAAACAAGTTAGACGTCCTCTACTTTGTTGTTGCAAGTTTTACGTGGCTGCTACGGGATTAGCAAGAACCGTTCTTACCTACGCATACAAAACCACAACGATGTTTCGTCAAGTATGTGCTGTTTTAACCTTCACAAGGACCGGGCGTAGCCACACTTGTTTCAGCTAAAGTGAGAGAGACAGACACCCGCTAGTCACCTTTAAGCAACGAGTGCTCTTAACGGTGAAACCAGTCTCGCGTAAGCGTACGCGTAATGTCGGTCCGGGCCGCTTCATCTCACAATACCGCCGAAGCAAAATATGACATGCTGGTAAGCAGTATGACTAGTATCGCCCACAACTCATTGTGTTCTACTCGTGCATATCATCTACGCATAGACCTGGCTCATGATGCCACTGTTGGGGAACGTAGTATTTTAAAATTTTCCTACGATCACGGAAGATCTATCTACCAGATGCATAGCAATGAGAGGGAAGAGTGTGTCTACGTACCCTCGTAGACCGGAAGCGGAAGCGTCAAGTGACGCGGTTGATGTAGTCGAACTTCTTCGCGATTCAACCGATCAAGTACCGAGCGTACGGCACCTCCGTGTTCAGCACACGTTCAGCTTGATGGCGTCCCACGAGCTCTTGATCCAGTTGAGCTTCACGGGAGAGTTTCGTCAGCACGACGGCATGGTGACGGATATGATGTATCTACCGGCGCAGGGCTTCTCCTAAGTACTGCGATGGTATGACCGGGGTGTGTTTCTGTGGAGGGGGGCACCGCACACGGCTGGAACAATTCAACTTGTGTGTCTTTGGGTGCCCCCTGCCCCCGTATATAAAGGAGCAAGAGGGGAGGGCCGGCCGGCCTCCTATGGTGCGGCTAGGGCAATCCTACTAGGAATAGGATTGCAATCCTATTCCTAGTAGGAGTCCACCAAGAAGGAAGAGAGGGAAAGGAAAAGAGGGAGAGGTGGCGCCCCCCCAATCCTAGTCCAACTAGGATCCCTAGGTGGGGCGCCGGCCAGCCTCTATGGGATGCCTCTCTCCTTTCCTCAAGGCCCACTATGGACCATCCCCCCTCGTAGGGGGTTCCGGTAACCCCCTCCGGCAATCCAGTTAAATCCGAAACTTTTCCGGAACACTTCCGGTCTCCGAATATAGTCGTCCAATATATCAATCTTTATGTCTCGGACATTCCGAGACTCCTCGTCATGTTCGTGATCTCATCCGGGACTCCGAACTACCTTCGGTGCATCAAAACTCATAAACTCATAATACCGATCGTCATCAAACGTTAAGCGTGCGGACCCTACGGGTTCAAGAACTATGTAGACATGACGGAGACTCATCTCCGGTCAATAACCAATAGCGGAACCTGGATGTTCATATTGGCTCCTACATATTCTACGAAGATCTTTTATCGGTCAAACCGCATAACAACATACGTTGTTCCTTTTGTCATCGGTATGTTACTTGCCCGAGATTCGATCGTTGGTATCTCTATACCTAGTTCAATATCGTTACCGGCAAGTCTCTTTACTCGTTCCGTAACTCATCATCTCATGACTAACTCATTAGTCTTTTGCTTGCAAGGCTTATTATGATGTGTGTTACCGAGAGGGCCCAGAGATACCTCTCCGACACTCGGAGTGACAAATCCTAATATTGATCTATGCCAACACCACGAATACTTTCGGAGACACCTGTAGAGCATCTTTATGATCACCCAGTTACGTTGTGACGTTTGATAGCACACAAGGTGTTCCTACGGTATTCGGGAGTTGCATAATCTCATAGTCATAGGAACATGTATAAGTCATGAAGAAAGCAATAGCAATAAAACTAAACGATCAAGTTGCTAAGCTAACGGATGGGTCTTGTCCATCACATCATTCTCCTAATGATGTGATCCCATTGATCAAATGACAACTCATGTCTATGGTTAGGAAACATAACCATCTTTGATCAATGAGCTAGTCTAATAGAGGCATACTAGGGACACTCTGTTTTGTCTATGTATTCACACATGTATTAAGTTTCCGGTTAATACAATTCTAGCATGAATAATAAACATTTATCATGATATAAGGAAATATAAAATAACAACTTTATTATTGCCTCTAGGGCATATTTCCTTCATCAAGGTGGATGATTAGTAGTAGATATTGATGGATTTCGGTCTACTTACTTTGGCGTACCGCCCATGCTTTGAACCTCTACCTTTCTTGCAATGTAGTCAGCATTGGTTTGCGCACATGGTCCTGTCAATTGCCCAGCTGTAATTCGTTTACCTCACATAGCTGTTTTATCGTCTTTTGGGAGAGAGACATCACTAGTGAACATCATGAGACTCCGGTCCATATTACCATCATTGATCACATCCACTATTTACTTTTCCGCTATTTACTTACTATTGCAATTATACCTATCACTATTATCACTTGCGTTTGATCCTTTGTAAACTACAAGGCCGGAGGGATTGACAACCTCTCTGTACTCGTTGGGAGCAAAGTTATTTGTATCTGTGTGCAGGTCCACGTTGATTGCTAATATCTGGCGCCGTTAGCAGTTGACACCTTCTTGTTGAAACTGGGAGTCTCTGGGAAATCGATCCTTGGTATTACCAAGGGAAAACTTCTGCTACACTGCATCTCAAACCTTCCACTTGGGGTAACCAACGAGGGGTGAGAAGCCACCTAGCAAAGCAATTTTTGGCGCCGTTGCCGGGGACTCCACTCTTCAGGATAGGGGAGTTGCACGCTATCTTTTACCTTTGTTTTTAGTCTTGTTAGTTTACCTTTCAGTTTTTGCTTTAGTATCTTTTATCAAAAATCACAAAAAATTATTTACCTTTCTGTTAGTAGTCCTTTCTGTTTAGCCAAACATGTTAGGATTTGGTGCTTTGAGGGAATCAGAAGTTCTAGATTTCCATCAAAGGGATGGAGAAAATATGAAGAAGGCATGGGACAGAATTTCTGATGCACATAGGAGAATTATGCCTTGGATACCTATAAAAATTGTGCTTAGAAATTTTTACCATGGTCTTTTTAAATGGTGTAAACACTCTCTTGACATTATAGCCGAGGGAGATTTCCTAGAATGTGATGAAGCTAGAGCTCTTGAAATTATACATGGTCTATCTAGTTACTTTGTTTATGATCATAATTTTGATACTATCATAGATAGACTTGTGACTATTGAAAAGAGAATGGTGTTGGGGAACGTTGCATGGAAAACAAAAAATTTTCTCTACGTTCACCAAGATCAATCTAGTAGATGCAACTACGAGGGGAGAGTAGGATCCACATACCCTTGTAGATCGCTAAGCGGAAGCGTTATGAACGCGGATGATGGAGTCGTACTCGCCGCGATTCAGATCGCTGAAGATCCAAGCACCGAAGCAACGGTGCCTCCGCGTTTTTCACACGTACGGCTCGGGGACGTCTCCTCCTTCTTGATCCAGCAAGGGGTGGAGGAGAGGTTGATGGAGAACCGGCAGCACGACGGCGTGGTGGTGATGGTGGAGAAGAACTCCAGCAGGGCTTCGCCTAAGCTCCGCGGGAGAAGAAGATATTACGGGAGAGGGAGGGCAGCACCGAGGCAAAGACTTGTGTTGGCTGCCCTCCCTTTGCCTCACTATATATAGGGGGGGTGGAGAGGTGAGGGCGCCCTAGGGTTTCCCCCTAGGGGCCGGCGGCCAGGGCAAGGAGGGGTGGCGGCCAAGGCAGGGGGGGGCGGCGGCCAGGGCCAGGCCCTAGGGTTTCCCCCCTAGGTGCCTTGCCCCCCACTCCAAAGGGGTGCGGCTGCCCTAGGGGGTCCCACCCCCTTAGCCGCATGAGGAGAGGGCCCAGGGGGGGGGCGCACAGCCCCCTGAGGGCTGTGGTGTCCCCCTTTGTGGCCCATTAGGCCCAGAACTTCTTCCGGACCCCCCGAAACCCTTTCCGGTACTCCGCCGATTTCCCGATGCTCCCCGGAACACTTCCGGACTCCGAAACCTTTCATCCTATATATCAATCTTCGTCTCTGGACCATTCCGGAGACCCTCGTCATGTCCGGGATCTCATCCGGGACTCCGAACAACATTCGGTAACCATACACTCTTCTCACTAACAACCCTAGCGTCACCGAACGTTAAGTGTGTAGACCCTGCGGGTTCGGAAACCATGTAGACATGACCGAGACACTCCCAGGTCAATAACCAATAGCGGGATCTGGATACCCATATTGGTTCCCACATGTTTCTCGATGATCTCATCGGATGAACCACGATGTCAAGGATTCAGGCAATCCCGTATACAGTTCCCTTTGTCTCGTCGGTATGTTACTTGCCCGAGATTCGATCGTCGGTATCTCTATACCTAGTTCAATCTCGTTACCGGCAAGTCTCTTTACTCGTTACCGTAATACATAATCCCGTGACCAACTACTTAGTCACTTTGAGCTCATTGAGATGACGTATTACCGAGTGGGCCCGGAGATACCTCTCCGTCACACGGAGTGACAAATCCCAGTCTTGATCCATGTCAACTCAACAGACACCCTCGAAGATACCTGTAGAGTACCTTTATAGTCACCCAGTTACGTTGTGACGTTTGGTACACACAAAGCACTCCTACGGTGTCAGTGAGTTACATGATCTCATGGTCATAGGAACTTATACTTGACATGCAGAAAACTATAGCGATAACTGACACGATCAAAAGCTATGTTAACGTTTGGGTCTCGTCCATCACATCATTCTCCTAATGATGTGATCCCGTTATGAAATGACAACTCATGTCTATGACCTGGAAACCGCGGTCATCTTTGATCAACGAGCTAGTCCTGTAGAGGCTCACTAGGGACACAAAGTCTGTCTATTCATCCACACGTGTATCTGAGTTTCCAATCAATACAATTATAGCATGGATAATAAACGATTATCATGAACAAGGAAATATAATAATAACTCTTTTATTATTGCCTCTAGGGCATATTTCCAACAGTCTCCCACTTGCACTAGAGTCAATAATCTAGCATTACAAGGTAATGAATCTAACACCCATAGAGTCTTGGTGTTGATCGTGCTTAGCCCGTGGAAGAGGCTTAGTCAACGGATCTGCAACATTCAAATCCGTGTGTACTTTGCAAATGTTTATGTCCTCCTCCTTGACCGAATCGCGGATGGAATTGAAGCGTCGCTTTATGTGTCTGGTCCTCTTGTGAAACCTTGGTTCCTTGGCTAGAGCAATGGAACCAGTGTTGTCACAGAACAGAGTCATTGGGTTCAGTGCACTAGGCACAACTCCAAGATCTGTCATGAACTCCTTCATCCAGACACCTTCCTTTGCCGCCTCCGAGGCAGCGATATACTCCGCTTCACATGTAGAATCAGCTACCACGCTCTGCTTGGAACTGCACCAGCTTACCGCTCCCCCGTTGAGAATATATACGTATCCGGTTTGAGACTTAGAGTCATCCGGATCAGTGTCAAAGCTTGCATCAACGTAACCCTTTACGACGAGCTCTTGATCACCTCCATAAACGAGAAACATATCCTTAGTCCTTTTCAGGTACTTTAGGATATTCTTGACCGCTGTCCAGTGATCCATACCAGGATTACTCTGAAACCTTCCGGCCATACTTATGGCAAGGCTGACATCTGGTCTCGTGCACAGCATTGCATACATGATAGAGCCTATGGCTGAAGCATAGGGGACGACACTCATCTTTTCTCTATCTTCCGCAGTCACTGGGCATTGAGTCTTACTCAACTTTGTACCTTGCAATACCGGCAAGAACCCCTTCTTGGATTGATCCATTTTGAACTTCTTCAAAACTTTATCAAGGTATGTGCTTTGTGAAAGTCCTATCAAGCGTCTTGATCTATCTCTATAGATCTTGATGCCCAATATGAAAGCAGCTTCACCGAGATCTTTCATCGAAAAACTCTTGTTCAAATACCCCTTCACGCTATCCAAAAATTCTATATTGTTTCCAATCAGCAATATGTCATCCACATATAATATCAGAAACGCTATAGAGCTCCCACTCACTTTCTTGTAAATACAAGCTTCATTGTAAACTTGTATAAACCCAAACGCTTTGATCACCTCATCAAAGCGAAGATTCCAACTCCGAGATGCTTGCACCAGCCCATAAATAGAACGCTGGAGCCTGCATACTTTGTCAGCATTCTCTGGATCGACAAAACCTTCTGGTTGCATCATATACAACTCTTCCTTAAGAAAACCGTTAAGGAACGCTGTTTTGACATCCATCTGCCAAATTTCATAATCGAAATATGCAGCTATTGCTAACATGATTCGGACGGATTTAAGCATCGCTACGGGTGAGAAAGTCTCATCGTAGTCAATCCCTTGAACTTGTGAAAAACCCTTTGCCACAAGTCGAGCTTTATACACGGTGACATTACCGTCAGCGTCCGTCTTCCTCTTAAAAATCCATTTATTCTGAATGGCCTTCCGCCCTTCAGGTAATACTTCCAAAGTCCATACTTTGTTTTCATACATGGATCCCATCTCGGATTTCATGGCCTCTAACCATTTGTCGGAATCTGGGCCCACCATCGCTTCTCCATAGCTCGTAGGTTCACCGTTGTCTAACAACATGACCTCCAAGACAGGGTTACCATACCACTCAGGTGCAGTGCGTACCCTTGTCGACCTACGAGGTTCGGTAGTAACTTGATCAGAAGCTTCTTGATCATCATCATTGGCTTCCTCTTCAACCTCTGTAGGCTCCACAAAAACTTCTTTCTGTGCTGCGCTACTTTCTGGTTGAAGCAGAGGTTCAATAACCTCATCAAGTTCTACCTTCCTCCCACTCAATTCTTTCGAGAGAAACTCTTTCTCGAGAAAGGACCCGTTCTTAGCGACAAACACTTTGCCTTCGGATCTGAGATAGAAGGTGTACCCAACAGTTTCTTTTGGGTATCCTATGAAGACACATTTGTCCGCTTTGGGTTCGAGCTTTTCTGGCTGAAGCCTTTTGACATAAGCATCGCAACCCCAAACCTTGAGAAAAGACAACTTCGGTTTCTTACTAAACCATAGTTCATACGGTGTTGTCTCAACGGACTTAGATGGAGCCCTATTTAAAGTGAATGCAGCTGTCTCTAACGCATATCCCCAAAACGATAGTGGCAAATCGGCAAGAGACATCATAGAACGCACCATATCTAATAGGGTTCGATTACGACGTTCGGACACACCATTACGCTGTGGTGTTCCAGGTGGCGTCAACTGTGAAACAATTCCACATTTTCTTAAGTGATCACCAAACTCATAACTCAGATATTCTCCCCCTCGATCAGATCGTAGGAACTTGATCTTCTTGTTACGATGATTTTCTACTTCACTCTGAAATTGCTTGAATTTTTCAAAAGTTTCAGACTTATGCTTCATCAAGTAAATATACCCATATCTACTTAAGTCGTCAGTGAAGGTGAGAAAATAACGATATCCACCGCGCGCCGTTACACTCATCGGGCCGCACACATCAGTATGTATGATTTCCAATAAGTCACTTGCCCGTTCCATTGTCCCTGAAAACGGGGTCCTTGTCATCTTGCCCATGAGGCACGGCTCGCACGTGTCAAGTGATTCAAAATCAAGAGACTCCAAAAGTCCATCAGCATGGAGCTTCCTCATGCGTTTCACGCCGATATGACCGAGACGGCAGTGCCACAAGAAAGTGGTATTATCATTATCTACTCTACATCTTTTGGCATCAATGTTATGAACATGTGTATCATCACTATCGAGATTCAATAAGAATAAACCCCTAACTTCGGGTGCATGACCATAAAAGATATTACTCATATAAATAGAACAACCATTATTCTCTGACTTAAATGAGTAACCGTCTCGCAATAAACAAGATCCAGATATAATGTTCATGCTTAACGCAGGCACTAAATAACAATTATTCAGGTTCATAACTAATCCCGATGGTAATCGAAGAGCGAGCGTGCCGACGGCGATCACATCAACCTTGGAACAGTTTCCCACGCGCATCGTCACTTCGTCCTTCGCCAGCCTCCGTTTATTCCGCAGTTCCTGTTTAGAGTTGCAAATGTGAGCAACCGAACCGGTATCAAATACCCAGGCACTACAACGAGAGTTGGTAAGGTACACATCAATAACATGTATATCACATATACCTTTGTTGTTGTTGGCCCCCTTCTTGTCCGCCAGATACTTGGGGCAGTTCCGCTTCCAGTGGCCGTTCCCCTTGCAATAGAAGCACTCAGTCTCTGGCTTGGGTCCAGCCTTGGGTTTCTTCACTGGATTAGCAACTGCTTTGCCACCCTTCTTAGAGTTACCCTTCTTGCCCTTGCCATTCTTCTTGAAACTGGTGGTTTTTTGACCATCAACACTTGATACTCCTTCTGGATGTCTGCCTCAGCGACTTTCAGCATCGAGAACAGCTCGGCGATGGTTTTGTTCATCCCTTGCATGTTATACTGCTGCACGAAGCTCTTGTAGCTTGGAGGGAGTGACTGGAGAATTCTGTCAATGATAGCCTCATCCGGGAACACAAGTCCCAGATCAGCTATGCGGGTATAGTACCCAGACATCTTCAGCAAGTGCTCACTGACAGACGAATTCTCCTCCATCTTACAAGCGAAGAATTTATCGGTGGTCTCATACCTCTCGATCTTAGCATTCTTCTCAAAGATGAACTTCAACTCCGTGTACATCTCATATGCACCATGACGTTCAAAACGCCTTTGAAGTCCTCCTTCCAAGCCGTACAACATGGCACACTGCACTATCGAATAGTCATCCGAACGCGTCTGCCAGACGTTCATAACGTCCGCAGGGGCTCCAGGAGCGGGGGGTTCACCTAGCGGTGCATTTAGGACATAAACCTTTTGGGCAGCTGTGAGGATGATCCTCAGATTGCGGAGCCAGTCCACAAAGTTGCTCCCGTCATCTTTCAGTTTAGCTTTCTCTAGGAACGCATTAAAATTCAGGGGAGCTACTGCGCGAGCCATCTACAACCAAAAATTTGCAAAGACACTTTAGACTATTGTTCATGATAAGTGAGTTATTACCTAATCAAATTATTTATAACTCCCACTCAAATTGACATCCCTCCGGTCATTCGAGTGTGACATGATCCAAATTCACCAACCCAAGTCCGATCATCACGTGAGATGAGGTGGTGTCAATGGTGAACATCAACATGTTGATCATATCTACTATATGACTCATGCTCGACCTTTCGGTCCTCCGTGTTCCGAGGCCATGTCTGTACATGCTAGGCTCGTCAAGTCTAACCCGAGTGTTCTGCATGTGCAAAACTGGCTTGCACCCGTTGTATGCGAACGTAGAGTCTATCACACCCGATCATCACGTGGTGCTTCGAAACGACGAACCTTCGCAACGGCGCACACTCGGGGGGAACACAATTTTATCTTGAAATTTTAGTGAAGGATCATCTTATAATGCTACCGTCGTCCTAAGCAAAATAAGATGCATAAAAGGATTAACATCACATGCAAATCATAAGTGACATGATATGGCCATCAACTCGTGCTTTTGATCTCCATCTCCAAAGCACCGGCATGATCTCCATCGTCACCGGCGCCACACCATGATCTCCATCATCATGATCTTCATCATTGTGTCGCCATCGGGGTTGTCGGCGCCCACCATGCTCTTACTACTATTGCTACCGTTTAGCGATAAAGTAAAGCATTACAAAGCGCTTAATGATTGACACGCAGGTCATACAAAAATTAAAGACAACCCTATGGCTCCTGCCGGTTGCCGTATGCATCGACATGCAAGTCGATATTAACTATTACAACATGATCATCTCATACATCAAATATAATTCATCATGTCATTGGCCATATCATATCACATGCATACCCTGCAAAAACAAGTTAGACGTCCTCTAATTTGTTGTTGCATGTTTTACGTGGCTGCTATGGGTATCTAGCAAGAACGCTTCTTACCTACGCAAAACCACAACGGTGATATTCAAGTTGCTATTTAACCTTCTACAAGGACCGCCTTGTTCTATTCCGATTCAACTAAGATAGGAGAGACAGACACCCGCGAGCCATCTTATGCAACAAAAGTCACATGTCTGTCGATGGAACCGGTCTCATGTACGTGGACATGTAAAGTTGGTCCGGGCCGCTTCATCCTATAATACCGCTGAATCAAGAAAGACTAAGGAGGGCAGCAATTTAAACATCAACGCCACAAACCCTTTTGTGTTCTACTCGAGAAAGCATCTACGCAAGATCCTAGCTCATGATGCCACTGTTGGGGAACGTTGCATGGAAAACAAAAAATTTTCTCTACGTTCACCAAGATCAATCTAGTAGATGCAACTACGAGGGGAGAGTAGGATCCACATACCCTTGTAGATCGCTAAGCGGAAGCGTTATGAACGCGGATGATGGAGTCGTACTCGCCGCGATTCAGATCGCTGAAGATCCAAGCACCGAAGCAACGGTGCCTCCGCGTTCTTCACACGTACGGCTCGGGGACGTCTCCTCCTTCTTGATCCAGCAAGGGGTGGAGGAGAGGTTGATGGAGAACCGGCAGCACGACGGCGTGGTGGTGATGGTGGAGAAGAACTCCAGCAGGGCTTCGCCTAAGCTCCGCGGGAGAAGAAGATATTACGGGAGAGGGAGGGCAGCACCGAGGCAAAGACTTGTGTTGGCTGCCCTCCCTTTGCCTCACTATATATAGGGGGGGGTGGAGAGGTGAGGGCGCCCTAGGGTTTCCCCCTAGGGGCCGGCGGCCAGGGCAAGGAGGGGTGGCGGCCAAGGCAGGGGGGGGCGGCGGCCAGGGCCAGGCCCTAGGGTTTCCCCCCCTAGGTGCCTTGCCCCCCACTCCAAAGGGGTGCGGCTGCCCTAGGGGGTCCCACCCCCTTAGCTGCATGAGAAGAGGGCCCAGGGGGGGGGGGCGCACAGCCCCCTGAGGGCTGTGGTGTCCCCCTTTGTGGCCCATTAGGCCCAGAACTTCTTCCGGACCCCCCGAAACCCTTTCCGGTACTCCGCCGATTTCCCGATGCTCCCCGGAACACTTCCGGACTCCGAAACCTTTCATCCTATATATCAATCTTCGTCTCTGGACCATTCCGGAGACCCTCGTCATGTCCGGGATCTCATCCGGGACTCCGAACAACATTCGGTAACCATACACTCTTCTCACTAACAACCCTAGCGTCACCGAACGTTAAGTGTGTAGACCCTGCGGGTTCGGAAACCATGTAGACATGACCGAGACACTCCCAGGTCAATAACCAATAGCGGGATCTG
Source organism: Secale cereale (assembly GCA_902687465.1). NCBI lineage: Eukaryota > Viridiplantae > Streptophyta > Magnoliopsida > Poales > Poaceae > Secale > Secale cereale. The sequence goes on along the minus strand of LR738709.1, from coordinate 701,423,957 downwards.
GATACCCATATTGGTTCCCACATGTTTCTCGATGATCTCATCGGATGAACCACGATGTCAAGGATTCAGGCAATCCCGTATACAGTTCCCTTTGTCTCGTCGGTATGTTACTTGCCCGAGATTCGATCGTCGGTATCTCTATACCTAGTTCAATCTCGTTACCGGCAAGTCTCTTTACTCGTTACCGTAATACATAATCCCGTGACCAACTACTTAGTCACTTTGAGCTCATTGAGATGACGTATTACCGAGTGGGCCCGGAGATACCTCTCCGTCACACGGAGTGACAAATCCCAGTCTCGATCCATGTCAACTCAACAGACACCCTCGAAGATACCTGTAGAATACCTTTATAGTCACCCAGTTACGTTGTGACGTTTGGCACACACAAAGCACTCCTACGGTGTCATTGAGTTACATGATCTCATGGTCATAGGAACTTACACTTGACATGCAGAAAACTATAGCGATAACTGACACGATCAAAAGCTATGTTTAACGTTTGGGTCTCGTCCATCACATCATTCTCCTAATGATGTGATCCCGTTATCAAATGACAACTCATGTCTATGACCTGGAAACCGCGGTCATCTTTGATCAACGAGCTAGTCCTGTAGAGGCTCACTAGGGACACAAAGTCTGTCTATTCATCCACACGTGTATTTGAGTTTCCAATCAATACAGTTATAGCATGGATAATAAACGATTATCATGAACAAGGAAATATAATAATAACTCTTTTATTATTGCCTCTAGGGCATATTTCCAACAAATGGATGCTCTAGACTTAATGAAAGTAGAGAAACCCAAACTCAATAAGAGAGATATTTTGGAAATTGATAATGATTGGGAGACTCTTGTTAGGATTGGTATCTCTAATCAAGACTTCCTTGCTTATTGTGATATTGGATCTATGGTTTCTACTATGCCAAAAATTGTTCATGATTCTTCAAAATTTAACATGGATAGATTATCATCTCATCATGAACACACTAATGGAGATATTTCTGAAATCCAGGGAAGAATAAAAAATGTACCAGTTAAATTCCTTAAAGGGATTGCAATGATTGATTTCTTCATCATGGAGCCAAACCAAGGAAATATAGTGCTTGGAAGGGACTTCCTCCGAGCAGTTAAAGGCTTCATCGATATAGGTAAGGGACAAATACGCTTACGCGGGAAGGCAAAAGGTGTGTACCCCTTTCCTAGAAGGAACAAGAGTGAACTTGTTGAGGAACCATTTGAAGCAATCTATAACTCCGATTATTATGATGGTTATTGATTCCTCTATGCATTATGCCTAGCTTAAAGGCATAAAAGAAAGCGCTTTTGGGAGGCAGCCCAATGAATAATTTTTTTTTGCTTTTGTTGTGTCTTGATGTTGTTTACTACAGTAGCATCATCATTGTATCTTTGCTTTTCAATTTTGTGCCAAGTATAGCCTCTGATTGCTAGAAAGTTCAAAAGTTGTGAGGTGCTGTCCAGGAAACAGATTCTGTCCTTGGATAGAAAAATTCGTATAAAATCACCAGATCATCTTTTTGGTATGAATTTTTTCGAAAGCGTTCTCTATATAATTGTCTTTCGTGCGTCTGTTCTGAGTTTTTTTATTAGAGTTGCATAAGTGCCCCGAACAAATCATTTACTACCTGCTGTTCTGTTTTTCACAGATTCTGTCCTGTTTTGCCTTTCCTTCATTTTGCAAACCTAGAGCTTGCTTTTTCTTTGCAAAAACCTTTTGGCAATCTTGAGAAACAGTAGACCTTCAAGAATATCCTTATTTCCAGCAAGGTATAATTATTTTATTATGGGTACTAACCTCGCTAATCAGATTATGATGAGTTATGTATGAAGGGAGTTTTTAAGTGTGCGAGGGAAGATGATAAAAAGATTCAGGAGTGTCAAGCGCTCAAGCTTGGGGATGCCCCCGTGCACCCCCAAGAAATATTCAAGGAGACTCAAGCGTCTAAGCTTGGGGATGCCCCCGTGCATCCCCTTCTCCATCAACATTATCAGTTCGTCTTTCGTTCCACTATATTTTAATCACTTCATGTGTTATGTGCTATGCTTGGAGCGTCTTGCTTTTAGTTTCCTTTTTAGTTTTCCATAACGAGTCGGAACTCAGCGTTCTTTATGTGGGAGAGAAACACGCTCCACTTCTACCTAGAACATAACATAGAATTTTCATGACTATCTTTGCTGTGTGTGTTCTTTGTCTTTTAATAGCTACTATCATGCTCTGCTCTTAGTATTCATGCTTATCTTTTTAAAGAGCTTGTGTTTAGTTGGTTGCTTGAACTCTCTTTAATTATCATGCTTATCTCATTAAGAGAGTTTGCTTCCATTGCATTGGTTAATATGTCTATGATAAAGATGCTACGTGCATAATGGCGCTTAGTAGTTTAGGTTTTCTTATGGTTAGTCTCAAATAGCTGGGGGATTCCCAATGTGTTATTGGAGTACCAACATGATTTGTTTGCCAATGATGTGGTATGGTTTAGTAATATCTTCCCTCAAGAATTTATTTTGATTGACTTGGCGTATGCTCACGCATATTTAAGACTGTAAAGAAAGTCTGTCAAGCCTTGATGATCTTTTATTTCTAAGTAGCGATATAACTTCCATGCCTGATTCAATGTTGCTTTGTCGCTCTGCATGATTATGACCGTCATTGCTCTCTTACACTAGTAGATAAAGGGTCATCAGACCCGGTTCATTTGGGCCTTTAGCCCCGGTTCCAGAACCGGGACAAGAGGGTCGGTACTAATGCTCTGACCCTTTAGTCCCGGTTCAATCCAGAACCGGGGCAGAAGGGTGTCCACGTGGCCTGTGCACCGAGCCCAGGCAGGAGGGGCTTTAGTCCTGGTTGGTGGTACCAACCGGGACCAAAAGGCATCCACGCGTCAGCATTTCTGTGGCTGTGGTTTTTGTTATTTTTTTGAAAGGGGATGGGGGGTTGGAGGTTTTGGGGGGTTAATTTAGGTGTTTCATATTGTGTTATCTAGCTAATTAATAGAGAGAAGTGTCCTCTCTTATGTCCGTGCTTGCTACGTACTACACATACGTATAGAGATGACTAGACACGGTAGCTAGCTAGCTAGCTAGTAAAGCAAACGAAGGAAACAGAAGATCGTATAATCAACATATATATATATATATATATATATATATATATATATATATATATATATATATATATATATATATATATATATATATATATATATATATATATGCATACAGAGAGAAGTAATATCGACCACCTCTCCTTCTCCGAGAGATTGGTCGAACAACAAGTTCTCGTATATCTATCCGACACTACCGGGCACATATATACAATAATTATCTCTTACAAAAATAATCTCCTATCATATGGATGCATGGTCCACATAGTATTCTCCGTCTTCAGCGATCACGTGTTTAAGGAAGAATGCCGCCAATTCCTCTTGAATTGCTCGCAGACGATCTGGTGTTAGGAGTTCATCCCGCATCCGAAACATCTAATTTGAAGTAGGGGGTCAATACATGAAATGATGCTATAAATTTGTGAATATTATTGATTGCTTACGCACTTCAAATTGTTCTTCAGTGTAGCCCCGCTCACAGGTCGTGTGGCGGATGGACTCGCAAATGTAGTATCCACAATAATCATTCCCGGGTTCCTGCCACAACCACTTTACAAGAAATAGAGGTCAATCAAACTGATAAGCAAAAATGCCAAATTGGTATTGATGAAACTAGCGCTTGAATCAAGATATAGGAGATGCGCGCGCGGAACATGCTACTATATAGTACTTACTTTCGGGTATCTAAATTGTAGCTTCTTCGGCAGTCCCGAAGCTTTTTTGGTGAATTTTCTCCAAACCCTGCCAGACAAAGAAAACAATTAGTTGATATCAGAAATGAAGTTGCTGATATATATGCATGGTGGATAATATTGATCGATTTAACTTACCTGGCTAGCATTTGAGTCATGTCCGCATACTCCTCGGGATCTTTACGTTTAGAGTCCAAGACAGTTACTACTCCCTTCTCAAGCTTAATCTCTAAGAGAATATAGTGGAAGCTGCGCACGAATACATGAGATCGTCAATTACATCACTATAACCTTGACTGATATATAAGGGAAACCAAATATGCACAAGACATTAACACTCACTTGAAGTTGTAAGGAAAGAGTATTATATCTTTGTTTTCATTTACCACCAACGATCGTAGCAAGTTGGTCTCGGTATCGTCGGGACGCAATTTAACCTCGGTTGCATCTATGAGGTATGTGTTAATAAACCCAATATCACCTACTTGTCTTTTCTTCAATTCGACGATCTTCAATCTGCATAATATAGTGAGGATAATTATAAATACATGCAATGAAGATCAGCTATATAGAGAGACTTAATGACAGAAGTAGTACTACTTACAGACAGTAGCAGATGACCGTTGCTTTATCGAGGGCCAATTGATTGAAAAACTGATAGAACTCCTCAAATGGAATAGGCAACAGGTCAATTCCAACGAGGTCATGCTCCGGTTTAACTCTCACATACAAGCTATCCCTCCCCCCAGACTCTCTGGAGATTTTCAAGTACCAATCATGCAATCTTCGCATATTCGTTGATAGAGATCTTTCATTTTTGACGAGAGGCTTTTTGTACTCGTATCTTTCTATCTGCACTTCCAAGAAATCATAGTGTACATCGTCGAACGCGTAATCTACAAGATTGGTATAACCGGGCACCATCCTCGGATCATTAGCGACCATGTCGCTAGACACCTTGAGCGGGGGACACGATTGGTCCGCTTGTTCGCCGAGCTGGGCAATTTGTTTCCCAGCTCGCCCTTCTGCTAGCCTCTGATCACTTTTAGTATTTCCCGACCGCTTCGCTGCTTGATATGACTTTTGGATCATGCGGTCATAGTTGTCCTGCGGCTTACTTTGTGCTGGTTGCTTCAGGGCAGCAAGAGTGCGCTTTGCTTTCACCGCATCTATCTTCTCCTCCGGAGGTGGATGTCTCTGTGCTTTCAACCCTTCAAAAAAGTCCTTCACTTCGCCTTGAGCGATCTTCGTGTTTTCCTCGTCGGACCTCTCGTACGGTAACTTCTCTAGAGGCGTGAGAGAAGGACCGAATCTGCATTGCCTCCCGCCTCTGGCTGTACTGGTAGACGTCGCCGGACCAGACGAAGCGGCTGTCTTTTTTCCTTGCTTACGCGCCGGAGCAGGAGCAGCCGGAGCGGCGGCAGGTCTCTTCCGCCCTTGCTGACTAGGCGGAGAAGGAGGAGCAGGCTGGCTGCTCGGGCGCGCCGGCGGCGAAGGAGGCGAAGTGCCGCCACGCGCCGGCGGCGAAGGAGGCGGAGTGCCGCCACGCGCCGGAGAAGGAGCCGGAGTGCTCGCCTGATGGTCACTCGCCGGAGGAGGAGGCGGTGGAGGAGGCGGAGTGCCCTGACTCGCCGGAGGAGGAGGAGGAGGCGGAGGCGTCCAGTTGAGAATGTTGATTAGGTCCTTCCGCCATAGGCATGGAGTCTTCAGTGAAGAACCCAGCCGAGTCTCCCCTTCACCGGTAGGGTGGTCAAGCTGGAGCTCCTCAAATCCCTCCGTTATTTCGTCGACCATCACCCTAGCATATCCTTCTGGAATCGGCCGGCAGTGAAAAGTGTCGTCGGGTCCAGAAGGATAAACAGAGCCAGCAGCCACCTTGACCTTCAGATTCATCCATTGCGCCATAAGGTGGCAATTTTGTGCCTGCGTGATAGCATCCACAGGATTCCTGGCAGTAGCCGTCAAGGCAGGCTCTGGCTGAAGCAGCTCGGTGGAAGCCACGCTGCTTCTCCGCTGAGATGGCGGGGTAGCTTCGGGGGAAGCTTCGGCAATTCTTTTATCCCGATTTGCTTCCCGTTCCTCTATCGCTTGTATTCTGGCCCGCAGCGCCTGGATTTCGGTCTGCTCCATTTTCTTCCTCCTGTCGTGGCATTTGTAGCCTCCTGCGTCCGGAAACCCAGCACGCCACGGAAGGGAGCCTGGCGTGCCTCGTGTCCGTCCAGGGTGCTCAGGATTCCCGAGGGCCATTGTCAGCTCGTCGTTCTCTCTGTCGGGGAAGAACGTCCCTTCATGCGCTGCTTTGATATACTGCCGCATCTTCCTGAGTGGTGTTTCCAATTGCTTGTCCGTCCAAATGCACCACCCTGTTACAGGGTCCAAGGTTCCGCCAGCCCCGAAGAACCAAGTCCGACAACGGTCTGGCCAGTGCATTGTCTCTGGTTCTATCCCTTTCTGAAGCAGATCATTCTCAGCCTTGGCCCACTTAGGCCGGGCTACGAGGTAGCCGCCCGACCCCGTGCGATGGTGATGCTTCTTCTTCGCAGCATTTATCCGGTTTGTCTCCGACATCTTCTGACTCTTTTCCGACTTCTTATGGGCCACAAATGCGGGTCAGTCATCTTTGATCTTCTCATATATGCCCACGAATTCTGGAGTCTTTTTATCTTTGACAAACGTATTCAGTTTTTTCTTCCATGCCCTGAATTGGTCTGCCATCTTCGAAAGTGCAGCGGACTTGATTAACTCCTCTATAACTGGGTTCGCCGGATCAACCTCTCGCGGTAGGACGAGATTTGACTTCAGCTCAGTCCAAAGATCTTCTTTCTGCATATCAGTGACATAAGTCACCTGAGCGTCGTTTGCAGCCGGCTTTAACCATTGATGGATGCTGATCGGGATCTTGTCCCTAACCAGAACCCCGCACTGATTAACAAATGCGTTCTTTGTCCGGATGGGTGCAATCGGCTCGCCGGAGCGCGAGATTTCTGAGATCTCAAACTTTTCATCCGGCCTCAACTTTTTCTTCGCTCCTCGTCTCTTTTCCGAAGATTTGCTCGATCCGGAGGGCTAGAAAAAGGAACAAAGACGAGAGTTAATGAATGAATCAATTAACTAGTCAGCACATGCTTAACTAACATATATACCTCCTGGCCGGACTCGGTTCGGTCACCGGAGCCAGCATCACGGTCTCCTTCTTGCACCGGCATTGGGTCACCGGAGCCGTCCTCACGGTCTTCCATGTGCATTGGGTCACCGGATCCATCAATATCATAGCCTAGATCTTCCAGCTGCAGCTCTTTTTCGACCTGCTCATCGGTGTCGTTGAGAAACGACAAGACGGCATTTTGTCCGTCTGCGATTATGTCCATCAACATCGCTTCTTGTGCTAGGTCTCGGGTGTTGTCGTCCATTGTTTCTACAAATATTTACAACATGCCAATTATTATTCAAACATGACAGATGGATATATTAATGGCAAACGTAGAACTAGCTTCGACCCTCGACTACTCGGCGATCTAGAAACCCTAGACCCCCTCATGTCACATTTTGTCTAGTGTCAAAGGATTCCACAAACCAATACTTCATCATTAGGCGAAAGTAACAGTAGCATGATGGTACGAAGCTCTCCAAAGTTGTTTTGGAACGGAGTCCCCGATAAGATAATCCGTAACAAAAGACGGATTATCCTATCAGGAACTCCGTTCCAGAACATCTTTGCATAACTTCGTACCAACATGCCCCGGTTACTTCTGGCAAATGATGAAGTCATGGAATTCTTCAATACTTTGACACAGGTAGGCAACCTCTCGACCCCCCCGACTTCTCGGCGATCCACAACCCTAGACCCCCTCATGTCACATTTTGTCTAGTGTCAAAGGATTCAACAAACCAATACTTCATCATTAGGCGAAAGTAACAGTAGCATGATGGTACGAAGCTCTCCAAAGTTGTTTTGGAACGGAGTCCCAGATAAGATAATCCGTAACAAAAGACGGATTATCCTATCAGGGACTTCGTTCCAGAACAACTTTGCATAACTTCATACCAAAATGCCCCGGTTACTTCTGGCAAATGATGAAGTCATGGAATTCTTCAATACTTTGACACTAGCTAGGCAACCTCTCTCGACCCCTCGACCCCCGACTTCTCGGCGATCCACAAACCCTAGACCCCCTCATGTCACATTTTGTCGAGTGTCAAAGGATTCAACAAAACCAATACTTCATCATTAGGCGAAAGTAACAGTAGCATGATGGTACGAAGCTCTCCAAAGTTATTTTGGAACGGAGTCCCAGATAGGATAATTCGTAACAAAAGACGGATCATCCTATCAGGAACTCCGTTCCAGAATAACTTTGCATAACTTTGTACCAAAATGCCTTGTTACTTCTGGCAAATGATGAAGTCATGGAATTCTTCAATACTTTGACCCCCGACTGCTCGACGATCCACAACCCTAGACCCCCGACTGCTAGGCAACCTCTCGACCCCCTCGACCTTCGGCCTCTCGACCCCTCGACGACCCTCGGCCCCTCGGCGATCTCTCGACCGGTCCCTCGGTCCCTCGACGACCCTCGACCCCGGCCCCCCCTAATGTCGAAGTTATCGGGGAGGGTGTATATCGACATAGACATATCCGATAAAAAAAAAAGGAAGAAGAAAAAAAAGGAACCGCTAGAGGAGAAGATCGAAGAAAAAAAAGAAAAAAAAGGAGAAAAAGAAAGGAATAGAGGAGAAGAGAAGAGAAAATCCTCTTTTTTTCTTTTTTTTCTTCTTCTTATTTATTTCTCCTCTTCTTCCTCTCCTCTTCTTCTTTCTTTCCTATTTCTTATTTTCTTCTTTCCTATCCTTCTTTTTCTAAATTTGTAACTTTTGCATATATATAAAAGTTTCTATATATATTTAGCATCTATAAACAAAAAACTATAGAGCCACATACACATATATATATACATCACATACACACATCACATACAGCAACTTCCTAAGAAAAAAAATATTTATATACACATACATATATATTTAACATATATATTTAGTAAATTCCTAAGAAAAAAAAATATATACACATACATATATATACAGCAACTATATATACACATGCATATATATATATACAGCAACTATATATACAGCAATTTATATAAACATAAAAAAAATATACACATATATATACATATATATACAACAACTATATATATATATACAGCAATATATTTATATAAACATAAAAAAAAGGGAGCCCTCACATCGCGCGGCGGGGCTGGGCGGCGCGACGGCGGCGGGGCGGGGCGGCGCGACGACGACGGGGCGCGGCGGCGACGGGCCGGGGCGCGGCGACGGCGCGGGGCGGGGCGAAACGGGGTCGCGGGGCGGGGCGACGGCGACGAGGCGGCGACGGCGACGGCGACGGGGCGACGGGGGCGACGGCGACGGCGACGGGGCGACGGGGGCGGGGAAGGAGAGGGAGGCGTCGGGGGCGCGGAAGAAGGAAACTGCCCAAAATTTCGCAAGTCCTGGTTATATAGGAGCAGTATTAGTCCCGGTTGGTGGCTGAAACCGGAACTAATACACCCCTTTAGTCCCGGTTGCTGCCACCAACCGGGACTAAAGGTCCCTTTTCAGCAGCCCAAAGGGCAGGAAGGAGGGGCCTTTAGTCCCGGTTGGTGGCAGCAACCGGGACTAAAGGGGGGTATTAGTCCCGGTTTCAGCCACCAACCGGGACTAATGCCACCCTTTAGTCCCGGTTTCAGCCACCAACCGGGACCAAAGGCCCTGTGCTGGCGCGGGTGCGGTGGGATGTTTAGTCCCACCACGCTAGCTGAGGGAGCTCGAGAGTGGTTTATAAGGGCTGCTGCTCCCACCCTCTCGAGCTCCTCTCAAATGCAGGCTTCTGGGCCTAACTCTGCGCGCTGCCCTGTGAGCTTGCTGGGCCTTATAGTACAGGTGGATCCTGTGCTATAGGCCTTGCAGGCTCACTGGGCAGCGCCAATTTTTTTTTTCCTTTTTTGCTTTATTTATTTCTAAGTTGTTTTTTGCTGTATTTAGAGTTGCTTTATTTATTTTATTTTCTTTGTTTATATCTAAGTTGTTTTTTGCTGTATTTAGAGTTGCTTTATTTATTTTACTTCCTTTATTTATTTTCTTTGTTGCTTTATTTATTTTATTTTGTTTATACTTACAACAAAATACTTATTGTTGCTATTTATTTCTAAGTTGTTTTTTGCTGTATTTAGAGTTGCTTTATTTATTTTATTTTCTTTGTTTATTTCTAAATTGTTTTTTGCTGTATTTAGAGTTGCTTTATTTATTTTACTTCCTTTATTTATTTTCTTTGTTGCTTTATTTATTTTATTTTGTTTATACTTACAACAAAATACTTATTGTTGCTATTTTTTTTTTAAATTTTTTTGTTTTGTTTTCTGCATTATTTATTTTCTTTTGTTATTTGCTTTATTTTTTTAATTCTTTCTGGCAAAACCAATTACAAACTTTCTCTGTTAGTGCAAGTAGTATTGAAATTTGAATAGTATAAACGGACAATGGTATCATACTCGTTTGTTACAAAGTTGGCATGGTATCATCATAATAGTTGCGGAAAAAACTCTTCACTTTTTCTTCGCTTGTGTCATTTGCTTATTGCGCCGTAACCATGGATAATCTTCATCGTTTATCAGGATGCTTGGGTCAGCCTTGACTTTGAAGGGAGGAATTTCATGAAACTTTTAATAATCTTCAGACATGTCTGTCTTGCCCTCCACTCCCAGGATGTCCCTTTTTCCTGAAAGAACTATGTGGCGCTTTGGCTCATCGTATGATGTATTCGCTTCCTTATCTTTTCTTTTTCTCGGTCTGGTAGACATGTCCTTCACATAGATAACCTGTGCCACATCATTGGCTAGGACGAACGGTTCGTCAGTGTATCCAAGATTTTTCAGATCCACTGTTGTCATTCCGTACTGTGGGTCTAACCTGTACCCCGCCTCCTGACAGATTGACCCATTTGCACTTAAACAAAAGGGACCTTAAAATCATGTCCGTAGTCAAGTTCCCATATGTCCACTATGTAACCATAATATGTGTCCTTTCCCCTCTCGGTTGTTGCATCAAAGCGGACACCGCTGTTTTGGTTGGTGCTCTTTTGATCTTGGACAATCGTGTAAAATGTATTCCCATTTATCTCGTATCCTTTGTAAATCAATACAGTCGAAGATGGTCCCCTGGACAACAAGTACAACTCATCACAAACAGTGTTGTCACCTCTGAGACGTGTTTCCAACCAACTGCTGAAAGTCCTGATGTGTTCACGTGTAATCCAGTCGTCGCACTGCTCCGGGTGTTTGGAGCGCAGACTGTTCATGTGTTCATCGACATACGGGGTCACCAATGTAGAGTTCTGTAGAACTGTGTAGTGTGCTTGAGACCAAGAATATCCGTCCCTGCATATTATTGAGTCCCTTCCAAGCGTGCCTTTTCCAGTCAGTCTCCCCTCGTACCGCGATTTAGGGAGACCTATCTTATTAAGGCCAGGAATGAAGTCAACACAAAACCTGATGACATCCACTGTTTGATGGCCCATGGAGATGCTTCCTTCTGGCCTGGCGCGGTTACGGACATATTTCTTTAGGACTCCCATGAACCTCTCAAAGGGGAACATATTGTGTAGAAATACGGGCCCCAGAATGACAATCTCGTCGACTAGATGAACTAGGACGTGTGTCATGATATTGAAGAAGGATGGTGGGAACACAAGCTCGAAACTGACAAGACATTGCGCCACATCACTCCTTAGCCTTGGTACGATTTCTGGATCGATCACCTTCTGAGAGATTGCATTGAGGAATGCACATAGCTTCACAATGGCTAATCGGACGTTTTCCGGTAGAAGCCCCCTCAATGCAACCGGAAGCAGTTGCGTCATAATCACATGGCAGTCATGAGACTTTAGGTTCTGGAACTTTTTCTCTGCCATATTTATTATTCCCTTTATATTCGACGAGAAGCCAGCCGGGACCTTCATACTGAGCAGGCATTCAAAGGAGATTTCTTTCTCTTCTTTCGTAAGAGCATAGCTGGCAGGACCTTCATACTGCTTCGGAGGGATGCCGTCTTTTTCGTGCAAACATTGCAGGTCCTCCCGTGCCTCAGCTGTATCTTTTGTCTTTCCATACACGCCCAAGAAGCCTAGCAGGTTCACGCAAAGGTTCTTCGTCACGTGCATCACGTCGATTGAAGAGCGGACCTCTAGGTCTTTCCAGTAGGGTAGGTCCCAAAATATAGATTTCTTCTTCCACATGGGTGCGTGTCCCTCATCGTCATTCGGAACAGCTAGTGCGCCGGGGCCCTTTTCAAAGATTACGTGTAAATCATTGACCATAGCAAGTACGTGATCACCGGTACGCATGGCGGGCTTCTTCCGGTGATCTGCCTCGCCTTTGAAATGCTTGCCTTTCTTTCGACATTGATGGTTGGTCGGAAGAAATCGA
>LR738709.1:701367337-701397541 GCA_902687465.1 Secale cereale | reverse complement strand
CAGTCCGGTAGTATAGGTCAGGTAGATTAGGCTAGGTCAAAGTAGATTTAGGACTAATTGCCCCCCCCCCTAACAGTGCGTCAAGTAGGCTTGAAGCCCAGGAGCTTGTGTAAGGTAATGCCCATTTATTTATTGATCGGCCCACGCTAGGAAAACAAACAGCCCATGCTGGTAGTCCAAGCTGACGAGGCCACGATCTCCTCTATGTCTCGATCGATCGTTTCGGCCACGACGAACCATACACACAAGCTAGCTGCGCGTAGCCGCCTATGGAAGTTACGAGGGCATCCGCATCCGTACACCAGATTAGCGCCGGCGCCGTTGATGGCCGTTAATGGCAGAATAATCCTACTGTGAGTCTACATGGTTCCTTCGTTTATTTATATCTACTGTCAAATACTTATGAACTGATCTGCATCTGGCTTCAGATGATCAGAAACATTTTCTTTCGATGGGAAATTAGGGTTAACAATTTCTTATTTATTGGAAAAAGTATGTACTCTAAATTCGGCATGCACTGATTCTATCAAATTTCAAATTTCGCACTTATGACAACTCAGCACAAGTCACGCCATATATAGGGTGTATTATCGGCTCATGTCTATGCCATAGCAAGTTATTATTATTATTAGATTTCCACAAACTGTTAGATTCCAGTTTCTATTTTTCAGCCGATTAGTAATTTACATACCAATTTGTATACATGAAAGCTTAAATATGAAATTAGCTGATACACAAACTACCGATCAAATATTCTAGCATGAATAAAATTTACACAACAATCTAGAATTGGCAGCGAACCATATATGATTATTGACTTTGCTCTATGTGTTTTAGGCATAAGAGCCACATTCAAACTAATGAAAAACTACATTTTCCTAATTGTAGATCAGTTCCTATGGAAAAAACTGTCACCACCTTTATATGGTGAAGTATACTGTCAAATACTTATGAAGTGTTCCTCTTCGTGTGGTCATCGTTAGGGAAAAAAACTTTTATATGCTCATTCTCTTCTTCACCCCCCCTATGGCCAAATCCTGGCTCCGCCCCTGAGCGGTGTACTTTGCAAACCGACACCTCAACATCTTGAACAATGCGAATGAAAGGCACAAATCCTTGTGCTGCTCTGTTGGCTTCGGAAGCACCATGTCATCCAACTGCCAAACTCGGTCGATGGTCACTAAGCCACCATTGTTCATCCCTGCCAAGCTGTAACCATGGGATTGTTTTTCTACCAAAATAGTGTCCTCTCCCATGAGTATAAGTGGAGGAGGTACATGCTGATCTACTAGCTCAGAATGACGGGCTCCATATTGTAGCCGCTCCATGTATGCAACAATGATAGGTGGATTCCGTCCAAGAGCTAATGATCGTGTGGCCTGTACCACGCATAGTGCCTGAAAAGCAATTTGGCCAAGATAAAAGCATATGGTAGTCCAAATAAGAGATATATCTCCGGAGCAAGCATAGTATCTCGTGACCATTTGACATATCCAGAAGGAGCTCCAGCTGATTCCAAAATGATGTAGGCAAGGTAAGATGTCCATATTGCTTGAACAAGCTGCACTGCAGGGGGTGCAATGCTTCGTCCTTCTCTAGAATCAATGGCCACTACTGCTGTGGCATTGGTACCGATGATTTGAACAAGACCAACCCACAACATGACCAAGCGTACGTGGTTGTCCGCTCTACAAGTTGCTGTTACGACTTGGTCTTGTTGTGTGTATATGGTGAAGGTGTAAGGATTTTCCAAGGTGGAGACGAGATAAGAGAGGATGGGTAGGAACATGGTGGTGGCTCCTAGGTAGAGGAAACGGATCAAAGGATGATGGAGATAGCGCCGCCCATAGGAGCCTATCGCAGCTATGACTCCCATCAAAATAGTGTTCACCACCATGAGAGCGTCGACACGGAATAGCAACCCTCCCACACGCTTGGAGAAGAAAGCGAATTCATCAGCGGAGCACTCTTGTGTAGAATTTCCGCCCATGATATATATATTGACCTGGTTGTCAAATTTGAACATTAGTGTACCAGTTGTTTGTTGGGGGCAATTGTCTGTAATACCATTGCCAAGATGCACATCACTATGACCGCGCTCGACTGGTTTGCACGTCAGTAAAATAATGCTCGACCGGTTTGAGAATCTTAGATAAATGAGAATGACTATGCCATCCTATCTAAAAAGTCGTATACTTCTTTACAGAGGGAGTAGAGCGTAACAATTAACAAGCCCAATTGGAACACTTGCAAATTCTGCTTATATGTAGAGGTAGAGCAATAAAAAAAAGGTTAAGATTTACCTCACACAGTTGCTCCTGGCTCCTACTACCTGGGATGATGTTGCTGCATGTGTCTTGAAAATTGATAGCCTGATCGCACAAGCTTTGCGTGCTGTTTGGACAATATATTATTAGCTTCCAAAGGATTACGTTCGCTTTTGGTCTTGTTATATACTTCACGCGGAGTAGTACCTTGCTTCTTTCAGCTGCAGAGTATCTGATTTTGAACCACTTCTTTCTTCTTTGGAACATCCTTTCGGGCGATGTATGCTCCATGTCGAGCCTGCTTTGCTTTTCTATATGGATGCATGTTGCTTTGGATATTTGTTTCCTTGGGCGCGGTTAAGGAATGGCGGTCTCTGTTGGCACCATGGAATCATGGATTCATTCCTTGCTTTGTGCCGGCAGTCTCCCTAGTGGTTGTGGTTAGGGTTAAGAGGTAGGTGGGCTGCTGGCTTAGTGGGCCGGCTGGAAAACTGGGTGGCTGACGGATGGGCCCTCTGTCAAAACTAACAGTTAACAAAAATAGTTGACAATTTTATGCCATGTCAGCGTTTACAACGAGTCCGGGCTGTCAGAAATTAGATTAAATCATCCTAAATTGGTGATCAATGTTTATTGAGAAAATTAGCAAGGAAACTGGTAGATTTTTGGGGCGCCCAAGGAATGTGGTCGCAAATCCGGATATGAATTTCAAATGTCGTGGTTTTTTGCAATTCACTCGTGACTCCTCTCTCCCTCAATCCTTCTTCCTCCTGTAATTTGTGATTTCAGAAGTTGTTCCTTGTTGTTTTGAGAGTTGTTCCCCATCATATGTTACAAGTATGTAACAGAGTGTGGCAGATCAGATAAATAACCTTAGGGCATCTCCAACGTCGACCTCCAAAACAGGCATAGTATTTATCCGTGGATAGTGATCTAGAAGACAGTCATACAACACTTGGCCCAAACATTCGCCCACAATACAAAATAAATTCAGACATAATTCATGCAAACCCGATGAAAATCATGCAAACAGGCATAAGTTTGAGATTAGTTATATTTCATCCGTTCAACTAATAAAACCTATAAAAAATCTTGACTAATTTGTAGCAGATGATGACATCGTATACCTAGCCGGGCTGGCCAGCGGCTCCTTAATCGCCGTTCGTGCCGCCGTTGTCACCCGAGTGGTCCATCCGACGGCAGAAGGGCACAACAGCCCTGCATGGCCGCTGCCTCGCAGTCACGGAGGAGCCGCGTGGCTTCCTTTTGCGTTGTGCGTAGGGCTGGGGCCGCTTTGGCCAACGCCAACCCTAATTGGGGAGCCTTACCCTAGCCCTTGCGACGGCGCCGCCTGAGGTGTCGGCTGAGCAAGCATTCCTTACCGATCGTGGAGAGCTCCCCGTCGAGACGAAGCATTCTCCACGCGGACGTCTCCATGGTGGTCACTAACCGGCCGCGGGCCTAGGCCTCTGAGAGGACCCAGGCCTAGCCGGTCCTGAGATTTTAGGTGCCCAGGGCGAAACTAAAATCTGAGGCCCGAACATATACATCAGCATATTTCTTCTACGGTAATGCTTAAATCTTTTAAGTAATAAAGCGCCCCTTTTCGAAAAATATTTCTTCTACGGTATTAACTTTCAAAAGCTACCTTCAGTTTCTTTGTGAGACTTCTAAGTTTTAATTTGGACAACATACTACAAACAAAATATGCATTGTGAATGAGAATATTATATCAATTTTTATAAACATGATAATTGTTTGATGATTACCCTAGCTACAAGTGATCCATATCTCTTTCCCGCAAAAAAGAAAAGAAAAGACAACTTATCCGTAACTCTGTGTAGCATTGCCGTGTTCTTTCTAATTTTATTGCAGGTGCTGCAGCTGGTCCTATCTAACTAATCCAACAAAATTAACCATTTTACTTACCCCTAAGAAATAGTTATATTGGGATGTGTTATGACATTTCGTTAATGTCTTTCCCAAAAAAAGTTATAGCAATTTCTCATTGCAAGTGCATGCAAACACTACCTACATTTTTTTCAAACAATTTTACTTAGCCAGGAGGCAGAGAGCTAGAAGCTGCAAAACGTTGCTTGCATCAATTTTTTTACATGGTACCTGGATGTGGGCATGTGGCAGTCTGGCAGATGTAGCACTCATCCCCCTACAGAGCCTTCCACATCTTGCTCCTACAACCAAAGACCACGAATAAACAACCAAAGCATTCAGCCCGTCCGGAAAAAAGCTAGGGCATTAGTTAAGGGAAAATCGTCAAAAATAGGCCACCCAGCTTCTCGGAAATCGGCCGCGCGGAGACCGGCGATGAGGCGTGGCCTGGAGCTGCCGCATGGGCGGTTCTCGGTGATCTCCCGCGTCCAAGGTCTGGCTGTCTGGCGGCTGCAGCTGCGGCTGCCTGCGGGCGACAAGGTGTCGAGGCGATCTAGCGAAAAAGTAGGCGAATAGAAATCGTGTCGTCATGTACGCGCTGATGCGCTGCTCAACGGCTCCTGATCAATTGGATCTCTATCCATAGATATCCCCCCATAATTAGTGCACATAATGTCGGCCCAATTATCAGTATTTTTCAAAAATTTAGCGTCGACTTGGCAGTATTAACAGGCAGAGCAAATATCCTGAGGGGGCCGTCGTTCTCGGACTTTGCGAATGCCATCTGGTACACCGTGTCACGCCATTCCCTCCGGGCCGCCCTCTCTTTCGCAGATATGATCATCGGCGATTGGCAGCCACCATCGTCGTGGACTCCAAGGTAGTGGAGGAGGCTTCCATGCGCCTTCGCGATTGCGAGGGGCATCTCCTCCTTCACGGCCTTGCCACGCGAGACATGGCGTGGCGGCGATGCCGGCTCGTCGATGCGGGCGTACCGGTTGTTCGGCGGCCACACTAGCTCCTCCTTCACACAATGTTATGACATCCAATATGCTTATATATTGGATATAATAATATCTTATATTATGAGAAGGAGGGAGAGTACCTTTTTAACGTAAAACAGGATCATGCCAGTTCTATTCTGCGTCACACTGAGCTAATACCAAGGTGTATTTGTAGCGTAACTGTCAGTACTCTTTCTAGTCCGCGTATGAGAACATTGTAAATAGGTTCACTTGTAAAAAGCTTACATCAGTACTTTACCTTCACACAACAGATATCTTATGGATAGGGTAATCATTTCATTCCCATGCAAAATTAGCAACATGTGGGATCACGAAACAAAACAAACAAGTCATCGACAATCGGATTTTGAATAAGTAGTGCTCATCCTGGTGAGATCACAATCACAATTAATAGCAACAATTAATGGACTCTTTCAGAACCCTAAAAAGAGTTCAAACCAAATGAAATGAAGAGCAAGTACTGCATAGTGCATGCACATAGCACGATTAAACAACATCGGGAGAACCATGAGTGGTAGCGGCAGCGGCGGCCATGTCGTGGTCGTCGCTCCCGATATGGGCGAGCAACGCCCACAGTTGTGTTACCAGCTCCCCGCCCCGGGCGACGGCCTCTGCATGCTCGTCGATGTTGTCACAAGCAGCGGCGATGTTGACGATCATCTTGGACCAGAAGCCGGCGAGGGCTTTCCACGCCACCTCCTCTCCTTCCAGCAGCTCAGCTAGCCGTTGCCCGAGCTCCGCACCATCCTTGAGGACCTGGTGGTTGGACCGTGCGCTCAGCAGCTCGACAAGCCACTGGTACTCCGCTTCAGACGTCGACACCGTAATGCCGTGGCCGGTGAGGACGCGCCCGGCATCCTTCTTGACGGCCCTGTACAGGCTCCTGCACCACACGTGGTCGTCAGGAAGGAGCTTGGGACAACATGCCACCAAATAGGCGCAATATCGCGACAGGTGAGTGGCGACGATCTCATGGTCGGAGGGGAGTTGCTGTCGTGATCTTGTCATTTCAAGGATGCTTGTGGCGACATGACACACGAGCATGGTATCGGCTGCGCCCTTGGCTCCATGGAATGTCCAAAGGATGTTGCTACCAACTAGTAGGTGTCGAGGTGCTGCGCCGTTGCTTCCAAGCCTGGTTCGGTTAATTGAATTTCTCACCGCGTCGAGGACGGCGGCCTTCACTGCTCGTGGTACCTTCTTCTTCTGGTCCGGCAGACGAAGGATGCGTTGAAGAAGAGCAATTGGATTTCTACTTGGGTGGAGCGCTAGGATTGAGCACTGGTACATCTTGTCCTCCCAGCGATCCAGGAGCTTGCATCTGGTGTGCAGAATATGGCCAATGCATTTACGGATCGTTGGAGATTGCTGCCAAGAGGTATGCTTTACATAGCCACAAATCAGGGCTACTTTAGTCCAGTTGGAGCAGATGTAAGAAGCAATCTCCCTCGCTTCAACAAGCACACCTAGTGCCCCAAGCAGACACACTGGCAAAACATCAAACACCAATCTTCCAAAACTCACCCATGCTTTACTCTCACTCGTATATGTATATGTAGAACTGGATACTGGATGGCAGTGTACCGGATGACAATAAATCTGCTCATAATCTAGAGCTCTGTAACCCCGGAAAGTGATTACCAAAAAGATGATGACAAACAAGCAGTAACCGATGCTTGACAGTGAAATAGATACGCTCAAGAAGGGTAGCCAACTCTCTGAATAAGTGACCGGGAGATATGAAAAGTAGTAATCGTGAAGGAACCAAAGCTCATTTGTAATCAACCCAAGAACCCTTTCATCATCACTATCCTCGAGCAACACATGCCGTATAAAGTTACTGGCTTTCGCAAAGCCAGCCTCCTTAATTGTGTACCTTGCAAACCGACACCGTAGCATCTTGAACAATGCGAATGCAAGGCACAAATCTTTTGATCTCCGAAGTAATAATGTGTCATCCAACTGCCAAACTCTGTCAATGGTCAGTAAGCCATTGTTGATATTCATCCCTGCTAGGCTGTAACCATGAGGTTGTTTCTCTACTAATACAGTGTCCTCTCTCATAACTATGAGTGGAGGAGGCACATCATGCTCACTTATTGCTAACTCAGCATAATGGATTCCTACTTGTAGCTTCTCCATGTAGCCAACAATGAGGCGCGGATTGCGTCCAAACGCTAACGATCGCGATGCCTTGTACCATGCATAGTACTTGAAAAGCAATTTGGCCAAAATAAGAGCATAGGGTAGTGCAAGGAGGAAAATATCTAAGAGAGAAAGCTGCCGATCTTGAGACCATTTGACATTATATCCATATGGCTCTAGACCTGATTCTATCATCATGTAGGCCAGGTAGGAAGTCCAGATTGCTTTAACAAGTTGCACTGCAGGGGGTGCAATGCTTCGACCTTCTCTAGAATCACCGGCCACTATTGTTGTGGCGTTGGCACCAACGATCTGAACAAGACCGATCCACAATATGACCAGGAAGACATGGCCGTCTGCTTCACAGTTTGATAATATGACTCGGTCGTGTTTTGGGTAAACAGTGATGGTGTAAGGATTTTGGATGGTGGAGACGACATCAGATACAATGGGTAGGAACAAGGTGATGGCTCCTAGGTAGAGGAAGCGGATCAAAGGATGGTGGCGATAGTAATGCCCATAGGCGCCTAACCCGGCAATAACTGCCATCAAGATGGCATTAGTCACCAGGAGAGCATTGAGACGCAAGACCACCCATCTCACGTGCTTGATGAAGAAAGCAATTTCATTGGTGGAGCACACTTGGGTAGAGTTTCCGCCCATTATATATATTGACCTGATTGCCAAATTTGAACATTAGTACAAGTTGGTTGTCGAGGCAATTGTCTATACTCTATACACCATCACAAATATGCAGCATTCGAAACCAGGGTAAGAGGGTTTCTTAACACTACGACAAAAGTAGGCGGGTTTAACCATAGTCAAATGACCATACGGGCTTAGCTTTCACGAAAAATTTGGCACTGTAACAAGTTCTAGCGGAACATCATTTCCTTGTTTTGTGAACAAGAAAATCTGGTATTGTAACAAATTCTAAAGGAACATCCATGTTCTATGAAGAAAGTTGGACATTTAAGGATTTATATTTCCAGGTGAAGTATGATTTTTTCTAATTTGGACCAAAAGTATGTATCTACTGTACTGTACCGAAGCAAAGTTCTACAGAAGAACTTTCCTTTGGTACACCCCCATAAAAGTTTACAGATCTCGACGCAGATTAAAGGTGAAGATTAGTAGTTACCTTCCAATCAAAAAGGGTAATATTGTCTTGTGTATCCAAATCAATCTATTCAATAAATTTGATTATATGGCGATAGCCTTTTTAAATAACTTTAAAATTCCTGTAAACTTTTAAGGGTGGTGTACCCAAAGCAAAACTCCATCTAGGAAGATTATGCTTGATATAATGAATAAACGAATAAATAAAGGCTAGTTAGGGTTTAGTAACTCACACAGGCGGCGCGCGATTGAGGGCACCAAGATTTGCAGCCCCGTAATGCGTCGTGGCTCGTGTGCAGCCTAGGAGTACTATATTTTTATGTAGATGACCTGATTATATATAGGCGATGCTCTTGGTGGACGTTGCTGAATATATGCTCCATGTGGAGTAGTACCTTGCTTGTTTCAGCGCTAGAGTATCGGATTGAGAACCACTTCTTCTTTTGAGTAACTAAAAGCTCCGTTTCCAGCTTAGGCTGGTTTGCTTTGCTGCCCGATGCATGGTGCGTTGAATCTTTCTTTTTTTGGCGTGTTGTTAAGGAGAAAAAGGAATGGTGTTCCTTGCTTGTGCCGGTTGGACTGCGAGCTGCCATTTTGGTACGAGAGGTTAGTGCTCGATGTCAGGTGGAAGCGTTCCTATTCTCCTTAGAGAGCTGCGTGGTGTATCTTTATATTGGGCAAAATAGCCTCGTCGTGGCGTACAAGATGATGGACATGTCGAGCATCTTTAGCAGATCCTGCAAATCAGACCGTCCGTTATAATAACCGTCGGTTTGCGGGATCCATCCCGTAAACCTGGTCTGAACAGATACTCCAAATTCGATTGTCCCCTAAAATAATTTATGGGATGCCCGTCCGCGAGCCCAATTCCTCTATCTTTATGGGATTTCGCCCTGTTTTGAAGAATCCCGGGCCCTAACCATTTTCCTCGCAGCCGAATCCATGGTATGCCGAGCCCGACTCCGGCCAAATCTCACCGCCGCCGTCGCCGCACGTGAGCTGCCGCATGTCTCCGCCGCCGCACGCAAGCTGCCGCACGCCGCACCGCCGCACGCCGCCGCCGTCGCCCGCAAGCTACTGCTGCTGCTGTCGCCACCGCGAGCTAGCTAGCTAGCTAGCTGCCGCTGCATCACGAGCGAGCTAGCTAGCTAGCAACCGCTGTGCCGCCGCTGCGAGCGAGCTAGCTTGAAGCAGCTGCGCCGCCGCCGGCCTGCCGCGAGCGAGCTAGCTAGCAGCCGCTACGCCGCTGCCGTCACCGTCGCCGAGCTAGCTAGCTGCTGCCGCTGCCGCGAACTGCTATCTGCTCGTCGCGTCCTCCCCCGTGGTGCTCGTCTTGCTCCATGGCGACGCACGCGGATCCGATTATAATTTAACGTTCACTTTTTAGGGGTATTTGTGCAATTTTACCTGGACCATAAAATATTTTACGAGATTTGTTCTGATGGAATAAAAATCATACTGTAAAAATGCGAAAAAACATTTTGTGGTATCCTTTAAACTGATTTTTGCGGGATGGGTATACGGGATCTGCTAGAGATATTCAGATGAGAGTACAAAGTATGTCTAACATGCTACCTTAATCCCAACTATCCTAAATTAAGATTCCTCTTGTACTCTTCAAATGGCTTGACCGCCATGGCTTTAGTGAAACCATCCGCGGCTTGTTCTTTGGAAGGAATGAACCGTATGTCAAACTTCTTTTCCGGAACTCTTTCACGTTAAAAAAAAAATTAATTTTAATATGTTTTATTCTTCATGAAAGACTGGATTAGCGGAAAGATAAGTTACTCACATGTTATCACACCATAGATAGGAGATACAATTTTGCTTAATTCCTAACTCATGTTGCAATGATTCCAATGATTTCAGAAATGGCATTTGCTAAATATTTTTATTCAGCTTCTGTACTTAACCTTTACACTGTAGCTACTTTTCTCACACTCGAGGAAATAAGAACCAAAGAATACTGCAATGCCGCCAGACTTTCTATCATCACTATATCCTGCCCAATCAACATCAGAAAAGACACTAACAAGAGTAGAATTAGAGCGTCTGAACTAAAGACCCAAACTCATAGTATGTTTTACCTATCGTATAATTCTTTTAACAACTGTCCACTGTAGTCATAGGTGCATGCAAATACCGATAAACCTTGTTGATAGCAAAGTATATGTATGGCCGTGTCAGTGTCAAGTACTGTAGAGCTCCCACATCACTCCTATATTTTGTGTTTTCTTCTTCCTTGAGTGGCTCCCCTTCAAATTAATGCTGAGAGTTTTTCTGAAGAGGACAGCCGCGTGGGTGAAGGCTTGAGTCTCTTATCCCCATGCGAGCTAGAATTTCAATACCATATTTTTCCTAGTTCAGTTACTACGCCATCTTGAATCTTCCTAACTTCAATCCCTAGGAAGAATTGTAGATCACCAAGACCTTTCAAGGAAAACTCTAAACTTAAATCATGCAAAAGAGCATTAGTAGCACGTTGTGAAGAACTTTAGGCACAACACATCTTGGAAACTTTTGTTCAAGAACAGAATAGTAAGTAGTGTAATAAATTTGAGAAGAATGTGCTCCAAAAACGTTGTGTATCCCTCACATATATTATTAAATACATTGTCAAATTTGTACACGGGTGCTCCAGAAACAAGTATATTGCACTCTAGAATTTTCTACAGATATATGTTTCTAATCATATAATAGAACCACTATTACAATGCTTGTGAAACCATATGTTTTGGAGATATCTGACACACATATGTGTAAACTACATAAATTAGACAACTATAAAAAAAATTGTTAGAAAGTATAAATTAAATTCAGCACAACACTTAAGTATTTTTCAATGACATACAATACAAACATATAATAAATAATTAAATAATATTGTTAAGCATGCCAAATAAGCAATTAAAAAATTTACTCCTTCACATAAAAAATGTATACTCCTTAACACAACAATACATTAAGTATAAACTTTTAGTATAAAATATGTATATATCAAGAGGAGAGGAGCAATATGGGAAACTAAAATTATTTTTTTGAGATCTGTACACCCAAACTTGAAATGTTGGCTCCGCCACTGCGGAAGGGGCTGCTCGAGGTCGATGGACCTCGACCATCTCCCTGCTGGTATGAGAAATCGTGCGCAA
The DNA here is from genome assembly GCA_902687465.1 of Secale cereale. Taxonomy (NCBI): domain Eukaryota; kingdom Viridiplantae; phylum Streptophyta; class Magnoliopsida; order Poales; family Poaceae; genus Secale; species Secale cereale. The sequence goes on along the minus strand of LR738709.1, from coordinate 701,385,946 downwards.
AGGCATTCACTACCTGGACGACAAGGATGCTCGGGACTTACCCATGATCCAAGCAGAGGACGCGGATCAGCGTCGGTGCAGCCGGGATAACCACTGTGATTTTGGGTGGCCTCTGCTTGAGCACCATTTGTATGTGGCAAGGCTGGAGTACCCATCCTCGTACTCATCGTCCATCGGGTGTTTCCCGTAGGAAATTTAGTTCCTCTGCATACCGTCTTTTCCAATAAATTATGGTTACGAATTTTGTCGAAAGCCTGTAAACTGGGGTTTTTTTATTCTGCCAAAACAGTGACATTAGTTAATCAGCACGATTCTCATTTGTTGTTGTGATTTCTTCTCGCCTAATGCTCCGTCTCGGCCGTAAGGACTCTAGTATTGCTCCATCCGAGCACTCTATTAGCTCAGTGTGTGCATTCGTTTTTTTGTTTGATTCGGTTCGATTTATATGGTTTATGGGTTATATGGTTTTATTATACGTAGATGCAGTTTGGTTTTGATAATAACAATTTACTTTCGGTTCGGTTTCGGTTATAACCAAATTAAGTAAAATTGACACACATTTTTAGTCAACACTTAATTTTCCCGCGTGTAAATACCTGATATACTCCCCCGTTCCTAAATATAAGTCTTTTCACATATTTCAACACGGATTCCAATGCGGTCCGCATTGTAATCTTCAAAAAGACTCATATTTAGGAACGGATAGAGTATATCATAATGTGGAAAAATCAATTACAAAAGGATAAAGAATGGACAGGCTAATCATGTAAACGCAAACACTATATGGGCTAGAAAGTACTATACTATAGCTGTCCATTGCACTTTTCGACAAAGAAAAATCAATTTCGGTTAATTTGGTTTAATCAAATGGTTTTTGAGTATGTAACAAAAAAAATGAAATGCAAATGCTTTTCATATTTCAAAACTGAAACCACACCTAGAAAACTAAAATTTCTGTCTGTTTGGCTTTCGGTTTTCGGTTCGGTTTGCACACCCTGAAGTATTACCTCCATCCTAAAAAGCTTGTCTTATATTTATTTAGATACGGATGTATCTAACACTAAATCGTTTATATACATATATATATATATATATATATATATATATATATATATATATATATATATATATATATATATATATATATATAGAGTGTGGCATTTTGGTGGCCGAGCTACCTGCAGGCCGCTATCTTGGGCCGTGCAGTATAGCGCCACGATGTGTGCCAGTCTTTTTCTCGTGCATTTACGTTAGCTGTTAAGTTGAAATTACATGTGTGCCATGCACTGGTGTGCCAGCTTTGTACGTGGGCCGCGGGTGCTCGGGGTACACAAGCACTTCGTGCGTCCGATGGGCTGATTTAAAAATAGCATGTAGCTGGTTGCGGGTGGGTGGGCTGGTGCGATATTAATTCTGGGCCCATCTGACACTGCAGGCTAGCTTAACCCCAGAAAGCGGTGCTTTATCTTCCCCTGGTCAGACGATTCATCCCCTTTCCCGTGGTAGCTGTGCGGAGCGGAGATTCGCCATGGATAGACTCGAGTTCTTCTTTGAAGAAGCAGAATCAGGGTGAGAACCAATCTGCCCGTGTAATTTCTCTTGCTCTTACATCTTCCAAGATGAAATCTATCTTGACTTGGTATTCTGCTTCTTGATTTCGCAACGATTTGTTCTTGAGTTCTGCTCCCGTTGTTGATTGGATCTGGCTGACTGAGAATCGTATGTGTGCTCCAGGTTGGTTCCTAGGCTAGATGCGGGTGATATATTGGGTGGCGGAATCCATGTTGTCGAGTCTGTTGTTGCTTCCATCCATGAAGCTCGCGGGCGCTCCGCCGAGGTGATCTCTGCTGAAACCATGGACAGCAGCAGCGTCGAGGACCAGTTCCGAAGGGTGGAAGCCAATGTTGTCCCGTGCTGCAATGGTGAGAGTGAGGTCATTGGTGACTCAAACGACTGGCTCCTCAAGATACGACCACTGCAGCTGTGGGAGAGGATGGAGATGCAGAGGGTGTGGTCGTCAACAACTCAAAAAGCTCGTGTTTGACTCGACGGTAATGAACAGACACCCATTGGTTCATTTATTTTCTGTTAGCCCAATGATAATAGCATCCTGTAATCGGCTGTAACGAAAACATGAGCATGGGAGAGTTCGACCAGGGGGAAACGAGATTTTTTTTTTGCCGTCTTATAGCCTTGTAGATAGCTTGGAACACAATTTTTCGCTGGTGAAACACAGATTTTTCAATTGGGTGTCACCCCGTGTAGGCAATAGAATCAATGATTCAACTATTTTATTAGAGTTACCATGTTTACATCTGTCTAAACCAATAGAAAATACAGTTAACACCGTTTTGGGAGAACTGCGGTATTAGGGTTGGCAAGGCGTCGGAGGAGACGGATGCCAACCCAAGCAGGGTCCCTGCCGTTGACGCGTCAATGCGAGCTTACACAGACAGCAAGGCTAGCACCGTTGTTATTCCGGCACTCGGTACTAGCTTTGACACAGTTGAGGAAGCATATGATTTTTACAACTTATACTCCTGGGAAATGGGCTCGGTGTGAGGTATGCCAAGAGTTCATGTACAGGAGTTCGTGTATGCAGGAGTTCGTGTGCACATGTGCGGTGAGGGTGGTTAATTAATTCAGAAAGGAAAAATGCATCCGAATGATATATCTCCACATGCTATGTCTCGGCATTTCAGGGACGTGTTGTGCTGGCCCAGAACCTACCTACTGAGATACATGCATCAAAAATTTACACGAGGGCTATGTTTGAATTTTTTTTGCGAGATGTTATAAGAGGGTGGGTCATATACTCATATATCCTGATTGAAGTTGTGCCTTGTCGTGAATACATAGCCAGCCATGTAAAGAAAGATTCTAGGGGAAAATGGTGTAAAAATGAATTCATCATCCAGGTCAATGAGCTTGCTGGCGAATTTAAATGTGAATGTGGGATGTTTGAGCATTTCGGCATGGTGTGTAGCCATGCACTAAAGGTGTGAGTCTTTTTTTCTCTTTTCGTCGATGCTCTGTTATACATATAAAGCAAATTATTACCTCTACGGTTGAATTTATTTAGTTTTTATGCTTGAAATATGAGCAACTGTGTCCATGTGACTCTCGGACTGCTAGTACAATTCCAGATATTAGTGAATCTCTATCTCTGTACCCGCACTATCATTGTTGTATGGGGATTAGTTAGAGATGCTGTATTTCAGTGTGAAATCTCTTGTTTCGTCATTATCAATCTGTTGGTGATCAAAAACAGTGTTGCTTCGATTGGTGTACCACTTAAGTTACAGGCTTCTCCAAAAGAAAAACTTCACTGAAAAGTGTGGTTTTCTTTTTGAGTAAAGTCAATTGATATGTAGTTTTCCGTTTCACGGAAAATGTGCACCGAAGAGGTAAATGGCAGAAAACTGAAAGAAAGAATACATCATAAAACTGTAAAAGAAGCATTTTGCTAAAATTGGGAAACAATGAAAAAAAAAAGAGTGTGTGTGGGCAATCCTGGGGTTGACGAGTTTAACTCGGATGTGCAAACTGGGCGAGCAGCAGGTGTTGTCGCCTTTCCCTGGAACGAACTAAGGATTAAGATGAAACCATGTCGATCTTGTTTGGGCTGTGATGAGTCCGAAGTGTACATGAGTCTGAAGTGATGCGCGCGTGACCGCGAAGTGAAGCTGTGCTGCACTCCCTGTGCCGGCAAGTGTATGTGAGCTCGCACAGAATATTAAATAGCAAATACGGACGCTGTACAGCGGGCTCTTCAACGGATACAATCAATATACGATAGCCTCATGCATGCTTGGCACCGATCGCGACGAGCACTGGCGGGTCTGATTCCGGCCTGCAGGTAGCTCGGCCACCAAAGACCATTTTCGTATATATATATATATATATATATATATATATATATATATATATATATATATATATATATATATATATATATATAGGCAAATTTAAGAGCATCTACAGCCACGGGTAGCAAATCCGACCCCTCAAAAGCCCGCGGGCGCTACCGGGCACGTCCGCGGACAGTTACCGGTCAGGACTCAAATTTCCTTATCTGTATTTGGATACCTCATACTGGTAACCTTAAATCCATACAAAAGCATGCAAATGATGGAATCCACGTACTACGTAGATCAAATAACCTATACTATCCTAATCCTCGTCGGAGATGTCCACTATCTCCGTGCTCGGCACCGGGTACTTTGGAGACAGCAGCATCTCCGTCTCCTCTGGTTCCTCCACGTCCATCTCTACATCGACCTCGTCGAAGAGCGCGTCGGTCGTCGCCCGTTCCTGCCGGATGAACTGCCGGTTGGCCTTCACATAGCGGCTTGGCTAGAGCATCGCCAGTAGCTAGCGGTACCGCACATTTTTTCATTTTGCAACACCATGTCGAACAGTTTCACCGCCCGCACCAATTCCACCTTGGCCGTGTCGCCCCAAGCGTTGTCACTACCGCTTCAAACCCCCGGGTCGAAACAACGTTGCCCACCCGTGCAAAAAAAACCATTGCCCTCAAAAAACCACAGTCTAGCCCATCTGAGCCCCTGCACCGGGTGCATGGAGAGCAAGCCGCCCCTCCCAAGAGCGACGTGGACCCTTAAACTGTCTGCATCTATCTGGACCGAGTGGTTCGGACACATTTTACAATCCAATGCGACACCCCATCCGTTGCGGACCGATCCGAACGTCCATTTTCTCATAAACCAGAAGCAACCGGGAGCTTTGCGGGCGTCCAGACTGCTCCCATGTACGTGTCCAACACTCAAGTCCCACCCAAAACACTCATGTGTTATCGCTCCAACGGATGCACCACTTCTCGCGCCGCATTTATGCCGGTCCAAAGTTGCAGCTGCCGGAATTGATGCCACCCACCTCCGCACAGAGCCCTGGTCACGCGTACAAGGTCACCGCCAATTTAGCTATTTTTTAGTTTTACTTATTTCATCCAGTTTCATGTAAAAATTGTCTTAGTTTGAGTTTTCTTAAGTTTACATCAACTTTATTTTTTGTTAAATTATATTTGAAATGTGACCGGACATTTGTGGCTAGCCTTGGATCACCGGTGTCCATATCAACATCCGGACACCTGTCTGAACCGGCCCAGAGATGAACGTCATGTCCGTTTCAGGGGTCCGTGTTGACGATGCCTTAATATAGAGTTGAGGGCATTTCTAACCGATCCCCTAAAAATAGGTGAGTATCTAGTGGATAAACCCTTAGTGGGGTATATTTACTTATTCACTAAGTTTGGATGGACCTGCCAGTCTCCTATATATATTAGAGTAAAACTTACTTTTGGCTTACACATTTTGTCGAACACATGCTATGCGCCCCCACGACGATGGTGACCAAGCCGGCAGCGGACGGGGTGGTAGTGGCGATGAAGGCCACCCGGCTCTGATACCCGCTGATGAGTGATATTTTGCACTCATCTACCTCTGTTTAAACCGAGATATTTCATTTAAAAAGATCTGTTCGCTCCGATTTGTTACTAATGACTAATGAATGTAAATGACTCCACTAATCCTCTCTTTGATGTGTTTCCACGGAAAATGCGCTAAAAAGGGAAGAAATCGCGTGTGAGAATGGAAATGAAAAAGAATGGAAGAAGAAGAAGGAATCAACAAGAGGCGTCTGCGCGAAGGCAGAGCAAAAGACGACGTTCCATACGGGCACCCGCGCCCGTATGCGCGCCCGTATGGTGTGGAAACCAAAAATGATCGTCCACCTGTATAAATTTTATGGGGTTTAAAGTTTCCGGATGGATTTGCTTCCAACATATCAAGATGTACATGTGCTGATGGTCAAGGTACAAGGCCTCAAATCACATGTTTGTCACATTCTTCTGCAAAGTATCTTACATGCTGGCATGACAGGATATTTGGACAGTGATATATATCAAGCAATAGATGAGTTAGGTAAGTTTTTCAGGGAACTATGCAGCAAAACTATTAATAGGGATGTGTTGGCTGAAATGGATAAATAAATCCCTGTAATTTTGTGAAAGCTTGAGAAAAGTCCCCCACCCCCTACTTTCTTTGATGTGATGGTGCACCTTGTTGTACATTTACCCGGAGAGACGTTGCTCCGAGGTCCCGTACAATATGGTTAGATGTACCCACTTGAAAGAAGGCTATATACTTTAAAGCACTATGTGAGGAATACGGCACGACTAGAAGGTTCGATTGCTGAAGCATATGTCGCGGATGAGTGCCTCACATTTTGCTCGAAGTACATGGGTGGTGTTGAAACAATATTTAATCGGAACCCAAGATATATAGGTCTTTCAGATAAAGAGGCCTATGTGTTGACATTTCTGGACATGGAGTTAATTTTACTTCAGGATCTGATTATGAATATGTACTTGAGAAAATAGAATTTGATCAGATGGTGTGGTATGTGTGGAACAATTGTGATCAAGCTAAGAAATATATCGAGTATGTTGAACTAACTTATGATGCATTTGTGTTATACTTATGTGATCTATTGACTAATATGTTTTACTATACAGAATATTCAGAGATCTGTTAAAGAGAAAACGGGTGTCGGACAGTGATAAGGATGTGGGATGAGGTTGGCCAAGAGGTGTCATCCAAGTGGAGTCACGACTGAAGGTGAACATGACCGTAAGCTCATAATTTGTTTATGGAACCATGAAAGAGATCATTCAGTTAGACTACAACTTGGACGGCAGGTCAGTTTTTTTGTTTAAATGTGACTGATTTAAACTTGATGGAAAGAAGACTGAGCTTAAAAATGATGGTTTTTCGAAAGCATAAATGTTGGAGGTATGTGGTACAAGTAGGATTCTTTGATTCTGGCTACGCAGGCTTGAAAGGTCTTTTATTTGCCAGACACAAAGTATGAGACGAATTGACAAGTTGTGCAAACATTGACTATAGGCATCCCTTCAATATTAGTGAAACTGAGGGTGTACCTTTTACTGGTCCTGCATATCAAGAGGACGAGTGTTGTGATAAGGAGGGTAGGAGAACGTCTGTTTCTAACCTTACATCCAAGAAGCCTTTGCGTAGAGATGACTAGAGGGTGACGCGCGCTTTGCTGCCGTCTCTCAGACATGAGTTAAGCCTTCCTGTTTGTTTGACATGATATTATGGTTGGTGGCTTTGTTGTGTGCTTCACATGAGTTAAGCTGACTTTTAATTGCATTGATGATTTTCCCTTTTTTGGTTTCGCTCTTGCTTGATAGAGGCAATATCTATCTACGAGGTGAACTAAAATGTTTTATGGGTGGTTGTGGTATTCTCATGTGTAACATAGAAATCATTATATGAGTGTCACATTCGCCTGGGAGTGGACCCAAGCAAGTCACGCATGAACGATCCACTCCCTTATAGATGGGTCTGCCAGCTCCGAAAATTCTAGCAAAAGTATTTGAGAAAAATGTTCAGAACCGCCATTCAACATTCGGTAAACTTCTAAACAAATAAAGAAATTGAACCCTCATCAATGAACAGGCAAGCCGGCTAGGAAAAGGTTTAAGATCTAGACCATGCAAACTAATAAAATTTACCAACACAATCCAAATTTACCAAACTCTCTAGGCGAAACCAGCAAAAAGCATTTTAAAACTTTGGGTTAAACCCATTGCTCCAACCAAACCAAGCCATTAATTTGAGTAGACATCAACACATGACCAAGCAGCAAAGAGCTCTTGACCTAAATCAGTCCCTTGCAACAAGCAGTTCTTGACATAGATTAGAGCAACTCCAATATGCTTAGCAAACTGGCCACGCATGTCCGTTTGCGTCCAAACGGACAAAACCACTGGCCCTACGCGATGAACCAAACCAAAGAGCCATCCGCTCGCTATCCGTCCGGATGCATTTGTGCCCGGTTTGCGTCCATACTCGGTGTCCGCCTCGGGCCCGCATGTTGGCTGCACAACTACCCCACGCTGTCGTAGTCAATGCGTCCACCTAACCCGGACCCGCATGATAGCGTCTGGAATCCTCCGGTGTGCTCGTCCTTTTTAATGCAAGCGTGCTGGGGGGCTCATCCACTTCTCCTCCTCATCCCCATATGGCCACGCTCGCTCCCCTCGCTAGCCATGGGTATCATCGGCAAGAGCAAGGGCAAGCTCGATGCAAGCGCCAGCTCGTCCAGCGCGCCGCCTCCACCTTCGTCAGCCTACGACACGATGGATCCGGGTGCGGCTAGTGGACGCCAGCCATGGGACCGGCTATACATCCTGGTGCACCAAGCGCGTTGCACTGGCATTACCTCTAGTCGCTGACGTGGCCGGATGTTAACCTCCTGCACGGTTGGCACCTTGGCCCGCACCGCATCCCGGTGCCGGAGGTGTTGCGGTCGGCACGGGCACACGCGGAGGAGGTGCGCAAGCGCCGCACCCTCCTGACACCGGAGCAGCGGCGCGACCTACGTGCTAGACTCCCCCAACTGGGAGGCCTTGTTCTCCACGGAGCACGACGTGGCCCGCCGCGGCAGCGTGCAGCACAACCCTGGGTTCATGCGGCCACCCCGGAGGTGGCGCCAGAGAAGGAGGAGGCCTACCAGGCCGCATTGAGGCGGCACTCTAGTGCGCCCGGGAGGAGAGCCATCACGAGGAGGACATGTGTTGGGACGGCTTGGAGGAGGCCCTCACACTGTCGGCAACGGGAAAGTGCACCTACGCTTGATCGCTGCCTGAGCCCGAGCACACGCTAGCGCTCACGCTCATGCCCACGCCCATGCCGCCCACGGAGCCGGATTCGGGGATGTATGCGTGGACCGGCATCCTCTGCGAGTGGGTGAGCGCGCCACCCATCCAGCTGGGCGCCACGTCAGAGCAAGAGGAGGCCTAGCTGGAGCACCGGCGACAACTTCACCTGTCAAAGGAGCGCACCGACGGCGAGTGTCGGGTGCAGGCCAAGCGCGAGGAGGAGGAGCGTAGTTTCCGCTAGGCACGGAGGAGGATGAGCAAGAGGCAGAAGGAGGAGCATGCGCGCCACACAGCAATGTCGTCGGCGGAGCAGACGTCGGAGGAGTTGGTGCGGGTGACGTGGGAGACCGTTCTCATGTGCTGGGCCACCGCCAACCTTAGTCGACCTCACCGGCTACGATGACAATGATGGCGACACTTAGGGTAGCATGCTGGATGGCTGGGAGGCACGTTTATTTTTTTATATATATTTTATTAATGTTTAAGTGGACTTTGGCTGGCGGTTGACCGACAATTTAATATTTAATTATTTTGAATTCGTATGCATATTTCAAAATTGTATTTTTTAAATGAACGTGAAAAAATGCGTTGGCCACCGTTGGACGACCCGGCCGATCCAAACAAAAAAGCAAACAATCCAGTCAAGAAAATCAATTTACCTTTCGCTTCTACTAATACGCTGCCATGTATATTTTTATTGGCTAGAAAAGCAGCGTTGCAGGAGGCACTACACATGCTTGAGCCTTTCTCTTTCTAACGGGGTCCATCATTTGACCAAAGTCCACGATCAACTAGAGAGCTCCATTTCATGGGAGCTTAGTAATTGTAGAGATGAGCAATACATTGTTTTTGAAGCTGATGTAGTTGCCTTTGATGAAAGCAAAAACACATAGTGTATGAAGATGGCAACGAAGAGGAAGAAGATGATACGGGTCTGGAGTATTGCAGCGAAGACGAAGGAGGTGCCATGGATGTTGACAGCGATGACGAGTAGATGTTTTAATGTTGAAGGTACTATCTTAATTCTTCATTCGGTTGCCGTTTTCTGCTGCTGTTTATGCGCTACATGCTGTTTTTGTTCAGTACATTACAAAAGAGAGTGAAGTGTTTATGCATTACTTGGAGTTTTTATTCAGTACATTACCAACTGCTATTTCCTACAATATTTTTTTCTTCTCAGTTTGTATACATTTCTAATTTTTGAGGTTTGACAGGTGTTGGCGACTGGGCTGAGAAGGAGGTGCCGAAAAAAATGTCGGGCCGCAAGCTCAAGTGCACAGTCACCACAGTCAGCGTAATGGTCGGGCTGTGTTGAGGATTAGAGATGCTGGTCGGTGTGTTAGAGGATTATAGAATGGTAGTATATGTAGTTTTATCTTGTTTGCCTTAACAGAGTTTTAGTCTGTAGTTTTTCAAACCTCCGAGCTAGTTTGAGGATAGCTTGCTTTGAATGACCTGAATTTTGTAAAACCTTATCAGTTTTTTTTAGGGCTTCTATCAAATGGAGCCGGGGAGCTCCTCCCTGTTTATCTAAAAAGAGAGAGTTTTAGTCTGTCAGCGGGTTGTGATGCTTGTCGTATGCTTGACAATATATTATCTATGTACCTGCTGTTGTCAAAAATAATTCCTTAAATTACTATGTCTCATATATGTTCTTTATATATATGTTCTTTATCTCTGTACCTGCTGTTTTACTCACACGTGGCCGGTAGGAAGTTAGAGATTCACAGCTTGCTCAAGCGTTTGGAGGCGGCTTGTCCTGGATCTGGCAAGACGATTGTGGAGGAGGCTCTCGTCAAGAGCAAAAGTAAGAAGAGTGGCGGCGCAGGAAAGGCATCTGCAGCTGCTTGATGGATGGTCATCAGTCTCTTCGGTTGTCCCTATAGCCTGACTTGTCTCTGTGGTCTTGGTGGTGCTCGTGGTCTTCGGCCGAGGTACTCTCGTTGGGGGTGTCTTTGCGATGTAGCTGTGTGTAGGTTGGTGGTCGTTACGTGTTGGGTATGATTGTCGGGCTGATTGTGTGCTTATGGGATTGCATGTTATATGAGTAGTCCTCATATGGTAGGTTTGTATGGGTTTTCGCCCGGTTTTCCATTAATTAAACAGTTTTGCTAGAACTCATCTAGATGAGATATAATTTGGTCTCATTCACCTTTTATACACTAGTAGAAAACGGGGCAATGGTCCAGCCCATTAGTCCCGGTTCAGTCCAGAACCGGGACCAATGGGGGCATTGGACCCGGTTCGTGAGCCCAGGGGGCCAGCCGGGCCACGTGGGCCATTGGTCCCGGTTCGTCTGGACCTTTTGGTCCCGGTTGGTGCGACGAACCGGGACCAATGGGTCTTCCTCCTGGCCCACCACCATTGGTCCCGGTTGGTGACTTGAACCGGGACCAAAGGCTCCCATTTAGTCCCGGTTCATATCACCAACCGGGACCAATGATGTGCCTATATATACCCCCTCGCGTAAGAGCAGAGCACACTGCTCTGTTTTTTCTGGCCGAGGGGGAGAGGGCTTGGTGGTGCTCTAGCTCACCTCCTATGCACACAACATGTTCGATGGAATGCCCGAGCCACACTAGTTAAGCTTTTCTTTTCTCGAAGCTCGAACTCGAAGCTCCATTTTCTCCGAGATTTGTCTAGGTTTAGCGGTCCGTCACGTCCCGTCCCCGTCTTCGCCGCCGTCGATCGCCCCCGCCGATCTCGTCACCGGCACCACCGTGGTGAGCCTCTTGTTATGTCCATGCTTTTCTTACTTTTATTATTGCTTGTTATTATTGCTTTAGATAGATATTTGTCTAATTTTCTTACGTGTATTATTGCTTGTTATTATATAGTGCGATGGTTTTGATATCCGCCCACATGGGCCCTCGTCCTGTCTATGATTCGGATGTGGTATATTATCTTTAATTTATAACTATTTGTTTTAGTGTTTATGACAATTATGCCGACCAACCTGACATGCATAAATGTTTTTATATGTCTAGGAGGTAGTTGAACCGGAAATTCCAACCGACCCTCTTGTGGAGAGGTTAAATTTAGTTGAAGAGGAAAACATTTTCTTGAAGAAAAAATTGGAAAAAATGGAGGAGGAGAAGATGGAATTGGAGTTGCATGTTGCGGAAGTCGTCGATGATCACAAGATCAAGATGGACCCTATTGTCGAGAGGTTAAATTTAGTTGAAGAAGAAAACAATTTCTTGCAGGAAAAAATAAAAAAAAATTGAGGACGAGAAGATGATATTGGAGTTGCATGTTGCGGATGTCGTCGAAGATCACAAGATCAAGATGGATGCAATGCCGTTGAAGATTAAAAAGATTAGAAAATATGCCATTCATACCGAGGCTTGGTATCGTTATGCCGTTGGATCAATTGTTACCTTGGTTGCGATTATGATCGCATTTGTTTTCGCATTGAAATGTTTTACATAGTTTCAATGTATGGTGAAAATTAATTAGATGCTCTGGAGAGCTATATGTTGTTAGATGAGAACTATGTATGTACTTTGGTTTTAATGTGATGATGAACTTCTATTTATTTGGTTACTTAATTATCTATTTATGATGTTCTGTAATGGTTTTTGACACACTTAATTATATATAATGCACGCAGATGAACCGGCAATGGATGTACGGTGACAGACACACCTCCGAGTATATTAAGGGCGTGCATGAGCTTCTCAATGCGGTTGAGGCAAACAAGCAGAATGGTTTTATGTGTTGTCCATGCACTAAATGTGGGAATACGATGTCTTACTCTAACCGGAAAATCCTTCACTCCCACCTGCTTTACAAGGGTTTCATGCCACACTATAATGTTTGGACGAGGCACGGAGAAATAGGGGTTATGATGGAAGACGGCGAAGAAGAAGAGTACGATGACAACTATGTGCCCCCTGAACACGGTGATGCTGCAATGGGGGGAGCTGGTGAAGATCAAGAGGAACCAGACAATGTGCCCAATGATGCTGCAACGGGTGAAGCTACTGAAGATCAAGAGGAACCAGATGATGTGCCCGATGATGATGATCTCCGCCGAGTCATTGTCGATGCAAGGACGCAATGCGAAAGTCAAAAGGAGAAGCTGAAGTTCGATCGCATGTTAGAGGATCACAAAAAAGGATTGTACCCCAATTGCGAAGATGGCAACACAAAGCTCGGTACCGTACTAGAATTGCTGCAGTGGAAGGCAGAGAATGCTGTGGCTGACAAAGGATTTGAGAAGCTACTGAAAATATTGAAGAAGAAGCTTCCAAAGGATAACGAATTGCCCGACAGTACATACGCAGCAAAGAAGGTCGTATGCCCTCTAGGATTGGAGGTGCAGAAGATACATGCATGCCCTAATGACTGCATCCTCTACCACGGTGCATACAAGGATCTGAACGCATGCCCGGTATACGGTGCATTGCGGTATAAGATGAGACGAGATGACCCTGGTGATGTTGACGGCAAGCCCGCCAGGAAGAGGGTTCCTGCGAAGGTGATGTGGTATGATCCTATAATACCACGGTTGAAACGTCTGTTCAGAAACGGAGAGCATGCCAAGTTGATGTGATGGCACAGTGAGGACCGTAAGAAAGACGGGAAGTTGAGAGCACCCGCTGACGGGTCGCAGTGGAGAATAATCGAGAGAAAGTACTGGGAGGAGTTTGCAAAGGACCCAAGGAACGTATGGTTTGCTTTAAGCGCGGATGGCATTAATCCTTTCGGGGAGCAGAGCAGCAATCACAGCCCCTGGCCCATGACTCTATGTATGTATAACCTTCCTCCTTGGATGTGCATGAAGCGGAAGTTCATTATGATGTCAGTTCTCATCCTAGGCCCTAAGCAACCCGGCAACGACATTGATGTGTACCTAAGGCCATTAGTTGAAGAACTTTTACAGCTGTGGAATGGAAACGGTGTACGTGCGTGGGATGAGCACAGACAAGAGGAATTTAACCTAAAGGCGTTGCTGTTCGTGACCATCAACGATTGGCCCGCTCTCAGTAACCTTTCAGGACAGACAAACAAAGGATACCACGCATGCACGCACTGTTTAGATGACATTGAAAGTATATACCTGGACAAATGCAAGAAGAATGTGTACCTGGGCCATCGTCGATTTCTTCCGACCAACCATCAATGTCGAAAGAAAGGAAGCATTTCAAAGGCGAGGCAGATCACCAGAAGAAGCCCGCCATGCGTACCGGTGATCACGTACTTTCTATGGTCAATGATTTACACGTAATCTTTGGAAAGGGCCCCGGTGCAATAGCTGTTCCGAATGACGCTGAGGGACATGCACCCATGTGGAAGAAGAAATCTATATTTTGGGACCTACCCTACTGGAAAGACCTAGAGGTCCGCTCTTCAATCGACGTGATGCACGTGACGAAGAACCTTTACGTGAACCTGCTAGGCTTCTTGGGCGTGTATGGAAAGACAAAAGATACACCTGAGGCACGGGAGGACCTGCAACGTTTGCACGAAAAAGACGGCATGCCTCCGAAGCAGTATGAAGGTCCTGCCAGCTACGCTCTTACGAAAGAAGAGAAAGAAATCTTCTTTGAATGCCTGCTCAGTATGAAGGTCCTGACTGGCTTCCCGTCAAATATAAAGGGAATAATAAATATGCCAGAGAAAAAGTTCCAGAACCTAAAGTCTCATGACTGCCACGTGATTATGACGCAACTGCTTCCGGTTGCATTGAGGGGGCTTCTACCGGAAAACGTCCGATTAGCCATTGAGAAGCTATGTGCATTCCTCAATGCAATCTCTCAGAAGGTGATCGATCCAGAAATCATACCAAGGCTAAGGAGTGATGTGGCGCAATGTCTTGTCAGTTTCGAGCTGGTGTTTCTACCATCCTTCTTCAATATCATGACGCACGTCCTAGTTCATCTAGTCGACGAGATTGTCATTCTGGGGCCCGTATTTCTACACAATATGTTCCCCTTTGAGAGGTTCATGGGAGTCCTAAAGAAATATGTCCATAACCGCGCTAGGCCAGAAGGAAGCATCTCCATGGGCCATCAAACAGAGGATGTCATCGGGTTTTGTGTTGACTTCATTCCTGGCCTTAATAAGATAGGTCTCCCTAAATCGCGGTATGAGGGGAGACTGACTGGAAAGGGCACGCTTGGAAGGGACTCAATAATATGCAGGGACGGATATTCTTGGTCTCAAGCACACTACACAGTTCTATAGAACTCTACCTTGGTGACCCCGTATGTCGATGAACACAGGAACAGTCTGCGCTCCAAACACCCGGAGCAGTGCGACGACTGGATTACATGTGAACACATCAGGACTTTCAGCAGTTGGTTGGAAACACGTCTCATAGGTGACAACACTGTATGTGATGCGATGTACTTGTTGTCCAGGGGACCATCTTTGACTGTATTGATTTACAATGGATACGAGATAAATGGGAATACATTTTACACGATTGTCCAAGATTAAAAGAGCACCAACCAAAACAGCGGTGTCCGCTTTGATGCAACAACCGAGAGGGGAAAGGACACATATTATGGTTACATAGTGGACATATGGGAACTTGACTACAGACATGATTTTAAGGTCCCTTTGTTTAAGTGCAAATGGGTCAATCTGTCAGGAGGCGGGGTACAAGTAGACCCACAGTACGGAATGACAACAGTGGATCTGAAAAATCTTGGGTACACTGACGAACCATTCGTCCTAGCCAATGATGTGGCACATGTTATCTACGTGAAGGACATGTGTACCAGACCGAGAAAATGAAAAGATAAGGAAGCGAATACATCATACGATGAGCCAAAGCGCCACATAGTTCTTTCAGGATAAAGAGACATCCTGAGAGTGGAGGGCAAGACAGACATATCTGAAGATTATGAAAAGTTTCATGAAATTCCTCCCTTCAAAGTCAAGGCTGACCCAAGCATCCTGATAAACGATGAAGATTATCCATGGTTACGGCGCAATAAGCAAATGACACAAGCGAAGAAAAAGTGAAGACTTTTTTCCGCAACTATTATGATGATACCATGCCAACTTTGTAACAGACGAGTATGATACCATTGTCCGTTTTGTACATGCACATACTATGCCAACTTTTTCAGAGTTCATTTGAAAACTATGAATTTAGGTCGAATTTTCTCTATAGGTGCATCTATGTTCATTTTTTTAGTAAAGTTAACCACAAACTTGTGATTCACGCAAATTTCAAAGAATTCAAATTTTAATTATTCAAATTTGAAAACTAATGGCACTAACAGAAAGTTTATAATTAAAAAGTAAAGCAAAAAAACAAAACAAAATAAATAATGCAGAAAACAAAACAAAAAATCTGGAAAAAAATAGAGCTCGCCCCTGGCCCATGACCATTAGTCCCGATTTGTGCCACAAACCGGGACTAAAGGGTTGGTCCTATTGTGCTCAGAGTTTAGTCCTACCTCGCCAACCGAAGGGCGCCCACACCGGTTTATAAGCCCGTCCCTCTCTGCCTTGTTGAGCTGCTCTCAAAGTGAAAATAGATGCCCCTATACATGGAATTTGACCAAAATTCATAGAAATTGATTATGAATTTAGGTTGAATTCTCTCTATAGGCGCATCTATGTTAATTTTTTTAGTAAAGTTAATCACAAACTTGTGATTCACACAAATTTTAAAAATTCAAATTTTAACTATTCAAATTTGAAAACTAATGGCACTAACAGAAAGTTTATAATTTTCCTAAAACTAATGGCACTAACAGAAAGTTTATAATTTTGCTGACTTAAAAGCAAAAAGAATTAAAAAATAAAGCAAAAAACAAAAGAAAATAAATAATACAAAAAAAAACTGGAATAAAAACAAAAACAGCAACAATAAGTATTCTGTTGTAAGTAGAAACAAAATAAAATAAATAAAGCAACAAAGAAAACAAAAAAAGTGCCACCTACTGGGCCCCCACGGCCTGAATACGACTAGAAACCCTACCATGGGCCGGAATTCAGGCCCGCGGGAGGCCCAGTAGGCCTACCGGCACACAGCGCAATGTTAGGCCCGAAAGCCAGCAGTTGAGAGGAGCTCGAGAGGGCAGAGGCAGTGGGGCTTATAAACCACTCCGAGCCCCTGTCAACTAGCGACGTGGGACTAAAGATTTTGGCCGCGGGGCAGCACAAGGCCTTTGGTCCCGGTTGGTGGCACCAACCGGGACTAAAGGGGGGTATTGGTACCGGTTTGTGGCACCAACTTGGTCCCGGTTGGTGCCACCAACCGGGACGAAAGGTCTCTCCTTCCTGCCCTTTGGGCTACTGAAAAGAGACCTTTGGTCCAGGTTGGTGTCACCAACCGGGACTAAAGGGGGCATTGGTCCCGGTTGGTGCCACGAACCGGGACCAATGGCTTTGCTATATAAACCAGCACTTAGCATTTTTCAGATTTCATCTTCAGTTCCCCCGACGACGCCGAGCAAATCTACGTCGCCAGGCTGCTCCTCCTCGCCGTCGCCGCGCCCTACCCCATCGTCGTCGCCGCGCAGCCCCGCGCCGCCCCGTCTTCGCCGGCCCATCGTCGTCGCCCCGCGCCGCCCGCTCCTCGGCGCCATCGCCGAGGCCTCCGCGACCTCGCCGTCGCCTCCCCGCGCCGGCCCCTGCCCTGCTCCGACCTCGCGGCGCCGCCTCTTCCTCAGCCCAGCCCCGACCTCGCCGTCGACGACACCGCCCCCAGTGAGCCCCCGTGCGCGCCCCTGCCCTGCCCCCCAGTCACCGCCGCCGCCGCCGTGGATGTGGCCGCCGTGGCCCCACCGCATATATGCATGTTTTTTTTCTGCATATATATATGACGTTTTTTGCATATATGTTGATGTATATATGTCAATGTATGGATGTATATGTATAATTATATATGACGATTTTTTTAATAGATGATCATATGAATTTTTTTGTTGATTTTTTTGTTCATATATCATATGATGTTTTTTTACTGTTGATAGATATGATTTTTTTTCGTTGTCGTTAGTTGTACTGTTTAGGGTTAGGGTCGTCGAGGAAAAAGGAAAATAAGTGAGAAACTGGGACATGAGGGGGGGGGGTCGATATACCCCCTCCCGGATAACTTCGACATGAGGGGGGGTCGATATACCCCCTCCTCGATGAATTTACTAAGTTAAAAATGTTCTCGTGTTGGGGGGAGAAGAAAAGAGTGGAAGAAGGAAGAAGAAGAAGAAAAAGGAGAGGAAAAAGGAAAATAAGAAGAGGAAGAAGGAGAAGAAGAAGGAGAAGAAGAGGAGAGGAAGAAGAGGAGAAATAAATAAGAGGAAAAAAGAAGAAGAAAAAAGAGGAGATGAAGAAAGGAATAGATGAGAAAAAGAAGAAAGAGAAAATTAATTTTTAATTTTCTATTTTTTCTTCTTCCCCTCTATTCCTTTCTTCTTCTCCTTTTTTTTCTTTTTTTTTCTTCGATCTTCTCCTCTATTACTTTCTTCTTCTCATTTTTTTATATATGCAAAAGTTACAATTTTAAAAAAAGAAGGATAGGAAAGAAGAAAATAAGAAGCGGAATGAAAGAAGAAGAGGAGAGGAAGAAGAGGAGAAATAAATAAGAAGATGAAAAAGGAAGAAAACGAAGAGGAGAAGAAGAAAGGAATAGAGGAGAAGAAGAGAAAATAGAATATATTCTATTTTCTCTTCTTCTCCTCTATTCCTTTCTTCTTCTATTCTCTTTTTTTTCTTTTTTTTCTTCGATCTTCTCCTCTCGCTATTCATTTCTTCTTCTCCTCTTTTTATTTCTTCTTCGTTTTCTTATGTTTTATCGGGTCCGTCGTCGTCGATATACCCCTCCCGATAACTTCAACACGAGGGGGGGGGTGGTCGATATACCCCCTCCCCGATAATATTATTTTCCCATGTACGTATGTCGTGTCGATATAAACTCCCGATAACTTCAACACGTG
>LR738709.1:701337845-701350613 GCA_902687465.1 Secale cereale | reverse complement strand
ACACACACGGGTGTGCCCGGTCAGGGAATGCATCGGCTATGGGCTAACCGAACTCGCTTTACATGAGGGCCTGAGATAGTTGTTTGTGTTTGGGACCCCGAGGCTACATACGACCTCGGATGAAGATCACCCTACAAGCAATGTTGTCCATCTCGCTAATTGCACGTGCAGTCGTAGACACCTTCCCCCTACTTCAACCTCCCAATGCGGGACACCCTAGTGCCCTTACTGCCTTTTTGAGGTCCTCCTTGGCATGCCAAGGGTTGTTCTGGGTTGCTTGGCGTCAATCGCCTCTCCATACTTCGTCCTCATCAACTATGAAGGCTCATGTGATGGCTTTATGAATCTCGAGATGTAGTGCCGACTCAGTATCACGTAGGAGCTCATCGAAGGTAGGGGTGTGCGTGCATGCATGCGTTCATAGGTGTGGGTGCATGCGCATGATTGTGGGTTTATGTGTTGTATTATCGCCTTAATCTCCTTATCGCCTTTTCATGTTCTGCATCATTGAGCCTGCCATCTTCACAAACCGAAATTCAGATACAGGAAGAAAAGACAGAGCTCCTCCACCGCTAAATAGGAACATGAATAAAAGCAAAGACTACTAGACTAGCATCAACGAAGCCGAGCCATCTTTACCGCCCTAGTTCTGATCCAGCTTCAACAGATATTTCAACCACATATCACACCTTATCAGCATGGCTCATCCCGCGTCAGATATGGGCGGTGGCTATTATTTCATAAATAGTTTCTAGTAATTATTTTATAAATACATAGTGTGTAATTAATATATGTCATAAACTTGAATGTTTTTTAGATCAATTATCTCTTTCTTTTAGTGAAGAGATCAATTCTCTAAATGTTCTAAATTGGCTTGGCGGCAAGAAAACACGCGCGGGGGGCAAAGTTTTCGCTCCACCCGCGCCAAGGCAAAAAGAACACCATCTTGATTTGATCATATTGCCTATCAAGGTTCCTGAAAATTACATAAAGATATTCTTCCATCGGTACCATACGAAGGGACAACATTGCAATTTGACATGCACAAAATCCCTAACCCCGCCGCATAGCCGCCCCTAACCCCCAAATCGCCAAATACATGCCTTCCTCTTCAGCCTCCGCCGCCGACTTCACCTCCTCCACCGCCGAGAACAATTCCCGTCCCTCTTCCACCTCCACCGTCGGTCACAACCCCTCTCGCACTGCTGGCCAAGACCCTCTCCCCCCTTCGCTCCACCAAACCCTAGAGCACGACTCCGCCACCACCGGTCACCTCCGCCACTGTCGAGCACGACTCCCCTCCCTCTTCCGCCTCCACCACCGGTCACAACCCCACACCCACTGTCGGCCACGAACCCCCTCCCCCACCTCTTCCGCTCCACCAAATCTGAAAAACAAGTCGTCGCCGCCACCACACTGCGCTGCTTCGAGGAACTAGCCGCCACCACACTTCACCGCTTCAAGGGCCTCTTCGACAGTACATTGTGGGCATCTGCACGACACATTGATGGGGAAGAAGATTGCACCAAAGAGAGGACGCAAGACAACAATTATATTCTCTTAACCCACTCCACGCATGCTATTTGTTGTTCATCCATATGTATGTCTTATTGAACAATTTCAGATCGAAGCAATCCACTAGGCGTGAGAGAAAAACATAAGTCCAGAAATGGTCGCTGCCGCCAGAGGGTTCGGGGTTGATAAATGTTGATGTTGCAATCTTCTCACAGTCGTCACGAATGGGAGTGGGCATAGTAATAAGAAGTCACATGGGACTAGCGCTAGCAACCAAATGGAGGTATGTGGACCAAGTGGTTAATCTGAACTGGCGGAGGCCATTGCTATGCGTTGTGCACTGAATTTGTTGAAAAGCGGGCTTCCAAAGAATTGTCGTCGCATCTGATTGCGCCACTTTGGTCAGCAAAGTGACAAGTGCTGCCATGGACAGATCTCAAACATGTGCCATAGCGAACCCTGAAAGAAAAGTCAAGAGCTGATTTCTGGACCCGCTCCCGCGACTCGCTCCTAGGGTTCCCGCGCCACCGCCGCCGAAGCCCGCCGTCGTAGCTAGCTCTCCCCCGCTCCCCTACCCCTCCCCCTCTCCTCCCTTCCCCGTACCCCCGCGTCGCCTCCGCGAGCGAGGCGACCGGGGGCTTCTTCCCTGCTCCTCTCCAGCTCCTCGCCCCCGCACCTGCCTCCTCCCGCCGCCGCTAGCGAGCGCACCGGTCCTCGACAGCGGGGAGCTGGTGGCGGCGGGCCTGCCTTTCCCCGCGTGCGGCACCACCCTGCTCGGACGGTGGTTGCTGGCGACGGTGCTCCTAGGCTGGCTTTAGTGTGGCCCGTTCGTGGAGGTGCCGCGGGCCCGGTGGCTCTTGTCGCGGCGGTGCGGCCGTTGGTCGTGGGGTGGCGCGGTGGTGCTGTGGCTGGCGGCGCCCACCCAGCCCAGATCTGGGCCCATTTGGGCCCCATCTGGGTTGGGGCGGGCCGGTGGCTCGGCGTTCGGCGGCGACGTCCCCTGGTGGTGGCGTGGTGGCGACGGTCTCGGGCGGTGAGGACTCCGTTGGTCGGCGTGCTGCAGCGTGGTGATAGGACTGTCCGGGTTCAGTGGGCCTGGTCGGGCCGTCGTGGCCCGGTATGTTCTCGTCGCCGCGTCCGGTCGGCTCTGCTGCAGCGGTGGATGCTGTCCCCTCCCTCTGGTCGAGTTGTGGTCATTCCCGTGGCTGGTGTCTCCTCTCCATCTCCAGGTCTCGTGTTGACAGCTCCAGTGAGGCGGTGAGGGTTGTCCGGTAATCGTGGTGGCACAAGCTGGTGGGTGGCTGCGAGGGTGGTGCATTTCGAAATGCCTGGGGTGGTGGTGGTGGTTGTGGGTCGGGAGAAACCCCTATCGGCCTGTCCGACACCGATGCGATGACGCATGCGGGCGTCGTGAGACCTTCCTGAGGGGCATCGGGTATACCCCTTCCCCATTATCCCTCGCGTACCGGGGAAAACCCTTGAACTTGTCCGGGCAACAGCGGCGGCATCGACGCATTCCTTCTTGAAGGTGTTGCTTGGGGCGCGGCGCTTCGAGATGCTAGGAGCGTGGTCGTACTGAAGGAAATATGCCCTATAGGCAATCATAAAGTTATTATTTATTTCCTTATATCATGATAAATGTTTATTATTCATGCTAGAATTGTATTAACAGGAAACTTAATACATGTGTGAATACATAGACAAAAGAGAGTGTCCCTAGTATGCCTCTACTAGACTAGCTCATTGATCAAAGATGGTTATGTTTCCTAGCCATAGACATGAGTTGTCATTTGATCAACGGGATCACATCATTAGGAGAATGATGTGATGGACAAGACCCATCCGTTAGCTTAGCACTATGATCGTATAGTTTTACTGCTATTGCTTTCTTCATGACTTATACATGTTCCTATGACTATGAGATTGTGCAACTCCCGAATACCGGAGGAACACCTTGTGTGCTATCAAACGTCACAACATAACTGGGTGATTATAAAGATGCTCTACAGGTGTCTCCGAAGGTGTTCGTGGTGTTGGCATAGATCAAGAATAGGATTTGTCACTCCGAGTGTCGGAGAGGTATCTCTGGGCCCTCTCGGTAATACACATCATAATAAGCCTTGCAAGCAAATGACTAATGAGTTAGTCAAGAGATGATGTATTACGGAACGAGTAAAGAGACTTGCCGGTAACGAGATTGAACTAGGTATTGAGATACCGACGATCGAATCTCGGGCAAGTAACATACCGATGACAAAGGGAACAACATATGTTGATATGCGGTTTGACCGATAAAGATCTTCGTAGAATATGTAGGAGCCAATATGAGCATCCAGGTTCCGCTATTGGTTATTCCGGAGATGAGTCTTGGTCTGAAGGAAATATGCCCTAGAGGCAATAATAAAGTTGTTATTTATATTTCCTTATATCATGATAAATGTTTATTATTCATGCTAGAATTATATTAACCGGAAACTTAGTACATGTGTGAATACATAGACAAAACAGAGTGTCCCTAGTATGCCTCTACTAGACTAGCTCATTGATCAAAGATGGTTATGTTTCCTAACCATAGCCATGAGTTGTCATTTGATCAATGGGATCACATCATTAGGAGAATGATGTGATGGACAAGACCCATCCGTTAGCATAGCACTATGATCTTTTAGTTTTACTGCTATTGCTTTCTTCATGACTTATACATGTTCCTATGACTATGAGATTATGCAACTCCCGAATACCGTAGGAACACCTTGTGTGCTATCAAACGTCACAACGTAACTGGGTGATCATAAAGATGTTCAACAGGTGTCTCCGAAAGTATTCGTGGTGTTGGCATAGATCAAGACTAGGATTTGTCACTCCGAGTGTCGGAGAGGTATCTCTGGGCCCTCTCGGTAATGCACATCATAATAAGCCTTGCAAGCAAAAGACTAATGAGTTAGTCACGAGATGATGTATTATGGAACGAGTAAAGAGACTTGCGGGTAACGAGACTGAACTAGGTATAGAGATACCGACGATCGAATCTCGGGCAAGTAACATACCGATGACAAAAGAACAACGTATGTTGTTATGCGGTTTGACCGATAAAGATCTTCGTAGAATATGTAGGAGCCAATATGAGCATCCAGGTTCCGCTATTGGTTATTGACCAGAGATGAGTCTCGGTCATGTCTACATAGTTCTCGAACCCATAGGGTCCGCACGCTTAACGTTTGATGACGATCGGTATTATGAGTTTATGAGTTTTGATGTACCAAAGGTAGTTTGGAGTCCCGGATGAGATCAAGGACATGACGAGGAGTCTCGGAATGTCTGAGACATAAAGATTGATATATTGGACGACTATATTCGGACACCAGAAGTGTTTTGGAAAGTTTCGGAATTTACCGGAGTGCCGGGGGGGGGGGGGGTTACCGGAACCCCCCGGGGGAATGATGGGCCCTGGTGGGCCATAGGGGAGAGAGAGAGTAGCACCCAGGAGGTGGCGCGCCCCCTCCCTAGGAGGAGTCCGAATAGGACTAGGGGAGGGGGGCGCGGCCCCTCTTTCCCTCTCCCTCTCCCTCTCTTTCCTTCCCCCCTTTCCTTCATTGGTGGACTCCTACTAGGAATAGGATTGCAATAGGAGGGCCGGCCGGCCTCCCCCCTTGCTCCTTTATATACGGGGGCAGGGGGGCACCCAAAGACACACAAGTTGAATTGTTCTAGCCGTGTGCGGTGCCCCCCTTCACAGAAACACACCTCGATCATACCGTCGCAGTGCTTAGGCGAAGCCCTGCGCCGGTAGATACATCATATCCGTCACCACGCCGTCGTGCTGACGAAACTCTCCCGTAAAGTTCAACTGGATCAAGAGCTCGTGGAACGTCATCAAGCTGAACGTGTGCTGAACGCGGAGGTGCCGTACGTTCGGTGCTTGATCGGTTGGATCGCGAAGAAGTTCGACTACATCAACCGCGTCACTTGACGCTTCCGCTTCCGGTCTACGAGGGTACGTAGACACACTCTTCCCTCTCGTTGCTATGCATCTGGTAGATAGATCTTGCGTGATCGTAGGAAAATTTTAAAATACTACATTCCCCAACAGTGGTATCTGAGCCAGGTCTATGCGTAGATGATATGCACGAGTAGAACACAATGAGTTGTGGGTGATACTAGTCATACTGCTTACCAGCATGTCATACTTTGCTTCGGCGGTATTGTGAGATGAAGCGGCCCGGACCGACATTACGCGTACGCTTACGCGAGACTGGTTTCACCGTTACGAGCACTTGTTGCTTAAAGGTTACTGGCGGGTGTCTGTCTCTCTCACTTTAGCTGAATCAAGTGTGGCTACGCCCGGTCCTTGTGAAGGTTAAAACAGCACATACTTGACGAAACATCGTTGTGGTTTTGTATGCGTAGGTAAGAACGGTTCTTGCTAAGCCCGTAGCAGCCACGTACAACTTGCAACAACAAAGTAGAGGACGTCTAACTTGTTTTTGCAGGGCATGTTGTGATGTGATATGGTCAAGACATGATGAGATATACGGTTTTGTATGAGATGATCATGTTTTGTAAAGTTATCGGCAACTGGCAGGAGCCATATGGTTGTCGCTTTATTGTATGAAATGCAATCGCCATGTAATTGCTTTACTTTATCACTAAGCGGTAGCGATAGTCGTAGAAGCAATAGTTGGCGAGACGACAACGATGCTACGATGGAGATCAAGGTGTCGCGCCGGTGACGAAGGTGATCATGACGGTGCTTTGGAGATGGAGATCAAAAGCACAAGATGATGATGGCCATATCATGTCACATATTTTGATTGCATGTGATGTTTATCTTATTATGCTTCTTATTTTGCTTAGAACGACGGTAGCATTATAAGATGATCCCTTACTAAATTTCAAGGTATAAGTGTTCTCCCTGAGTATGCACCGTTGCGAAAGTTCGTCGTGCCGAGACACCACGTGATGATCGGGTGTGATAAGCTCTACGTTCAAATACAACGGGTGTAAGCCAGTTTTGCACACGCAGAATACTCGGGTTAAACTTGACGACCCTAGCATATGCAGATATGGCCTCGGAACACTAGAGACCGAAAGGTCGAGCGTGAATCACATAGTAGATATGATCAACATAAGATGTTCACCATTGAAACTACTCCATCTCACGCGATGATCGGACATGGTTTAGTTGATTTGGATCATGTGATCATTTAGATGACCCGAGGGATGTCTATCTAAGTGGGAGTTCTTTAAATAATATGATTAAATTGAACTTTAATTTATCATGAACTTAGTCCTGATAGTTTTTGCATATCTATGTTGTTGTAGATCAATGGCCCGTGCTACCGTTTCTTTGAATTTTAATGCATTCCTAGAGAAAGCTAAGTTGAAAGATGATGGTAGCAATTACACGGACTGGGTCCGTAACTTGAGGATTATCCTCATTGCTGCACAGAAGAATTATGTCCTTGAAGCACCGCTAGGTGACAAGCCCCCTCCCGCTAATGTAGACGCTTTGAACGTCTGGCAGTCGCGGTCTGATGACTACACGATAGTTCAGCGGCCATGCTTTACGGCTTAGAACCGGGACTTCAACGACGTTTTGAACGTCATGGACCATATGAGATGTTCCAGGAGTTGAAGTTAATATTTCAAGCAAATGCCCGGATTGAGAAATATGAGATTTCCAATAAGTTCTACAGCTGCAAGATGGAGGAGAATAGTTCTATCAGTGAACACTTGCTCAGAATGTCTGGGTACTACAATCATATGACTTAACTTGGTTGCAAAGTTGACGAGGATAGTGTTATTGATAGAGTTCTTCAATCACTGCCACCAAGCTATAAAGGCTTCGTGATGAACTATAATATGCAAGGGATGCAAAAGACAATTCCCGAGCTCTTCGCTATGCTCAAGGCTATGGAGGTAGAAATCAAAAAGGAGCATCAAGTGTTGATAGTTAACAAAACCACTAGTTTCAAGAAAAAGGGCAAGGGAAAGAAGGGGAACTTCAAGAAGAATAGCAAGACAGTTGCTACTCCCACGAAGAAACCCAAGTCTGGAGCCAAGCCTGAAACTGAGTGCTTCTACTGCAAGGGGACTGGACACTGGAAGCGGAACTGCCCCAAGTATTTGGCGGATAAGAAGGATGGCAAGGTGAACAAAGGTATATGTGATATACATGTTATTGATGTGTACCTTACTAATGCTCGTAGTAGTACCTGGGTATTTGATACCGGTTCGGTTGCTAATATTTGTAACTCGAAATAGGGACTACGGATTAAACGAAGATTGGCTAAGGACGAGGTGACGATGCGCGTGGGAAATGGTTCCAAAGTCGATGTGATCGCCGTCGGCACACTACCTCTACATCTACCATCGGGATTAGTTTTAGACCTAAATAATTGTTATTTGGTGCCAGCGTTGAGCATGAACATTATATCTGGATCTTGTTTGTTGCGAGACGGTTATTCATTTAAATCAGAGAATAATGGTTGTTCTATTTTTATGAATAATATCTTTTATGGTCATGCACCCTTGAAGAGTGGTCTATTCTTATTGGATCTCGATTATAGTGATACACATATTCATAATATTAAAATCAAAAGATGCAAGGTTAATAATGATAGGGCAACTTATTTGTGGCACTGCCATTTAGGTCATATTGGTGTAAAGCGCATGAAGAAACTCCATAGTGATGGACTTTTGGAATCACTTGATTATGAATCACTTGGTGCTTGCGAACCATGCCTCATGGGGAAGATGACTAAAACTCCGTTCCCCGGAACTATGGAGCGAGCAACAGATTTGTTGGAAATCATACATACTGATGTATGTGGGCCAATGAGTGTTGAGGCTTGCGGCGGGTATCGTTATTTTATGACCTTCACTGATGATTTAAGCATATATGGGTATATCTACTTAATGAAGCACAAGTCTGAAACATTTGAAAAGTTCAAAGAATTTCAGAGTGAAGTAGAGAATCATCGTAACAAGAAAATAAAGTTTCTACGATCTGATCGTGGAGGAGAATATTTGAGTTACGAGTTTGGTCTTCATTTGAAACAATGTGGAATAACTTCACAACTCACGCCACCCGGAACACCACAGCGTAATGGTGTGTCCGAACGTCGTAACCGTACTTTATTGGATATGGTGCGATCTATGATGTCTCTTACCGACTTACCACTACCATTTTGGGGTTATGCTTTAGAGACAGCTGCATTCACGTTAAATAGGGCACCATCTAAATCCGTTGATACGACACCTTATGAACTGTGGTTTGGCAAGAAACCAAAGTTGTCGTTTCTTAAAGTTTGGGGCTGCGATGCTTATGTGAAAAATCTTCAACCTGATAAGCTCGAACCCAAGTCGGAGAAATGTGTCTTCATAGGATACCCAAAAGAAACTGTTGTGTACACCTTCTATCACAGATCCGAAGGCAAGATATTCATTGCTAAGAATGGATCCTTTCTAGAGAAGGAGTTTCTCTTGAAAGAAGTGAGTGGGAGGAAAGTAGAACTTGATGAGGTAATTGTACCTTCTCCTGAATTGGAAAGTAGTACATCACAGAAAATTGTTCCTGTGATTCCTACACCAATCAGTAAGGAAGCTAATGATGATGATCATGAAACTTCGGATCAAGTTTCTGTTGAACGCCGTAGATCAACCAGAGTACGTTCCGCACCAGAGTGGTACGGCGACCCAGTTCTGGAAGTCATGTTACGAGACCATGATGAACCTACGAACTATGAGGAAGCGATGATGAGCCCAGATTCCGCAAAATGGCTTGAGGCCATGAAATCTGAGATGGGATCCATGTATGAGAACAAAGTATGGACTTTGGTTGACTTGCCCGATGATCGGCAAGCCATCGAAAATAAATAGATCTTCAAGAGGAAGACTGACGCTGACGGTAATGTTACTGTTTACAAAGCTCGACTTGTTGCGAAAGTTTTTCAACAAGTTCAAGGAATTGACTATGATGAGACTTTCTCACCCGTAGCGATGCTTAAGTCTGTCCAAATCATGTTAGCAATTGCCGCATTTTATGAAATCTGGCAAATGGATAACAAAACTGCATTCTTTAATGGATTTATTAAAGAAGACTTGTATATGATGCAACCAGAAGGTTTTGTCAATCCTAAAGGTGCTAACAAAATGTGCAAGCTCCAGCGATCCATCTATGGACTGGTGCAAGCATCTCGGAGTTGGAATATACGCTTTGATAAGTTGATCAAAGCATATAGATTTATACAGACTTGCGGTGAAGCATGTATTTACAAGAAGTGAGTGGGAGCACTACAACCTTTCTGATAAGTATATGTGAATGACATATTGTCGATCGGAAATGATGTAGAATTTTCTGGAAAGCATAAAGGAGTGTTTGAAAGGAGTTTTTCAAAGAAAGACCTTGGTGAAGCTGCTTACATATTGGGCATCAAGATCTATAGAGATAGATCAAGACGCTTGATAAGACTTTCGATGAGTACACACCTTGATAAGATTTTGAAGTAGTTCAAAATGGATCAGTCAAAGAAGGAGTTCTTGCCTGACTTGTAAGGTGTGAAGTTGAGTAAGACTCAAAGCCAGACCACGGCAGAAAAATATAGAGAGAATGACAGTCATTCCCTATGCCTCAGCCATAGGTTCTATAAAGTATGCCATGCTGTGTACCAAACATGTTGTGTACCTTGCCATGAGTTTGTCAAGGGGGTACAATAGTGATCCAGGAGTAGATCACTGTACAGCGGTCAAAATTATCCTTAGTAACTCGATGACTAAGGAAATGTTTCTCGATTATGGAGGTGATAAAGAGTTCGTCGTAAAGGGTTACGCCGATGCAAGCTTTGACACTAAATCCAGATGACTCTAAGTATCAATCTGGATGCGTATTGAAAGTGGGAGCAATTAGCTAGAGTAGCTCTATGCAGAGCATTGTAGACATAGAAATTTGCGAAATACATACGGATCTGAATGTGACAGACCCGTTGACTAAACTTCTCTCACAAGCAAAACATGATCACACCTTATTACTCTTGGGTATTAATCACATAGCGATGTGAACTAGATTATTGACTCTAGTAAACCCTTTGGGTGTTGGTCACATGGCGATGTGAACTATGGGTGTTATTCACATAACGATGTAAACTATCGGTCTTAAATCACATGGCGATGTGAGCTAGATTATTGACTCTAGTGTAAGTGGGAGACTGAAGGAAATATGCCCTAGAGGCAATAATAAAGTTGCTATTTATATTTCCTTATATCATGATAAATGTTTATTATTCATGCTAGAATTGTATTAACCGGAAACTTAGTACATGTGTGAATACATAGACAAAACAGAGTGTCCCTAGTATGCCTCTACTAGACTAGCTCATTGATCAAAGATGGTTATGTTTCCTAACCATAGACATGAGTTGTCATTTGATCAACGGGATCACATCATTAGGAGAATGATGTGATGGACAAGACCCATCCGTTAGCATAGCACTATGATCGTTTAGTTTTACTGCTATTGCTTTCTTCATGACTTATACATGTTCCTATGACTACGAGATTATGCAACTCCCGAATACCGTAGGAACACCTTGTGTGCTATCAAACGTCACAACGTAACTGGGTGATCATAAAGATGCTCTACAGGTGTCTCCGAAAGTATTCGTGGTGTTGGCATAGATCAAGACTAGGATTTGTCACTCCGAGTGTCGGAGAGGTATCTCTGGGCCCTCTCGGTAATGCACATCATAATAAGCCTTGCAAGCAAAAGACTAATGAGTTAGTCACGAGATGATGTATTACGGAACGAGTAAAGAGACTTGCCGGTAACGAGATTGAACTAGGTATAGAGATACCGACGATCGAATCTCGGGCAAGTAACATACCGATGACAAAAGGAACAACGTATGTTGTTATGCGGTTTGACCGATAAAGATCTTCGTAGAATATGTAGGAGCCAATATGAGCATCCAGGTTCCGCTATTGGTTATTGACCGGAAATGAGTCTCAGTCATGTCTACATAGTTCTCGAACCCGTAGGGTCCGCACGCTTAACGTTTGATGACGGTCGGTATTATGAGTTTATGAGTTTTGATGTACCGAAGGTTGTTCGGAGTCCCGGATGAGATCACGGACATGACGAGGAGTCTCGGAATGTCCGAGACATAAAGATTGATATATTGGACGACTATATTCGGACACCGAAAGTGTTCTGGAAAGTTTCGGAATTTACCGGAGTGCCGGGGGGGTTACCGGAACCCCCCGGGGGAATGATGGGCCCTGGTGGGCCATAGGGGAGAGAGAGGGCAGCAGCCAGGAGGTGGCGCGCCCCCTCCCTAGGAGGAGTCCGAATAGGACTAGGGGAGGGGGGCGCGGCCCCTCTTTCCCTCTCCCTCTCCCTCTCTTTCCTTCACCCCCTTTCCTTCATTGGTGGACTCCTACTAGGAATAGGATTGCAATCCTATTCCTAGTAGGATTGCTCCCTAGCCGCACCATAGGAGGGCCGGCCGGCCTCCCCCCTTGCTCCTTTATATACGGGGGCAGGGGGCACCCAAAGACACACAAGTTGAATTGTTCTAGCCGTGTGCGGTGCCCCCCTCCACAGAAACACACCTCGGTCATACCGTCGCAGTGCTTAGGCGAAGCCCTGCGCCGGTAGATACATCATATCCGTCACCACGCCGCCGTGCTGACGAAACTCTCCCGTAAAGCTCAACTGGATCAAGAGCTCGTGGGACGTCATCAAGCTGAACGTGTGCTGAACGCGGAGGTGCCGTACGTTCGGTGCTTGATCGGTTGGATCGCGAAGAAGTTCGACTACATCAACCGCGTCACTTGACGCTTCCGCTTCCGGTCTACGAGGGTACGTAGACACACTCTTCCCCCTCGTTGCTATGCATCTGGTAGATAGATCTTGCGTGATCGTAGGAAAATTTTAAAATACTACGTTCCCCAACACGGTCATGTCTACATAGTTCTCGAACCCGTAGGGTCCGCACGCTTAACGTTTGATGCCGATCGGTATTATGAGTTGATGAGTTTTGATGTACCTAAGGTAGTTTGGAGTCCCGGATGAGATCGGGGACATGACGAGGAGTCTCGAAATGGTCGAGACGTAAAGATCGATATATTGGACGACTATATTCGGACATCGGAAATGTTCCGAGTGATTCGGGTATTTTTCGGAGTACCGGAGAGTTACGAGAATTCGACGGGGAGTATATGAGCCTTATTGGGCTTTAAGGGAAAGAGAGAGAG
>LR738709.1:701285693-701337749 GCA_902687465.1 Secale cereale | reverse complement strand
CCCCCAATGCTTAGTCCGAATTGGACTAGGCTGCCGATCTTGAGACCATTTGACACTATATCCATATGGCTCTAGACCTGATTTTATCATCATGTAGGCAAGGTAGGAAGTCCAGATTGCTTTAACAAGTTGCACTGCAGGGGGTGCAATGCTTCGACCTTCTCTAGAATCACCGGCCACTATTGTTGTGGTGTTGGCACCAAGGATCTGAAAAGACCGATCCACAATATGACCAGGAAGACTTGACCGTCTGCTTGACAGTTTGATGAAATGACTCGGCCGTCTTTTGGGTAAACGGTGATGGTGTAAGGATTTTGAATGGTGGGGACAACATCAGATACAATGGGTAAGAACAAGGTGATGGCTCCTAGGTAGAGGAAGCGGATCAAAGGATGACGGCGATAGTGATGCCCATAGGTGCCTATCACGGCTATGACTGCCATCAAGATGGCATTAGTCACCAGGAGAACATTGAGACGCAAGACCACCCATTTCACGTGCTTGGTGAAGAAAGCCATTTCATCGGTGGAACACACTTGGGTAGAATTTCCGCCCATTATATATATTGACCTGATTGTCAAATTTGAACATTAGTACAAGTTGGTAGTTGAGGCAATTGTCTATACACCATCACAAATACTCCCACAACTTCCACCGTTTCTTTGTATAAGGTGTATTTGTTTTTCTCAAAAATTACACTATAAGGTGTATTTGTTTTTCTCAAAAATTACACAATGTAATGTGTATTTCTATTTTTCTTTTATTTTTCCGTGCGTGCCCTTCCATCATTCATTACCTCCTTAGATACAAAGTACTACGTAGTTTCCAATAGACGTAAAAAGGAATATCTCTCTCTGATTACATGCACTCACATTTCTCTCTCTCCTATCTAGACGATTGATTTTATTCTAGCGCACTGAGATTTAATTGCCTTCTATTAACCCGTTGGTTATTTGTTGCCACTAATAAAACTGCTAACTACCTAATTAGTTCAGGGTATTTTTGTCCAGAATGCTCCTCAATTTTGTGCCTTGGTCATTGCGTTGAGAAAAGTACACCTTAAAAAAAGGAATGGAGGGAGTATGCAGCATGCCAAACCAGGGTAAGAGGGTAAGCATAAGTCGACGGGTTTGACCACAGTCAAGTGACTACGGTCTTAGCTTTCAAGAAAATCTGGTATTGTAACAAGTTCTAGAGGAACATCGTTTCCATGTTTTACGAAGAAGAAAATCTGGTATTGTAACAAATTCTAAGGAACATTTCCAAGTTCTACACAGAAGCTTGAACATTTTTTTTGGCGAAAAGAAGAAAATTGAACACTTGACGATTTATATTTTCAGGTGAGTGTGATTTTGTGTAATTTAGACCAAAAGTATGTATCTACTATACAGCGAACTTTCCTTCGCCCCGAGAAAAGTTTACAGATTTTGATGCAGACTAAAAGCTAGTCATCTTTCAATCAGAAATGGTAATATAGCCTAGTGTATCCAAATCAGTCAATTCAATAAGTTTGAACTGCAGGTTTGTATGGCCATAGCCTTTTTAAATAATCCTGTAAACTTTTATGGGTGGGTGTACCCAAAGCAAAACTCCATCTAGAAAATTTATGCTTGATATAATAAATAAATAAATAAATAAATAAATAAAGACTAGTTAGGATTTACTAACTCACACAAACGGGGGCGGCGGGCGCGATCGAGGCAGGGGCGGATCTAGAGGGTGGACAGGGTGGGCCACGGCCCACCCTGGAATTTAAAATCAGCCCATATACTATAGGAGACACACAGAATGAAAAAAAAAAGTAAAAAGCCCATCAGTAGCTATAGTACCAGTTCAGCACCTGCACTGTGGCCCAATATATTTATTTGTCCGACACTACTCGTTCGGTTGATTCCTTCAGACTCGTTACCCAAACTAGCCCAATACAAGCAGCTTGCTCCCTGTTGCTGTTTTGCTACAGCACCATTGTCACATTGACGCCCTATTACCATTGCTACATGAAAACTGGTTTTTGTTTCACTTTCCACACGAGAATATTTCTACAAGTAAAGGATATTGACGTGATGCTTTTTCCTAACCATGACAGATTATTTGATTGTGTAGTAAATTACCTTTGTTTTTTTATATTTCTTCAAGCTATTCGAGTTATTGTCACTATGATCCAATTTTTTTTTTTTTTGCTACTTAGACCTTTTAGATATTACATGGAGCAACTTTGTTTGTTGTTTACTTTGAACACCCAAGTTTTAAATCCTAGAACCGCCAGTGACATATCATATTTGTGGTCAATTTTTTTTCAAGGTGGACCACCCTGTTTCAAAATCCTAGATCCGCCACTGGATCGAGGGCACCAAGATTTGCAGCCCCGTGGTGCGCCGTGGCTCGTCTCGTGTTTAGCCTGGGAGTATTATATTTGTGTCCTGGCTGAGATGACCTGATTGCAGCAGCTGTTCGTGCGGAGGATATTTAATTATTTGAGAGCTTGCCAAAGGAGGAGTATATGTAGGCGATGCTCTTCGTGGATGTTTTGAATGTGTCTTGAGAACATATGCTCCATGTGGAGTAGTACCTTGCTTGTTTGAGCTCTAGAGTATCGGATTGGGAACTATTTCTTTCTTCTTTTGAGTAACTAAAGCTCCGTCTCCAGCTGCTTTGCTTTGCTGCCCGGATGCATGCTGCCTTGAATCTTTCTTTTTTTGGCGTGTCGTTAAGGAAAAAAAGGAATGGTGATCCTTGCTTGTGCCGGTCGGACTGCATGCTGCCTTTCAGCTAGCTACCAGGCCGATCCGTTTGTGTGTGTGTGTGTGACACGAGATGGTATATCAGATAAATAATCTTAGGGAGTGCCTAGAACTCATCTAGATGAGACATAATTTGGTCTCATTCATCTAGAAAACAGAAACAGATAGAAATGAGTGACAACCCACGTCAGCACACACGTATCTTATAGCATCACATCCAATGGCTATAAAAGTGAATGAGACATAACTAAAACTCAACTAGATGAGTTCTAGCAAAACTGATAATCTTACTGCTTACTAGGTCAATGATGGAGCGCGTTGTGGAGCCCCTTAATTTTGATAATAAGATGATAGGAATTTACAAAATATATGAAAGTGCCTGACATGATTTTGTACTTCTCCAAACCATTCGTTACTAAGTGATATAAGATATAAGAAATAAAGCATTGCTGACGGGACTTCCTTGATATGTTCCATACGGATCTTTTTTAGCAGCAAGTTCAACATAAGCTATAGCCATGAGGTTGTTTTTTCTACCAAAACATTGCACTCTCTCATAACTATAAGTGGAGGAGGTATGTGCTGACTTACTAGCTCAACATGATGGGCTCCATACTGTAGTTGATCAATATATCCAACAACAACAATGAGATGATGATTCCGTCCAAGCGCTAATGAGTGCTTGGCTTTGTACCATGCATATTGCTTGAAAAGCAATTTGGCCAGGGTAAGAACATATGGTATTGCAAAGATGAGATATGGCGACGAAAAATACACAATAACTGTAGACGACTCTATGATGATGTAGGCAAGGTAGGATGTCCATATTGCTTGAACAAGCTGCACGAAAGGGGGTGCAATGCTTCGACCTCCTCTTGAATCACTGGCAACTATCGCAGGTAGCCAGTTCATCGAGAAAATTTCTTATTTGGCCTTTCTTAAAATTTGATTCTCTATTTGGCCTAAGATATTATATTTCTCTATTTGACATCTAAAGTAATTTTTATTTCTTATATGACACCCCGTTCATTTTTAGACACTAACAGCTATACCTGGTCAAACCTCGGGCCGGGCCGGGCCTAGCCAAGCCCGAGCCAAAAAACCTAGGCCCGAGCCCGGCCCGGCCACCGGGCCTGTTTTTTGGGCCTGAGCCCGCCCCGAACATGCAAAAGCCCGTCGGGCCTCGGGCCACGGGCTGTGCCCCTTCACAAAACAGATAAAGAAGGGATGGAGAGGGAGAGAGATGTCGGGTTGCTACCTTCTAGGTACCAATGGATGGAGCTGCCCGTTCCGAGGAGATAGGGTGGAAGAGGGCGGAGCTGGCAGCAAGGAGCACACACGTGGCCTCGTTCGCCGGCTCTACACAGGAATGCTTACTTAGCAAGGTTCACAAAGAAATAATATAGAGTAAGAACAAAATCTGCTACTTACAGAATGTAACACCAATCCTCTTTTATATGGATATATATATAGTAGCGACCTGCCACATGTTAATATTTTGACAGAGGCTCCAACCTGGTCAGTGGTATTCTCCTCGAAAATAACCTATACCTCAAGTCAAAACAACTGTCTATACAAGTAGCATATAGTTCCTTTCTTTCCAGAAGCTGGAATCACAATGTGCATCAGTTGGTACAATTCTGAATGATTACATTGACTGTGTTCATAAATGTCTGTATTGATGTTTCCATGACCGTTAGATATAAGTTAATTCAGAAAAGCAATACCACCAACCTTTACCAAAATTCAGAGAAGCATGTACTGAATATTCATAGAATCATTTGTATAGTTGACTCACTGTATCTTTTCTCTCGGGTATAACATCTTCCATGACCAAGCTTTAGCAATGCAAATAACATAGCAATACCACTATGCAAGAGAAAGACACCTGAATGTTCAAATAAAATGAGGATTGCTCCTGTTGATGCATGATCATAATTACATTTGCATTGACATTAAAGTTGAGGAACAAATGCTATATCGTTGATCCATGAGATGCTAGCTACAAGTAAATATGTCACAGCATTACACCTAAAGTTAACGTGCAGACGCAAGAATCTCTATCTAATATTACCCTCCCCACATTAATGTGACACGTTTGCCTTTTCCCACCTCTGTATATTATTATTCATACAATCTAGCTTGCAAAACAGGTGCAACAGTCTGTTTCTGTGCAATAATATTAGAAAACTTTAACCATGGCGGACATATATAAATATGTGATGAGCATTAAAATGGGAAGACAAAAAAAGGTAGTAAATTTCATGGACAAACCTTTCTTCCAGTCAGTGTTGAGACATGGTCCGGTTTTGCAAATTCTCCCAATAGAAAGTGAAAGTGAAGTAGACTACAAAATATAGGGTCAACAGATGAAGGCTTCTACTCCGATTGAAATATTAATTCAATTTTCCTTCATGTACATATATTACGCTGCATATATCAATGCCCAAAGGAACCACTTCACCTAAGTGAAGCTTCAATTCTGAAAAGTGAAGTTACCGATGTCCTACAAAAACAAATCTTATGAAATAAATCAAACAAGCTCAATGGGCTAAGAACAGAAGTCCTACAAATCAAAGAGGCCAAACCTTAAAAACTCAATTGTGCCAAACATCAAAAGAATTTGCTAGATTAGCAGTCAAAACCAAGCTGTCAACATTTAACTTCAGTTGGCAAACAATATAGACTATCTATCTAGTGCGCTAAAATAACCATGCATCCAGCGTTGTCAGTTATGATTAATGACCATTTACAGAAAAAATTCATAATTCTCTGCCACGCATACACAATTAGAAGGATGAAAAAACTCAAAACAGATTATGAAGCATCTCTTGCATCAAAGCGCAAGTAATTAAGCACTCTGGATGGACCCGGACGGCAGCGAGATCCTTGCTCTGTCCATCTATGAACCAGACCTACGTACCTCAAGGGTCTCTCTTGCTCTGTCCATCTCAAAGCGACTTTAGGCGGGCACTAACATTGATTATGTAATTTCCTCAAGATAAAATAATCGTATTAAGGAATTTAATATGTCATCACTTTTTTTGAGTTGTTAGAGCACCCGGGAGGAAAAGCTTTCAAAATGGTGGGCAACCAGTTGTAGTTCTTTTTCGTGCATATAGGCCTTCCAACTTTCCAAGATTCTTAATCTGGATTAATTCCATAACATACAGAAGTAGAGTCACGTTGCATAAATTTGTCAAATTTCCCAGTTAGGTCACCTGCGAGGCTGGGAATCCTGAAGGTTAAAGATTATTAAACCATCACAAGTCAAATAGCAGATAACTGGGAAATAAGAAAATATAGAAGTACCAGAAGTGATTGCAGCTTCTAGTATATCAAGAAATATATGACGATCATCGGGTCACAGTACATCTAGGGTTATACTGTTTCAAGAATCTAACTGGGACTTGGAACAATTCAGTAAACTATTATTATGAGGCAACAATTCAGTTCCAAAACATAATTGCTATAGGTATATGATACAGAAAATTCATTTCTTCAAGTACCTTTCATATTTAAACTCGAAATATCTATAAAATGAGAGCTTTGGCCTTCTTGTGATAACATGAAAGTAGCAGCTAGCAGCCATACTGCAACTCCATATTTAGACGCTTTGAATGAATTCATAAGACATGCAAGGACCGCTCACAGTTTCGGCGGCAATGTGAGCAAAGCAAGTCAGCAAGCACATAATGATTTCCAGGCTGAGAAGAGTGTAGATAGACCTGCAATATTCTTATATACGATCCTTGAGCACTTATCCTCTTCTGAAATAAACCATATACTAAAAGCAGGAATATAGATCATGAAAATGTTGCAATAATTCTGAAGTTTGTAGTTCACAGAACACTATTAGTAGTAGAAAATAAGTAGTATTGTTCTGTGAGTTTAGTGAAATGGAAGCATGATTAGCATATCAAAATACCGTATTAGCCGACCATTGTATCTGGAAGAAGGACGATGATGTCTACTACACAACCTTCTTCTTGTAGACGTTGTTGGGCCTCCAAGTGCAGAGGTTTGTAGGACAGTAGCAAATTTCCCTCAAGTGGATGACCTAAGGTTTATCAATCCGCGGGAGGCGTAGGATGAAGATGGTCTCTCTCAAGCAACCCTGCAACCAAATAACAAAGAGTCTCTTGTGTCCCCAACACACCCAATACAATGGTAAATTGTATAGGTGCACTAGTTCGGCGAAGAGATGGTGATACAAGTGTAATATGGATGGTAGATATTGGTTTTTGTAATAAGAAAATATAAAAACAGCAAGGTAGCAAGTGGTAAACGTGAGCATAAACGGTGTTGCAATGATAGTAGGCAAGGCCTAGGGTTCATACTTTCACTAGTGCAAGTTCTCTCAACAAGGATAACATAATTGGATCATATTACTAGCCCTCAACATGCAACAAAGAGTCACTCCAAAGTCACTAATAGCGGAGAACAAACGAAGAGATTATGGTAGGGTACGAAACCACCTCAAAGCTATTTTTCTGATCGATCTATTCAAGAGTCCGTAGTAACGTTCAATCCATCATAGAGTTCGTACTAGAATAACACCTTAAGACACAAATCAACCAAAACCCTAATGTCACCTAGATACTCCATTGTCACCTCAAGTATCCGTGGGCATGATTATACGATATGCATCACACAATCTCAGAAACATCTATTCAACCAGCACATAGAACTTCAAAGAGTGCCCCAAAGTTTCTACCGGAAAGTCAAGACGAAAACGTGTGCCAACCCCTATGCATAGATTCCCAAGGTCACGGAACGCGCAAGTTGATCACCAAAACATACATCAAGTAGATCACATGATATCCCATTGTCACCACAGATAAACACGTGCAAGACATACATCAAGTGTTCTCAAATTCTTAAAGACTCAATCCGATAAGATAACTTCAAAGGGAAAACTCAATCCATTACAAGAGAGTAGAGGGGGAGAAGCATCATAAGATCCAACTAGAATAGCAAAGCTCGCGATACATCAAGATCGTGCCATCTCAAGAACACGAGAGAGAGAGAGAGAGAGAGAGAGAGAGAGAGAGAGAGAGAGAGAGAGAGAGAGAGAGAGAGAGAGAGAGATCAAACACATAGCTACTGATACATACCCTCAGCCCCGAGGGTGGACTACTCCCTCCTCGTCATGGAGAGCGCCGAGATGATGAAGATAGCCACCGGTGAGGGTTCCCCCCTCCGGCAGGGTGGCGAAACAGGGTCTAGATTGGTTTTTGGTGGCTACAGAGGCTTTCGGCGACGGAACTCCTGATCTAGGTTAATTTCCGAAGGTTTCAGAATTTATAGGAATTTTTGGCGTAGGTCCCACGTTAGGAAAGCTTCTGGGCTGTCCTCGAGATAGGGGGCGCCACCACCTTCCCAGGGCACGCCGCCACCCTCGAGGGCAGCCCGTTGCTCTCCTGGCCCAACTCTTTTGCTTCGGGGGCTTCTTTTGGTCCAGAAAAAATCATAAAAAATTGGCTCGTCAATTGGACTCCGTTTGATATTCCTTTTCTGTAAAACTCTAAAACAAGAGAAAAACAGAAACTGGCACTGGGCTCTGGGTTAATAGGTTAGTCCCAAACATCATATAAAAGTGTGTAATAAAGCCCATAACACATCCTAGAAGGATAATATAATAGCATGGAACAATCAAAAATTATAGATACGTTGGAGACGTATCAGCATCCCCAAGCTTAATTCCTGCTCGTCCTCGAGTAGGTAAATAATAAAACCAGAATTTTTGATGTGGAATGCTAACCAACATAGTTTTCCAATGTAATTCTCTTAATTGTGGCATGAATGTTCAGATCTGAAAGATTCAAGACAAAAGTCTATATTGACATAAGAAATAATAATACTTCAAGCATACTAACAAAGCAATCATGTCTTCTCAAAATACTATGGCTAAAGAAAGTTATCCCTACAAAATCATATAGTGTTGGCTATGCTCCCTCGTTATCACACAAAGATATTCATATCATGCACAACCCCGATTTCAGCCAAGCATTTGTTTTCATACTCTATCTTTTCAAACCTTTCAACTTTCACGCAATACATGAGCGTGAGCCATGGACATAGCACTATGGGTGCAGTAGAGGTGGTTGTGGAGAAGACAAAAAATGAGGGAGATAGTCTCACATCGACTAGGCGTATCAACGGGCTATGGAGATGCCCATCAATAGATATCAATGTGAGTGAGTAGGGATTGCCATGCAACGGATGCACTAGAGCTAAATATGAATGAAAGCTCAACAAAAGAAACTAGTGGGTGTGCATCCGACTTGCTTGCTCACGAAGACCTAGGGCATTTGAGGAAGCCCATCGTTGGAATATACAAGCCAAGTTCTATAATGAAAATTCCCACTAGTATATGAAAGTGACTAAACATGAGACTCTCTACAATGAAGAACATGGTGCTACTTTGAAGCACAAGTGTGGAAAAAGATAGTAGCAATTGTCCCTTTTTCTTTTCTTTTCCTTTTTTTCTTTTTTTTGGGCCTTTTTTTTCTTTGGCCTTTTTTTTTGCGGAGGGGCTTTATACATTCATCCTTTCCTCCCATGGGACAATGCTCTAATAATGATGATCATCACACTTTCATTACAACTTGATATTACAACTAGAGACTACAACAACAACGTATGACTCTATATGAATGCCTCCGGCGGTGTACCGGTATGTGCAATGAAACAAGAGTTACATGTATAAAAAATTATGCATGGTGGCCTTGCCACAAATACGATGTCAACTACATGATCATGCAATGGCAATATGACAATATGATGCGTGTCATATAAACGGAACGGTGGAAAGTTGCATGGCAATATATCTCGGAATGGCTATGGAAATGCCATGATAGGTAAGTATGGTGGCTGTTTTGAGGAACAATATGGTGGTTGTTTTGAGGAAGGATATATAGTGGGTTTATGGCACCGGCAAAAGTTTCGCAGTACAAGAGAGGCTAGCAATGGTGGAAGGGTGAGAGTGCGTATAATCCATGGACTCAACATTAGTCATAAGAACTCATATACTTATTGCAAAAATCAACGAGTCATCAAAACAAAGCAATCAACGCATGCTCCTAGGAGGGAGGTTGGTAGGAGTTAACCATCGCGCGCCCCCGACCTCCACACAAAGGTTGGCACTCTACAAATACCTCATGCTCTAACTTCGTCACGTTCACCATATGTGCATGCTACGGGAATCACTAACCTTAACACAAATATTTCTCAATTTCATAATAACTCCACTAGCATGACTCTAATATCACTAACCTCATATCTCAAAACAATTATCAAGCATCCAACATCTCATTCTATTCAATGCACTAAGTGTGATTTTTTTTACTACATTGACATTGGATGTCTATCATGTGAAGACTAGTTTCTTTAGCCTAAACACATTACCATGCTGTTTTAATAGACTCTCAAATAGATATAAGTGAAGCATGAGAGTTC
The DNA here is from genome assembly GCA_902687465.1 of Secale cereale. Taxonomy (NCBI): domain Eukaryota; kingdom Viridiplantae; phylum Streptophyta; class Magnoliopsida; order Poales; family Poaceae; genus Secale; species Secale cereale. The sequence goes on along the minus strand of LR738709.1, from coordinate 701,327,547 downwards.
AACAATTTCTACAAAATATTACCACCGCCGTGCTCTAAAAGATATAAGTGAAGCACTAGAGCAAAACTATTCAACTCAAAAGATATAAGTGAAGCACATAGAGTGTTCTAATAATTTCTAGGCCATATTTAACTCCCTCAAATAGGTGTATCCAGAAAGGATGATTGTGGCAAACTAACAAGCAAAGACTCAAATTATACAAGACGCTCCAAGCAAAACACATATCATGTTGCAAATAAAAATATAGCTCCAAGTATAGTTACCGATGGATGAAGACGAAAGAGGAGATGCCTACCGGGGCATCCCCAAGCTTAGGATTTTTATTATCTTGAATTCCTTGGGGTGCCATGGGCATCCCCAAGCTTAGGCCTTTGCTACTCCTTGTTCCATAGTCCATCAAAGCAATACTCAAAACTTGAAAACTTCACAACACAAAACTTAGACAAAAATCTTGTGAGCTCCGTTAGTATAAGAAAGCAAACCACTACTCAAAGGTACTGCAATGAATTCATTCTTTTTTTATATTGGTGTTAAACCTACTGTATTCCAACTTCTCTATGGTTCATACCCTCCGATACTACTCATAGATGCATTGAAATAAGAAAACAACACACGAAAAAGAGAATCTGTCAAAAACAGAACAGTCTGTAGTAATCTGCAGGTTTCGCCTACTTCTGGAACTCCAAAAAATTCAAACTAAATTGGTAAATTTGCGTAATTTGTCTACCAATCATCTGCAAAAAGAATCAACTAAATAGCACATTCCAGTAAAATCTGAAGACCACTTTAGCGAGCGCTAACGATTCTGTTTTTTACAGCAAGATCACATAAACTTCACACAAGTCTTCCCAAAGGTTCTACTTGGCACAGACACTAAACAAAACATGAAACCACATCTAATCAGAGGCTAGATGCAATATTTATTCCCTAACAGCAACAAAAACAAAAAATATAAAGTTGGGTTGCCACCCAACAAGCGCTATCGTTTTACGCCCCTAGCTAGGCATGATGATTTCAATGATGCTCGCATAAACTGAAACATAACGGGAGCATCATGAAGAACATGACTAGCACATTTAAGTCTAACCCACTTCCTATGCATAGGGATTTTGTGAGCAAACAACTTATGGGAACAATAATCAACTAGCATAGGAAGGCAGAGCAAGCATAACTTCAAAACTTTAAGCACATAGAGAGGAAACTTGATATTATTGCAATTCCTACAAGCATATGTTCTTCCCTCATAATAGTTTTCAGTATCATCATGAATGAATTCAACAATATAACCAGCACAAAAAGCATTCTTTTCATGATCTACTTGCATAGAAATTTTACTACTCCCCACATAAGCAAAATTCTTCCCATTCGGAATAGTGGAAGTATCATAAGAGACTTGAATACTATAGATTGTTTCCACATTAAAAGAGTAATGTTCAGAGAAAGGGTAATCATAATCATGACAAGTTTTATAAGTATAATCATCACTACTTTTTATAGCATTAGTGTCATCACAATAATCATCGTAAATAGGAGGCATGATTTCATCATAATAGATTTGCATATCAAGACTTGGGAGGCTAAAAATATCATCTTCATCAAGCGTAGCATCCCCAAGCTTGGGGAAAACATTAATTGCAGCAAATAAATTCTCAAATATATCATTCTCATCAAACATAGCATCCCAAGCTTGTGGCTTTGCATATCATTAGCATCATGGGTATTCAAAGAATTCATATAACAACATTGCAATCATGCTCATCATTCACATATTTTATGCCAAGCATTTTATGTAATTCTTCTTCTAGCACTTGAGAAAAATTTCCTTCCCATCATTTTCACGAAATATATTAAAAATATGAAGCATATGAGGTAACCTTAATTCCATTTTTTTTGTAGTTGTCTTTTATAAACTAAACTAGTGATAAAACAAGAAACTAAAAGATTCGATTATAAGATCTAAAGATATACCTTCAAGCACTCACCTCCCCGGCAACGGCGCCAGAAAAGAGCTTGATGTCTACTACACAACCTTCTTCTTGTAGACGTTGTTGGGCCTCCAAGTGCAGAGGTTTGTAGGACAATAGCAAATTTCCCTCAAGTGGATGACCTAAGGTTTATCAATCCGTGGGAGGCGTAGGATGAAGATGGTCTCTCTCAAGCAACCCTGCAACCAAATAACAAAGAGTCTCTTGTGTCCCCAACACACCCAATACAATGGTAAATTGTATAGGTGCACTAGTTCGGTGAAGAGATGGTGATACAAGTGCAATATGGATGGTAGATATAGGTTTTTGTAAACTGAAAATATAAAAACGGCAAGGTAGCAAGTGGTAAACGTGAGCATAAACGGTGTTGCAATGATAGGAAACAAGGCCTAGGGTTCTTACTTTCACTAGTGCAAGTTCTCTCAACAAGGACAACATAATTGGATCATATTACTAGCCCTCAACATGCAACAAAGAGTCACTCCAAAGTCACTAATAGCGGAGAACAAACGAATAGATTATGGTAGGGTACGAAACCACCTCAAAGCTATTCTTTCTGATCGATCTATTCAAGAGGCCATAGTAACGTTTAATCTATCATAGATTTCGTACTAGAATAACACCTTAAGACACAAATCAACCAAAACCCTAATGTCACCTAGATACTCCATTGTCACCTCAAGTATCCGTGGGCATGATTATACGATATGCATCACACAATCTCAGATTCATCTATTCAACCAACACAAAGTACTTCAAAGAGTGCCCCAAAGTTTCTAACGGAGAGTCAAGACGAAAACGTGTGCCAACCCCTATGCATAGATTCCCAAGGTCACGGAACCCGCAAGTTGATCATCCAAACATACATCAAGTGGATCACATGATATCCCATTGTCACCACAGATAAACACGTGCAAGACATACATCAAGTGTTCTCAAATCCTTAAAGACTCAATCCGATAAGATAACTTCATAGGGAAAACTCAATCCATTACAAGAGAGTTGAGGGGAAGAAGCATTATAAGATCCAACTAGAATAGCAAAGCTCGCGATACATCAAGATTGTGCCATCTCAAGAACACGAGAGAGAGAGAGGGAGAGAGATCAAACACATAGCTAATGGTACATACCCTCAGCCCCGAGGGTGGACTACTCCCTCCTCGTCATGGAGAGCGCCGGGATGATGAAGATGGCCACCGGAGAGGGATTCCCCCCTCCGCTAGGGTGCCAGAACGGGTCTAGATTGGTTTTTGGTGGCTACAGAGGCTTTCGGCGCCGGAACCCCCGATCTAGGTTAATTTCCGAAGGTTTCAGTATTTATAGGAATTTTTGGCATAGGTCCCACGTCAGGGGGGCTTCTGGGCTGTCCTCGAGATAGGAGGGCGCCACCACCTTCCGAGGGCGCGCCCTCCACCCTCGAGGGCAGCCCGTGGCTCTCCTGGTCCAGCTCTTTTGCTTCGGGGGCTTCTTTTGGTCCAGAAAAAATCATAAAAAATTGGCTCGTCAATTGGACTCCGTTTGATATTCTTTTTTTGTAAAACCCTAGAGCAGGAGAAAAACAGAAACTGGCACTGGGCTCTAGGTTAATAGGTTAGTCCCAAAAATCATATAGAAGTGTATAATAAAGCCCATAAGACATCCTAGAAGGATAATATAATAGCATGGAACAATAAAAAATTATAGATACGTTGGAGACGTATCAGGGATTTAAGGTGTAACTTTCCATAATATGGGAGTGAGCTGAGTCTTCTCTTTTCCATGCATCTAGCTCAGGTAATTGGGTCTTCACTTTTTTTTTCCTAGACTAACAATCCTCAAGAAATTCAAGGTCCTTTTTCAGCTAGCTCATGTACCAATCCATCAATTCTTCGTCCAATTTAATCCATCAATCTTTCATCCAGCTTACTATATGTAGCTTCGAACACGTACATAAATTGATACGGCTGCATGTAAAGGAGCAAATTGGGACTATTTTAAATATTTTTGCCTTATTCCCAGTTAGTTGGGCTCGCTAAGTGGCATGGTCTATGAAAGCCCAGGCACTGAAACGACCTGTGTTTGAAAGGCAGGAGTACCTCAAAGAACAAACCAGTTGCTACCGGCCACTCGAACAAAAACATCCTGTTAACCAATGGCCAGCACAATTTACGAACATAGTGCAACGTCTGATTAGAAACATTTTTTGATTCTTTGGATCTTTTTGAACTTTTGAAAAAATAAGTTTTATTGTGAACTCACGAATATTCTTGAAAACATGAATAACTTTTGAAATCCCGGATAAGTTTTAAAAAATGTGAAGAGTTTTTTTTTATAAATTCCATACATTTTTGGGAAAACACATTAAAATTGAAATATGCACAATTTTTAAAAATTTACAAAGAAGTTTTGAAAATAGGAAACATTTATAAAAACCATGAGCATTTTTTCAATTTATGAACAATTGTTGGAAAGCAGTAACATGTTATGAACATTCAGAACCATTTTATAAAATTTCTATTTTTTAAACGCAGACATTATTTTAAGTTTGTGGACATTTTACTAAAAAAGTTTTTATCAAATTCGGAATATTATTTATAATAGTATTTCTAAAATCATTATACAAATTTGAAAAACACAATTTTTTTGAAAAAAAAAGGATTTTTTTTAAGAAATTAATAGTCCTTTTCCAGATCATGTACCAATCCATCCAACCTTCATCCAGTTTAATCAATTCATCCTTCATCCAGCTTACTACATGTAGTTTCGCACACGTATATAAATTGGTACTACTGTAAATAATAGAGCAATGTGGGACTATTTAAAATATTTATTAATTTATGTTTTTTTAAATGCAAGTTTTTCTGTAAATCTTAAACAATTTTCGGAAAGGCAAACATTTTTTAAAAATAGTGAGAACATATTTTGATTTTTTATTCTCTTAAATGAGAACAAATTTAAAGTTTCGTACATTTATTAAAACAGTAAAAATATTGGACTACAGAACATTTTTTTAAATGGGAAATTAAATTCTGAACATTTTTTTAATTTTAAAAATGGAGTAAAAAGTAAATAATAAAAATAAACTTGGAAGGGAAAAAAGAATAAAAAGAAGAAAGAAAAGTAGAAAAGAACATAAAAAGAAACATATAAAAAGAACACAAAAAAATTAAAACGGGTCAGCTCTATCTAGGCCGCCCTGTGCGAAGCTCTGAGTATTTGCCGCCCTGTGCGCAAACATAGTTTTGCCAACTATGTGGGCAGGAAAATAAGTGAGCTGGTTTCGCTGGGCCACAGCGCGCACCGCATGTACAAAATTATGGATTAACTTTTTTTTCCTTTTCTAGGAGACGGGCGCACAAAAGTTTAGTGCCACTTTGGATAGATTATTTTTTTACTAAAGTGAATAGATGAAAAGTTTTGGGTATATATTTATATACTAGCCAAAAGGCATGTGTGTTTTGTTTTTTTTTTTTTGCGGGAAAAAGGCATGTGCGTTGTAACGGGATAATAAAATTGTGGTCTTCAAATCAAATTCTAAATATTCACACTACATGTATATACACGTATTTGAATATTTGTGCACCAACCGGTGCACATGCAGCTGTAAGACACATGCATTCTATTATGCTCATAATGGATCGATGTTGGACTTGATCCTTGATGCGTGTTTTTTTAAGTACATCATCGATGCGTGTATGAGAAGGAAAAAAAGGGCACTCTCACGATGGATGAAAACTGGAGGGCCCTATGACATACGAATAACTCAGAGGAACGCTCATTTTTCAATTTTAAAGCTGGCGAGGTGGATAATTTACTTCAATTTTAGGGGCAGTTTCAATGACAAATAATTTTTTTAGAGAAACAATTAATAAAGAGTTTTTTTTCACTTATGGGGGTAGGGTGGGTAATTTGCTTCAACTTTAGGGGCAGTTTCAGTGACTAGCAAAAAAACAAAGAAACAATTAACCAAGAGTTTTTTCGCTTATAGGTGGCATGGTGGATAATTTATTTCGACTTCATAGTCAGCGTAGGGTGGGTGGACGGACCAAAAAATTAGGAAACACGCCATCCTTTCATATAGGATATATATATATATATATATATATATATATATATATATATATATATATATATATATATATATATATATATAGAGAGAGAGAGAGAGAGAGAGAGAGAGAGAGAGAGAGATAAAAGAGATAGAACATGTTGATCCATCCGTCTGCTTGCTAGTGACGTCGATTTGGGTAGCAGCGGTGCCCTCCTGTAGATGAAGACTCTCCATAGGAGCCAGACCTTTGTTTGGGACTAGATGACCTGTCGCGCCATTTGGCGCCCGAGACAAATTTGAAGTAAGAACTAAAAGAGATTACTTTGCTTTTTTTTTTGGTAGCACACGATGTTGATGTATACTCTTTTGCGAAGTGTCATGGATTTGTATATTGTTTTTTCCTCATTTGTAATGTATGAAACTGATAAAATTGATGCAAGAGCCCAACTGAAATGAAGAACAAAATGCAAATGTTTGAGTTTGCAATTAGTAGATTCAAGACATGATAATATAGAGCATTGTGTCCAGGAGCACTTCTTAGTGATATTGGTCAATTACATCATATACCCTCTCCACCCGAAAAAGATTGTCCCAAGCTTGTTCCTCAAATGGATGTATCTACCACTAACTTGATTCTACATACATTCATTTGAGGGACAAGCTTTTTTGGATGGAGGGAGTAGTAATTTTGATCTACACACTGAAGTTGCTAAACACAATCGGTCAGTAAATAATAACACGTATGCATCAAAGGCATATTTCCGTGTAATCAAAAGATGACTGAAAGTTTTTCATGTTGTTCACAAGTCCCTTTGCTTCACTCGTCCAGTGGTCATTGGTGTGGGTGTTGTGTGAAACAATGGCCCTTGCATATGTTTGTCCATGCACCCTGTAACATGAGAACTATTTGCTTAAGAAACAAAAAGATTAATGCCTTCTCATAACTACCGACTATATTATGACATGTGCTAAACCATCGAAGTAAAACAATTCAATATTCGCATGGGTACTAGCATAGATGAAATAAAACTCCGCATTCAGCATGTCTTAGTAGCATCGCTGCATACTATTGTATAATTATCAGAAGTCTGGCATGCATTGTTAGATCGTGCAAAGTAAAAAGCGCATTGTGAAGCACTGACATTTAACCTAGACAGACAGGGCAAATATATCAGCAACGGAAACATTGTGAAGCACTTGTGCATCCATAATAAGAGGTGGGAATCTACTGTAGTTTTTATTCACTAAACACAAACAACAAAAGATATTAATAAATATGAGATAATTTTCTCCACTGTGGTTGTTCTATAATAAAGCCCATGATGTAAATAGAAATAAAAGCATTCTGATCTCCTTCATTACCTAATTGGAAAAAATGGGACTAAATTATAGAAAAATAAAATCACATGATTTACATAGATTAATTCTCCCATGTCAGCCTTTTTGGAATTTCATCAAACAACTTGTAGACATAGAGAAACCAAATCTACAAAAACAAAATGAGAAGCTCTGTGAGTAGGGGACTGGAAGAGAATGGGAGGAATAAATCAGTAAGAAGAGAAGGGACCTGAAGTCGACCTGCAACCAGGTGAACGCTCGGCTGCTCCTGCTTCTCCTATTGAGTGCTTCTCCTGTTGAGCACCTACAACAAGGTAGTCAATGGCGACACAACCATGTGAATACCACAGAGAGTATGTACATGAATAATAGATACTCCCTCCGTCCCATAATATAAGAACGTTTTTGTGGCAAAAACGTTCTTATATTATGGGACGAAGGGAGTACAACATAAGAAGATATGACAAGACCATGCTATGTATGCAATTAAAAATAAGTGTTATGTTATCCGTCATTAAGTCCTAATATAATATCAGTATACTTGTATGTATGATATGCTAAATAAAAGTTACATAGCTTATTCCATTGAGTTGTGTTTCCGGGAATAAGCATGAGCAAAAAATATTAAAACACTTCATCTAACATTGGATCACTCGATCACTTGAGGTGGTCAAAGAAATCAACATGTGTTTCCTACCTAAAGAAATAAAAATAAACAGCGCGCTATCTTGACCGAATGACATGAATATTATAGAGAAAATTATGAACTGCTGCTCTTCCCAAAATACATAACAAGATGCACCATTTTAACTCCAGCATGGAATAATTAGGACCAGTTTCACTATCTAAAATGCATTGTTGAATAGAAGAAAATTATGCCTACAAAGAACTCGCAAAGAACCTCGATCGGCGCTCATGAAGCCACACCCACATGCAGTCAATCTTCCTTTGTCCAACGAGATACATACACACGACCCGGAATATATGATAAAAGCGAACTAAATTTTGTTTTAGTTCTAGATCCCCCTTCCACCACCAAATCCAATTCAAACACCATGACAACACGTGCAGGAACGGAAATATGCATTTCAGCTAGACAGAAAGTAAGCAAACCTCGAGGAGCAGAACAGAGATGCAACAAAGCTGGAGATCGGGACACAGCAACACAAGAGATCGCATAATCTTCTCAATAAATGTAGATGAAGTGGTAGCATGCTATGGAACAGAGCACAGACAGGTAAAATAAGAGTCGTTCCACAGAAAAATAAAAGAACAATCCATCTACCTGAATTGGAGAGGAGAAGGAGGCAAGCAAAGCAGGCAAGATGGATGAGCATACCAAGGACGAGCGGTAGACTAAACCGAAAGCAAAAATAGATTGTGGCAAGCTAACAAGCAAAGACTCAAATTATACAAGACGCTCCAAGCAAAACACATAACATGTTGCGAATAAAAATATAGCTCCAAGTATAGTTACCGATGGATGAAGACGAAAGAGGGGATGCCTTCCTGGGGCATCCCCAAGCTTAGGCTTTTGATTATCTTGAATTCACTTGGGGTGCCATGGGCATCCCCAAGCTTAGGCTCTTACCACTCTTTGTTCCATAGTCCATCAAAGCAATACTCAAAACTTGAAAACTTCACAACACAAAACTTAGACAAAAATCTCGTGAGCTCCGTTAGTATAAGAAAGCAAACCACTACTCAAAGGTACTGCAATGAATTCATTCTTTGTTTATATTGGTGTTAAACCTACTGTATTCCAACTTCTCTATGGTTCATACTTCTTAATACTACTCATAGATGCATTGAAATAAGCAAACAACACACGAAAAACAGAATCTGTCTAAAAAGGAACAGTCTGTAGTAATCTGCAGGTTTCGCCTACTTCTGGAACTCCAAAAAATTCAAACTAAATTGGTAAATTTGCGGAATTTGTCTACTAATCATCTGAAAAAAGAATCGACTAAATAGCATGCTCCAGTAAAATCTGAAGACCACTTTAGCTAGCGCTAACGATTCTGTTTTCCACAACAAGATCACATAAACTTCACACAAGTCTTCCCAAAGGTTTTACTTGGCACAAACACTAAACAAAACATGAAACCACATCTAATCAGAGGCTAGATGCAATATTTATTCCTAAACAGAAGCAAAAGCAAAGAAAACAAAATAAAGTTGGGTTGCCTCCCAACAAGCGCCAACGTTTAACGCCCCTAGCTAGGCATGATGATTTCAATGATGCTCGCATAAAAGATAAGAATTGAAACATAAAGAGAGCATCATGAAGAATATGACTAGCACATTTAAGTCTAACCCACTTCCTATGCATAGGATTTTGTAAGCAAATAACTTATGGTAACGATAATCAACTATCATAGGAAGGGAAAACAAGCATAGCTTCAAAAATTTAAGCATAGAGAGAGGAAACTTGATATTATTGCAATATGTAGAAGCATATGATCCTCTCTCATAATAATTTCCAGTAGCACCATGAATGAGTTCAACAATATAACCATCACATAAATCATTCTTTTCATGATCTACTTGCATAGAAATTTTACTACTCTCCACATAAGCAAAATTCTTCTCATTCATAGTAGTGGGAGCAAACTCAACAAAATAACTATCATGTGAAGCATAATCCAATTGAAAACTAAAATCATGATGACAAGTTTGATGGTTATCATTATTCTTAGTAGCATACATGTCATCACAATAATCATCGTAGATAGCAACTTTGTTCTCATAATCAATTGGAGCCTCTTCCGAAATAGTGGACTCATCACTAAATAAAGTCATGACCTCTCCAAATCCACTTTCATCAATATACTCACCATAAATAGGAGGCATGCTTTCATCATAATAAATTTGCTCATCAAGACTTGGGGGACTAAACATATCATCTTCATCAAACATAGCATCCCCAAGCTTGTGGCTTTGCATATCATTAGCATCATGGGTATTCAAAGAATTCATACTAACAACATTGCAATCATGCTCATCATTCACATATTTTATGCCAAGCATTCTATGTAATTCTTCTTCTAGTACTTGAGCACAATTTTCCTTTCCATCATTTTCACGAAAGATATTAAAAAGATGAAGCATATGAGGTAACCTTAATTCCATTTTTTTGTAGTTTTCTTTTATAAACGAAACTAGTGATAAAACAAGAAACTAAAAGATTCGATTGCAAGATCTAAAGATATACCTTCAAGCACTCACCTCCCCGGCAACGGCGCCAGAAAAGAGCTTGATGTCTACTACACAACCTTCTTCTTGTGGACGTTGTTGGGCCTCCAAGTGCAGAGGTTTGTAGGACAGTAGCAAATTTCCCTCAAGTGGATGACCTAAGGTTTATCAATCCGTAGGAGGCGTAGGATGAAGATGGTCTCTCTCAAGCAACCCTGCACCCAAATAACAAAGAGTCTCTTGTGTCCCCAACACACCCAATACAATGGTAAATTGTATAGGTGCACTAGTTCGGCGAAGAGATGGTGATACAAGTGTAATATGGATGGTAGATATAAGTTTTTATAACAAGAAAATATAAAAACAGCAAGGTAGCAAGTGGTAAACATGAGCATAAACGGTGTTGCAATGATAGTAGGCAAGGCCTAGGGTTCATACTTTCACTAGTGCAAGTTCTCTCAACAAGGATAACATAATTGGATCATATTACTAGCCCTCAACATGCAACAAAGAGTCACTCCAAAGTCACTAATAGCGGAGAACAAACGAAGAGATTATGGTAGGGTACGAAACCACCTCAAAGTTATTCTTTCTGATCGATCTATTCAAGAGTCCGTAGTAACGTTCAATCTATCATAGAGTTCGTACTAGAATAACACCTTAAGACACAAATCAACCAAAACCCTAATGCCACCTAGATACTCAATTGTCACCTCAAGTATCTGTGGGCATGATTATACGATATGCATCACACAATCTCAGAAACATCAATTCAACCAACACATAGAACTTCAAAGAGTGCCCCAAAGTTTCTACCGGAAAGTCAAGACGAAAACGTGTGCCAACCCCTATGCATAGATTCCCAAGGTCACGGAACCCGCAAGTCGATCACCAAAACATACATCAAGTAGATCACATTATATCCCATTGTCACCACAGATAAACACGTGCAAGACACACATCAAGTGTTCTCAAATCCTTAAAGACTCAATCCGATAAGATAACTTCAAAGGGAAAACTCAATCCATTACAAGAGAGTAGAGGGAGAGAAGCATCATAAGATCCAACTAGAATAGCAAAGCTCGCGATACATCAAGATCGTGCCATCTCAAGAACATGAGAGAGAGAGAGAGATCAAACACATAGCTACTGATACATACCCTCAGCCCCGAGGGTGGACTACTCCCTCCTCATCATGGAGAGCGCCGGGATGATTAAGATAGCCACTGGTGAGGGTTCCCCCCCTCCGGCAGGGTGCCGGAACAGGGTCTAGATTGGTTTTTGGTGGCCACAGAGGCTTTCGGCGGCGGAACTCCCGATCTAGGTTAATTTCCAAAGGTTTCAGTATTTATGGGAATTTTTGGCGTAGGTCCCACATCAGGGAAGCTTCTGGGCTGTCCTCGAGATAGGGGGGCGCCACCACCTTCCCAGGGCGCGCCCCCCACCCTCGAGGGCAGCCCGTGGCTCTCCTGACCCAACTCTTTTGCTTCGGGGGCTTCATTTGGTCCAGAAAAAATCATAAAAAATTGGCTTGTCAATTGGACTCCGTTTGATATTCCTTTTCTATAAAACCCTAAAATAGGAGAAAAACAGAAACTGGCACTGGGCTCTGGGTTAATAGGTTAGTCCCAGAAATCAAGTAAAAGTGTATAATAAAGCCCATAAGATATCCTAGAAGGATAATATAATAGCATGGAACAATAAACAATTATAGATACGTTGGAGACGTATCAGATGGCGATGATGTCTCAACGGGGTCATCCATGATCGTAGTGGATGTAAAACGTGTGGTGGTTGGTGATTAACCGGGGCAAAATGGATGCACCCGATGGACGTTTTGAGCACAATACTTGATACAATAGCCCTGATCTTTGCGACCCCGCTCCAAAGCTGCCTTCATATCCTGAAATCTCCAGAAAATCAAAATCAAAATCCGAGACAGATGGTAGCCGGTGAGGGGAACTGACCACGTGCTGCTGAAGTAAACCTCTGCTTTTCATGTTCCGAGAGGCCAAATTTCACACTGGTTCTAGTTATACTTGCCAGCCTAAAACTATTTGGTCACATATGGACATGAAGTCAAACTGATTGTCCGGGAGCTATTTAGTTCAACACTTTTTCACCGCTAAATAGTTGATAGCTAAGGGATATGTATATCATATATTGTTGTAAAAGTAGTTCAGTGTTGCCCTTGTGTTCCTCTTTCTTTCTGAACTATCTGTGCATGGCAAAAATCGCCACAGTCAAAGGGAAAACTGAAAAGGGGTCAAAACGCAGTCAGTTTGAGTGGTACCGACAATAGTCTGGCACATCAAATTCACTAATTTTTTTGGCAAACTGATTCACTACATTGATATAACCACGAAGTACAGAATTTGCAAATACATATATACTACGAACTTCCACAATCCGTCATAACAAACTATTGAACCAATGTGTATACAGTGTTCCTCATACCATGGAGGGGAGCACACGCCTGGTCGCGGGCGTCGTCAGACTTGGAGTCATAGGAGAGGAGGTCGGAGCAGGGCTCACTGCCTTGGTTGTGGTGGTCGTGAAGGAATCATAGGAGAGGAGGTCGCAGCAGCGCTCCCTGCCTTGGTTGTGGTGGTCGTGGAGGAACAGCGCTGGCGGCCCGCGGCTCCCGTGGCGAAGAGGGTGCGACGGGCGGCTCCGGAAAGCTAAGCGGTGGGGCGGCGAACGGCGGCTACGGCGGCCCACGGTGGGGGGCTCCGGCAAGCTAAGCGGCGGGGCGGCGAACGGCGGCTCCTGTGGTGAAGGGGGCTCGGCGAAGGGGGCGTCTCCGGCGGGGCGGGGCGAACGGCGGCTCCAGCCGCGGTTGACGGCCACGGGACGAACGATGGGGCGGCGAAGGGCGGCTTCGGCGGCGGCTGACGGCCGTGGGAGGAACGGCGAGACGGCGAACTGCGCGCGGGAGGAACTGCCCGGGCGGGAGGAGGAGGAAGAGGAGGGGGCGAGACCGCGAGAGTTGTGCGGGCGTGGGTTGTCTAAAAGGAAGAGAGGGGGCAGATCCAAACAATCAGATCCGTTCATCCACAAAAACTGATGGCCCTTAATTCTTTCGTGGTTAACGCTACAAACTACGCATTAAGTTGGTCGCTAACCCTGCCCCGCCGTTAAACAAACTGTACCAACAACCCACGCCCGCACAACTCTCGCGGTCTCTGATACGTCCATTTTGCATCATGCTTATATATTCATATTTATTGCATTATGGGTTGTTCTTACATGTTTTGTCACAATACTTATGTCTTTCCTCTCTTATTTTACAAGGTTTACATGAAGAGGGTGAATGCCGGCAGCTGGAATTCTCGGCTGGAAATGGAGCAAACTCTGGAAACCTATTCTGCACAACTCCAAAAGCCCCGAAACTCAACAAAACGTCGTTTCGGAAAATATAAAAACATATCTGGCAAAAGAAATCCACGAGAGGGGCCACCGGCTGCCCACGAGGGTGGGGGGCGCCCCTCCTGCTTCGTGGACCAGCCGGAAGGCCCCCGATACCCATCTTCTCGTATATGAGGTGTTTTGACCTGGAAAAAAATCATAAGGCGGCTTTCGGGACCAGACGCTGCCGTCTCGAGGCGGAACCGAGGCGAAAACCAATCTAGGGCTCCGGCAGAGCTGTTCTGCCGGGGATAGTTCCCTCCGGGAGGGGGAAATCGTCACCGCCGTCATCACCAACAACTCTCCCATCTTGGGGAGGGCTATATTCATCAACATCTTCACCAGCACCATCTCCTCTCAAACCCTAGTTCGTCTCTTGTATCCAATCTTTGTACCCAAACCTCAGATTTGGTACCTGTGGGTTGCGTGTTGATTACTCCTTGTAGTTGATGCTAGTTGGTTTATTTGGTGGAAGATCATATGTTCAGATCCATTATGCATATTAATACCCCTCTAATCATGAACAATATTATGTCTTGTGAGTAGTTACTTTTGTTCCTGAGGACATGGGAGAAGTCTTGCTATTAGTAGTCATGTGAGTTTGGTCTTCGTTCGATATTTTGATGAGATGTATGTTGTCTCTCCTCTAGTGGTGTCATGTGAACGTCGACTACATGACACTTCACCATTATTTGGGCCTAGAGGAAGGCATTGGGAAGTAATAAGTAGATGATGGGTTGCTAGAGTGACAGAAGCTTAAACCCTAGTTTATGTGTTGCTTCGTAAGGGGCTGATTTGGATCCATATGTTTCAGGCTATGGTTAGGTTTACCTTAATACTTCTTTTGTAGTTGCGGATGCTTGCATTAGAGGTTAATCATAAGTGGGAGGCTTGTCCAAGTAAGGGCAGCACCCAAGCACCGGTCCACCCACATACCAAATTATCAAAGTACCGAACGTGAATCAGATGATCGTGATGAAAACTAGCTTGGCGATAATTCCCATGTGTCCTCGGGAGCGCTTTCCTTTATATAAGAGTTTGTCCAGGCTTTTCCTTTGCTACGAAAAGGATTGGGCCACCTTGCTGCACCTTATTTACTTTTACCGTTTGTCACTTGCTACGAATTACCTTATCACAAAACTACCTGTTACCTATAATTTCAGTGCTTGCAGAAAATACCTTACTGAAAACTGCCTATCATTTCCTTCTGCTCCTCGTTGGGTTCGACACTCTTACTTATCGAAAGGACTATGATAGACCCCCTACACCTATGGGTCATCAGTCTCGCCCCCTCCTCCTCCTCCTCCCGCCCGAGCAGTTCCTCCCGTGCGCAGTTCGCCATCTCGCCATTCCTCCCGCGGCCGTCAGCCTCTGCCGGAACCGCCCTTCGCCGCCCCATCGTTCATCCCGTGGCCGTCAACCGCGGCTGGAGCCGCCGTTCGCCCCGTCCCGCCGGAGCCGCCCCCTTCACGACGCCCCCTTTGCCGCAGGAGCCGCCGTTCGCCACCCCGCCGCTCAGCTTACCGGAGCCCCCGGCCGCGGGCCGCCGTAGCCGCCGTTTTCCGCCCCGCTGCTCAGCTTTCCGGAGCCGCCCGTCGCACCCTCTTCGCCACAGGAGCCGCGGGCCGCCGGAGCCGTTCCTCCACGGCCGCCACAACCAAGGCAGGGAGCGCTGCTGCGACCTCCTCTCTTATGATTCCTTCACGACCACCACAACCAAGGCAGGGAGCCCTGCTCCGACCTCCTCTCCTATGACTCCAAGTCTGACGACGCCCGCGACCAGGCGTGTGCTCCCCTCCATGGTATGAGGAACACTGTATACATATTGGTTCAATAGTTTGTTGTGATAGATTGTGGAAGTTCGTAGTATATCTGTATTTGCAAATTATGTACTTCGTGGTTATATCAATGTAGTGAATCAGTTTGCCAAAAAAATTAGTGAATTTGATGTGCCAGACTATTGTCGGCACCACTCAAACTGATTGCGTTTTGACCCCTTTTCGTTTTTCCCTTTGGCTGTGGCGACTTTGGCCATGCACAGATAGTTCAGAAAGAAAGAGGAACACAAGGGCATCACTGAACTACTTTTACAACAGTATAAGATATACATATCCCTTAGCTATCAACTACTCCCTCCGTCCCAAAATTTTTGTCTTACATTTGTCCAAATACAGATGTATCTAGTTACACTTTAGTGTTAGATACATCCGTATCTAGTAAAATATAAGACAAGAATTTTGGGACGGAGGGAGTATTTAGCAGTGAAAAAGTGTTGAACTCAATAGCCACTACAAGAAATATGTCAACTTGTGACCTTGACTATTGGTCACTGAATGGTCATTATTTTCCATTTGTGACCTTTTTGTGACTAAAAACAGATGGTCAAAAACCGGCCGTCGTAAACTGAAATTAGCGACCTTCTCTGTGAGAAGGTCGTAGACGTTTACGACCAAAATATGCGTACTGTCTTGTTTTGGTCACTAGCAGCCTCCCCAGGCCACGTAGGCATCCGACGTGGCAACCTGATGTGGCACAAGAATCAGCCCGGTCCAATTCGGTGTTTATATGGGCCTAGCCCATTAATTCAGCCCATTTATATATTATTTTTCCTGCTAGTTTTTGTTAGCTACTTGGGCCTGGAACAACAATTCAGCCTTTTATTTATTTCTGGGCCGTGGCCTTTTAACATTGTTTGGGCCATTATATTTTGGAGCTGGACCCACCAATCAGATGGGTCCCACTTGTCATCATCTCGCACATTGGGCCCACTTGACAGAAATTTCAAAACTGCTCAGATTATTTTCATAAGTGGGTCCCACGAGCCAGGTTTCCATTCCACACGTTTTCAAATCACATAATCAATATTTCAAACAGAACATAACAAATGTAGTTGATCAAAAAATGCTAAATAAGTCTACTACAATCT
This sequence comes from Secale cereale, assembly GCA_902687465.1. Lineage (NCBI taxonomy): Eukaryota > Viridiplantae > Streptophyta > Magnoliopsida > Poales > Poaceae > Secale > Secale cereale. Next base: position 701,310,665 of record LR738709.1, on the reverse strand, counting down.
GTACATAGTCTATCACATAGTCTATTACAATATTGTTATAATCTTTACAGTCTATTACACATTTACACACGAACAGACAACTCTTTGCTACACTGCTTCGAGCTTCAAATATACTTCCTACTTCACTTTCAGGTTGTAGCTCTTGTAAATGAGAGGAAACACCATTTCCGGGTATGTTCATAGAGGCTGAACGAAGGCATCTAACAATAAACCAAAATAGTTAGAAACAAAATAAAAACAAATATACAAACAACTAGGGACTAAATCATAAAGCATGTGTACATGTCACAATAAAAACCACAATGACTAGCAGACAGACAAGGGACAAGAGATTATATCATCACAATACACAGCTATAAACAAGAAATCACAGTTGTTGCATGAATATCAAAACGGCCAGAATGGTTCAAGATGACAGCTATAAACAAGAAATCACAGTTGTTGCATGAATACCAAAACGGCCAGAATGGTTCAAGATGTTGCTGGACACAGAAAATGATTCAATCTCAGATGGTTCATTTGGCACACGTGAACAAGCTATGATAACATGACATTCTTCGCTAATTTTACACAAATCAATATCAATTACAACAGACTCAAAACAAAGTACCTTAGCTTCAAAATCAGATAGTGAATTGACACAATGATATGCCATGGCTCATCAACCAAGTAACAAATGAAAAGAATGGGATACTGAAGACTTATCTAATCCGGAGAAGACAACGTTGCCGAGACATCCGCTTACAGACTCAAATTATATTGCCGATGCATACTTTGTGATGAGAAAAATGGTTAGATCATCATCTAACAACATTCAACATGTATACCACACGCCTTCGATAGTCGCCCTGTTACATGAACGAGAAGAGAAGAATCAAAAAATCTGAACAAATATATTATGAACAAACCAATCAAAAAATAAATAGGTTCTTTAGAATGATAAGACAAATTCAGCTAGTACAATGCTTTCATTCTGCAGCTAGTTAAAATGAGATACTCATTCATACAAGAAAGGTGACGAAAGAAAATAGAGCATTTTACTCATAGCATGCAAAGTATCAATATTCTGTACTTATCAGCTTATTCTTATGCCTAAAGCAAGGAAATCTGAATTTACTCATAGCATTACTCTTACTCGTAGCATTTTACTCATACAAGAGAAGTCTAAAAATGACTACAGCAGTACCTAAGTAATGCTGCAAATTATATTGCCGATGCATACTTTGTGATGAGAAAAATGGTTAGATCATCATCTAACAACATTCAACATGTATGCCATACAAAAGAAATTGGCATTTCTGCCTCGGTTGCTTGTTCAAGCTAGTTTAGAGTTCTAGACGAATGTTCAGACCATCCCTTATATTTTATAGCTAGGATCACACCATTGTCAGTTGTAACCACAATGGGAACCTCTCTTATCATTTGAACAATTTGAGACACAAGTTAACAAACATCTCTGATGTTGATGATGTGCTACTACTACCTGATGCTGTATGGGAACCTCTCTTATCATTTGAACAAGTTACAGAACGAGCAACCGCAGACATGTATTGACCGTCCTACTACTACCTGATAATGTGCTACTACTTCGAGGAAGGGGGGGGGAGATGGAGATGGAGATGCTACCTACCGTTGTTGGTCTATCGTGGCCGTGCTTGGGACAGTCGAAGATGGACTTCCCCATGTTGCGGACCGTCTGGGTGGGTAGCATCCACCTCGTCCGTCTCCAGAGCGCCCCGCCTATGATGCGCCTGAGCGTGTTCATGCGACCACTGCACCACCCTGCCCTGAAAACCAGTAAGACACGAAAAACTTCAAATCTGAGTCGTCCCTGCTGTGCACAAACACAGTGGTTTGCATCAATACTTCTTATAAACAAATAAAACTAATCCTAGTTGTAAACTGAATAAACATATGCAAAGTTCAGACCGAATAAGACAACACCATATACTTGATGTGTGGGTATATATGAGTATTCATGGCTACAGTTTTTTATTGTTGTCTAAATTCTCCATCATGTACAATATTAATTAGTACAGCTGAATATGCTACCAATGAAGTAAACTCTAAAAGATACAGGCAGAGCATAATTAACCAAACTTGTCATTCTATAAACACAGACCAAACTCAACGATAAGGTGTACAACTATTACCATATAACCTGGGAAACATACCTACTGACCACACATTTCATAATGTAAAAAGTTAAATACTACAAGGCCCCTACCCAGCCACACATTTCTGCTGACGCGGAAGCCGCGATACCTTTTGCTGCAATGCGGGCACTCGAAGGCCATCAGAACAACCTGCGGATTTTTACAGAGGCAAATTTCAACACATCTCCCAAATGAAAACAGGCAGCTTTCTCCATAGATAGAGATAGAAGAGTAGTAGCTCTGGCTCACCTCCCGGAAGTGCGGGATCAGAGTCAGCAGTATCCTCATCGTGCCCTGATAACCATAGAAAATCAGAACTAACAAATGTCAGCCAGCCCGTGATGAACCTCCAGCACGATCCGGAAGAGGAACATGGTGCAGAAAGCAGAGAGGAGAGCGAGGGGAAAAAAGGGTCGAGAGGCTTCTCACGTTCTCGCCGCAGCGCATGCAGAGGGACTCGACGATGTGGAGCGACATGTCGCGCGCGGCCTCGTCGCCCCCTAACTCGGTCGCGGAGCGGATGTCCACCACCACGCCCCTATCCTCACCGGAGCTCGCCATGGCGTGGGGCGAGCTGGGCTTCTCGCGAGTGGATGGAGCTTTCGGAAGCTCGCTGGTGGGGCGGAGAGCGCCGGCACGGGCGTTGGCGGCGGCATGAACCCTGGGAGCAGGTTTCCGGCGATGTGGAGAAGAATGATTTTGGGTAGTTGGGCTGGGGAAGATGCCGACCCAAATCCCAGCTGACCCCGCTTGACTGCGACAACATCAGATGCACCGGATCTGGATGCTCAAGGCTGTGGGAATACAAGGACACCGAATCTGGATCCTCATGTGCGTCCCTGCGCGTGAAGAAGCACTGCACATGGAGGCTGCGGGGGGGAGGGGGGTTGTGGTCGTCCTCGTCTCCCCTCCCGGCGCGCGGATCGGAAGCCGGACCTCCATCGAGGTTGCGGCCAACCACGGCGATGACGTCGGCAAGGCCGTCGGGGCGTGGGTCGAAGCAGAGGGCGCATGTGACGCGAGGCCACCGGATGGCCACCGGGCGCGTCCCGCTGCCGCCTCCCCCCTTGCCGACTTCCGCATCCCCACCCTCATCATCCTCCGCGGGTAGAAGGTGGGCGAGGCTGTCGGATCTGGCCAGAAGATATGGAGGAGGCCGGTGAGGCAGGGACGGCCATGATCGACTACTAGGGTGGGGAATGACTGGGACATGAGGGGTGGTGGAAGGGGGATGGCCGAGTATGGGGGAGGAGGGGCGGCGGAGGAGGGACCTAGGGTCGATCTGGATCGGGATCGGGAAGAGGGAGGAAGAGGGAGGCGACATTGCTTGACCTAGGGTTTCTCGGGAAGGAAGGGGATCGAGGGATGAGGGTGTGCCACGCGCGTGCGTTGAGGAGATGTGGACGGTTGGATCCATATGAGGTGGACGGCTCCGATCGACTACACTCGGGTGATCCGTGGGCTACGTTCTGATTGGTTCGAAACATGAGCTGTTAAAAATTATTTCTTATTGCTAAAAACATGGGTTGTGAAGGACCTACCATATATTTGTTGCAAAATTGCACCAAATCAATTTTCTAAAATACCAGGCAATATTTAATGCACAATTGACCAAATGGTCGGGTGTCCAAAGCTTTGATCCACCTCTCGTGAAAAAGACAAATTTCCGCCGATTCAGTTGGAACCGGGTCAAATTTGAACTGCAGCTGCCTCATAGTTTGCTCTTTATTTTTTCAAAAAATCATTTCTAGGTACATAAGTATCTATTTAATCATAGAAACACCAAAAGTTTTCCAAGATTCAACCACTAGCTAGGAACGGTCATGCCCGCCGTTTTGATCGCATTTTGAAACGGGCATAAAAAATACAAAAAAAATTCAAAAATTTGGAAAACCTTCGCATTGTGTCATTATATGTGTCCAAGTTAAGAGGAAAAATAATAAACTTGTAATACAGTAATTATTTTAACAAACTGTTCTCATAAATGAGCTATCATGTGTGAAGATTCCTGGCTATCAAGCCAAATGATCAATCTTATGGCCACATTCATAGCATAGTTTGTTCAAATGATCTCATATCATGCACAAAGGGGCATCTTGGAATGGCAAACAATGTTGCATAAGGAACTTTTCATTTTCTTTGGACGAAAAATTCATTTTCCATTTTTTCGAGTGCCCGAAATGAGTTTTTTTGTGAAGGACCTACCATATATTTGTTGCAAATTTGTACCAAATAATTTTTATTAAATACTAGGCCGTATTTAATGCACAATTGACCAAATGGTTGGGTGTCCAAAGCTTTTATCCACCTCTCATGAAAAAGACAAATTTCTGTCGATTCAGCTGGAAGCGGGTCAAATTTGAACTGTAGCTGCCTTGTAGTTTTCTCTTTATTTTTTACAAAAAACATTTCTAGGTACATAAGCATCTATTTAATTATAGAAACACCAAAAGTTTTCCAAGATTCAACCACTAGCTAGGAACGGTCATTCCCGCCGTTTTGACCGCATTTTGAAACGGGCATAAAAAATTAAATAAAAAATAAAAAAATTGGAAAACCTTCGCATTGTGTCATTATATATGACCAAGTTACCAGGAAAAATAATAAACTTGTAATACGGCAATTCTTTTAAAAAAGTGTTCTCAGAAATGAGCTATCATGAGTGAAGATTCATGGCTTTCAAGCCAAATGATCAATCCTATGGCCACATTCATGGCATAGTTTGTTCAAATGATATCATATTGTTCACAAGGGTGCATATTGGAATGGCAAACAATATTGCCTAAGGAAGTTTTCATTTTCTTTGGACGAAAAAATCATTTTCCATTTTTCGAGTGCCCAAAAGGAGGTTTTTTTGTGAAGGACCTCCCAAATAATTGTTGCAAAATTGGACCAAATCAATTTTCTAAAATACTAGGACATATTTAATGCACAATTGACAAAATGGTTGGGTGTAAAAAGTTTTGATCCACCTCTCGTGAAAAAGACAAATTTCCGTCGATTCAGTTGGAAGCGGGTCAAATTTGAACTGCAGCTGCCTCATAGTTTGCTATTTATTTTTTCCAAAAATCATTTCTAGTTACATAAGTACCTATTTAATCATAAATACATGGTTTGGTGGTGATATGTCGAGGTTTGGGCGATGGTCGAGGGCCCCAACTCTAGAGCTCGTAAACTCTCATGCCCGCCGCGTGGTCACTGCGTGACTGTGGCGTTGCCATGTGTTCTGGGCGGCCTAGGCATGTCTAGTGGGTTGGGCACTCTCCAGGTAGGTGCTAGGAAGAAAATTACAACATAAGATTATAACGAGGAGACCGATCGATGCTCAAACATGAATTAGCAGCCAAGTGTTTGATTAGCGGTACGGGAAATGCACATGGCTAATGGGCGTGAGTTTTGGTTGAGGATGATCAGTTACTAGGAAGACCGTCTTCACAAATTTTCAGCTCAAAAGGAGGAGTCTAGGTGGTACTTGCTTTGCAAAGTACCACACTGGACATAAATACGAATGTTGAAGCTGGGCTCAAAATAATGAATGGATTGAGCTGGCATTTGGTGGAGGATAGTTACTTGGGCATAGGAAAGCACTGTAGAAAATGGATACCATTTGGACATACCAAAGTTGTACTTCCTTCACAAAGTTTTTTTTGAACAGAATAGGAAAATGAATATTTTTGAACTAGGCAAGGAAGGATTTTTACATATTTGACGAAGATATGACCCAAAGAATTTATGAGATTTTTTGGGGAATTTTGGGAATAACATAAATATAGGTTGCTTCACAACCTAGGGCAAAAACTGCCACATGGACATGACACATAGGCAAAACTGATGAGGTGGCGCCTAGTCGTAGCAACCCACCACAATTTACAAGGTTATGACCATCTATATTGGTCATGATCAACTAGAAATAAGGCAGCAGACCAGTGCTATCTGCTTTATGACCATTTCGTGTAAGGAAATTATGACCTTTCTGACCAAAATGGTCGTTATAGTTTAGGGTTTGGAGCCCCCCGAACAGCTTTTGACCAATTGGTCTGAAATGGTCGTAGATCTATGACCAATTCTTCCAGGGTCACTAACAGAAGGTTATAAGTTGACATATTTCTTGTAGTGAGCTCCCGGACAATCAGTTTGACTTCATGTCCACACTAGTAGATAAAGGGGGATCAGACCCGGTTCATTTGGGCCTTTAGCCCCGGTTCCAGAACCGGGACAAGAGGGTCGGTACTAATGCTCTGACCCTTTAGTCCCGGTTCAATCCAGAACCGGGGCAGAAGGGTGTCCACGTGGCCTGTGCACCGAGTCCAGGCTGGAGGGGCTTTAGTCCCGGTTGGTGGTACCAACCGGGACCAAAAGGCTTCCACGCGTCAGCATTTCTGTGGCTGTGGTTTTTGTTTTTTTTTTTTGAAAGGGGAGGGGGGGTTTTAGGTTTTGGGGGGTTAATTTAGGTGTTTCATATATTGTGTTAGCTAGCTAATTAATAGAGAGAAGTGTTCTCTCTTATGTCCGTGCTTGGTCGATGCTACATACTACACATATGTATATAGAGAGGACTAGAGTCACGCTAGCTAGCTAGCTAGCTGCTAGCTACTAAGCAAACGAAGGAAACAGAAGATCGTATAATCAACATATATATATATATATATGCATACAGAGAGAAGTAATATCGACCACCTCTCCTTCTCCGAGAGATTGGTCGAACAACAAGTTCTCGTATATCTATCCGACACTACCGGGCACATATATACAATAATTATCTCTTACAAAAATAATCTCCTAACACATGGATGCATGGTCCACATAGTATTCTCCGTCTTCAGCGATCACGTGTTCAAGGAAGAATGCCGCCAATTCCTCTTGAATTGCTCGCAGTCGATCTGGTGTTAGGAGTTCATCCCGCATCCGAAACATCTAATTTGAAGTAGGGGGTCAATACATGAAATGATGCTATAAATTTGTGAATATTATTGATTGCTTACGCACTTCAAATTGTTCATCAGTGTAGCCCCGCTCACAGGTCGTGTGGCGGATGGACTCGCAAATGTAGTATCCACAATAATCATTCCCGGGTTCCTGCCACAACCACTTTACAAGAAATAGAGGTCAATCAAACTCATAAGGAAGAATGCCAAATTGGTATTGATGAAACTAGCGCTTGAATCAAGATATAGGAGATGCGCGCGCGGAACATGCTACTATATAGTACTTACTTTCGGGTATCTAAATTGTAGCTTCTTCGGCAGTCCCGGAGCTTTTTTGGTGAATTTTTTCCAAGCCCTGCCAGACAAAGAAAACAATTAGTTGATATCAGAAATGAAGTTGCTGATATATATGCATGGTGGATAATATTGATCGATTTAACTTACCTGGCTAGCATTTGAGTCATGTCCGCATACTCCTCGGGATCTTTACGTTTAGAGTCGAAGACAGTTACTACTCCCTTCTCAAGCTTAATCTCTAAGAGAATATAGTGGAAGCTGCGCACGAATGCATGAGATCATCAATTACATCACTATAACCTTGACTGATATATAAGGGAAACCAAATATGCACAAGACATTAACACTCACTTGAAGTTGTAAGGAAAGAGTATTATATCTTTGTTTTCATTTACCACCAACGATCATAGCAAGTTGGTCTCGGTATCGTCGGGACGCAATTTAACCTCGGTTGCATCTATGAGGTATGTGTTAATAAACCCAATATCACCTACTTGTCTTTTCTTCAATTCGACGATCTTCAATCTGCATAATATAGTGAGGATAATTATAAATACATGCAATGAAGATCAGCTATATAGAGAAACTTAATGACAGAAGTAGTACTACTTACAGACAGTAGCAGGTGACCGTTGTTTTATCGAGGGCCAATTGATTGAAAAATTGATAGAACTCCTCAAATGGAACAGGCAACAGGTCAATTCCAACGAGGTCATGCTCCGGTTTAACTCTCAAATACAAGTTATTCCTCCCCCCAGACTCTCTGCAGATTTTCAAGTACCAATCATGCAATCTTCGCATATTCGTTGATAGAGATCTTTCATTTTTGACGAGAGGCTTCCCGTACTCGTATCTTTGTATCTGCACTTCCAAGAAATCATAGTGTACATCGTCGGACGCGTAATCTGCAAGATTGGTATAACCGGGCACCATCCTTGGATCATTAGCGACCATGTCGCTAGACACCTTGAGCGGGGGGCACGATTGGTTCGCTTGTTCGCCGAGCTGGGCAATTTGTTTCTCAGCTCGTCCTTCTGCTAACCTCTGATCACTTTTTGTACTTCCGGACCGCTTGGCATCTTGAAATGTCTTTTGAATCATGCGGTCATAGTTGCCCTTCGGCTTACTTTTCGCTGGTTGCTTCAGGGCAGCAAGAGTGCGCTTTGCTTTCACCGCATCTATCTTCTCCTCCGGAGGTGGATGTCTCTGTGCTTTCAACCCTTCAAAAAAGTCCTTCACTTCGCCTTCAGCGATCTTCGTGTTTTCCTCGTCGGACCTCTCGTACGGTAACTTCTCTAGAGGCGTGAGAGAAGGACCAAATCTTCGTGTTTTCCTCGCCATATTTGACCAAATAGTTTTAGGCTGGCAAGTATAACTAGAACCAGCGTGAAATTTGGCCTCTCGGAACATGAAAAGCAAAGGTTTACTTCAGCAGCACGTGGTCAGTTCCCCTCACCGGCTACCATCTGTCTCGAATTTTGATTTTGACTTTTTCTAGAGATTTCAGGATATAAAGGCAGCTTTGGAGAGGGGTCGCAAAGATCAGGGCTATTGTATCAAGTATTGTGCTCAAAACGTCCATCGGGTGCATCCATTTTGCCCCGGTTAATCACCAACCACCACGCGATTTACATCCACTACGATCATGGATGACCCCGTTGAGACATCATCGCCGTCCTTCTTCCAGATACAATGGTCGGCTAATACGGTATTTTGATATGCTAATCATGCTTCCATTTCACTAAACTCACAGAACAATACTACTTATTTTCTACTACTCATAGTGTTCTGTGAACTGCAAACTTTAGAATTATTGCAACATTTTCATGATCTATATTCCTGCTTTTAGTATATGGATTGTTTCAGAAGCAGATAAGTGGTCAAGGATCGTATATAAGAATATTGCATGTCTATCTACACTCTTCTCAGCCTGGAAATCATTATGTGCTTGCTGACTTGCTTTGCTCACATTGTCGCCGAAACTGTGAGCGGTCCTTGCATGTCTTATGAATTCATTGAAAGCGTCTAAATATGGAGTTGCAGTATGGCTGCTAGCTGCTACTTTCATGTTATCACAAGAAGGCCAAAGCCCTCATTTTCTAGATATTTCGAGTTTAAATATGAAAGATACTTGAAGAAAGGAATTTTCTGTATCATATATCTATAGCAATTATGTTTTGGAACTGAATTGTTGCCTCATAATAATAGTTTACTGAATTCTTCCAAGTCCCAGTTAGATTCTTGAAACTGTATAACCTTAGATGAATTGTGACCTGATGATCGTCATATATTTCTTGATATACTAGAAGCTGCAATCACTTCTGATGTACTTCTATATTTTCTTATTTCCCGTTTATCTGCTATTTGACTTGTGATGGTTTAATAATCTTTAACCTTCAGGATTCCAGCCTCGCAGGTGACCTAACTGGGAAATTTGACAAATTTATGCAACGTGACTCTACTTCTGTATGTTATGGAACGAATCTTGGAAAGTTGGAAGACCTATATGCACGAAAAAGAACTACAACTGATTGCCCACCATTTTGAAAGCGTTTCCTCCCGGGTGCTCTAACAGCTCAAAAAAAAGTGATGACATATTAAATTCCTTAGTACGATTCTTTTATCTTGAGAATTACATAATCAATGTTAGTGCCCGCCTAAAGTCGCTTTGAGATGGACAGAGCAAGAGAGACCCTTGAGGTACGTAGGTCTGGTTCATAGATGGACAGAGCAAGGATCTCACTGCCGTCCGGGTCCATCCGGAGTGCTTAATTACTTGCGCTTTGATGCAAGAGATGCTTCATAATCTATTTTGAGTTTTTTCATCCTTCAAATTGTGTATGCGTGGCACAGAATTATGATTTTTTATGTAAATGGTCATTAATCATAACTGACAACGCTGGATGCATTGTTATTTTAGTGAACTAGATAGATAGTCTATATTGTTTTCCAACTGAAGTTAAATGTTGACAGCTTGGTTTTGACTGCTAATCTAGCAAATTCTTTTGATGTTTGGTACAATTGAGTTTTTAAGGTTTGGTCTCTTTGATTTGTAGGACTCCTGTTCTTAGCCCATTGAGCTTGTTTGATTTATTTCATAAGATTTGTTTTTGTAGGACATCGGTAAGTTCACTTTTCAGAATTGAAGCTTCACTTAGTTGAAGTGGTTCCTTTGGGCATTGATATATGGGGCGTAATATATGTACATGAAGGAAAATTGAATTAATATTTCAATCGGAGTAGAAGCCATCATCTGTTGACCCTATATTTTGTAGTCCGCTTCACTTTCACTTTCTATTGGGAGAATTTGCAAAACCGGACCATGTCTCAACACTGACTGGAAGAAAGGTTTGTCCATGAAATTTACTACCTTTTTTGTCTTCCCATTTTAATGCTCATCACATATTTATATATGTTCGCCATGGTTAAAGTTTTCTAATATTATTGCACAGAAACAGACTGTTGCACCTGTTTTGCAAGCTAGATTGTATGACAAATAATATACAGGGATGGGAAAAGGCAAACGTGTTACATTAGTGTGGGGAGGGTAATATTAGATAGAGATTCTTGCGTCTGCACGTTAACTTTAGGTGTAATGCCGTGACATATTTACTTGTAGCTAGCATCTCATGGATCAACGATATAGCATTTGTTCCTCAACTTTAATGTCAATGCAAATGTAATTATGATCATGCATCAATAGGAGCAATCCTCATTTTATTTGAACATTCACGTGTCTTTCTCTTGCATAGTGGTATTGCTATGTTATTTGCATTGCTAAATCTTGGTCATGGAAGATGTTATACCCGAGAGAAAAGATACAGTGAGTCAACTATACAAATGATTCTATGAATATTCAGTATATGCTTCTCTGAATTTTGGTAAAGGTTGGTGGTATTGCTTTTCTGAATTAACTTATATCTAACGGTCATGGAAACATCAATACAGACATTTATGAACACTGTCAATGTAATCATTCAGAATTGTACCAACTGATGCACATTGTGATTCTAGCTTCTGGAAAGAAAGGAACTATATGCTACTTGTATAGACAGTTGTTTGACTTGAGGTATAGGTTATTTTCGAGGAGAATACCACTGACCAGGTTGGAGCCTCTGTCAAAATATTAACATGTGGCAGGTCGCTACTATATATATATATCCATATAAAAGAGGATTGGTGTTACATTAGGTAAGTAGCAGATTTTGTTCTTACTCTATATTATTTCTTTGTGAACCTTGCTAAGCAAGCATTCCTGTGTAGAGCCGGCGCACGAGGCCACGCGTGTGCTCCTTGCTGCCAGCTCCGCCCTCTTCCACCCTATCTCCTCGGAACGGGCAGCTCCATCCATTGGTACCTAGAAGGTAGCGACCTGACATCTCTCTCCCTCTCCATCCCTTCTTTATCTGCTAGAATCCTTGATTCTAACCTGCCATTATAATGCATTTTAGCACAGAGGTTCGCCTCTACCACGATGCCCGCATCACTGCAACCGAAACTCCACCATTGTCCAGCCACCGACCCAGTGCAGCTCGATTCAATCTGGAACATAACCTCTCTGGGTGTTTGCAACAATGTATCTTCAGAAATAAATCATAATGCATCCTATAGCCACCTAGATGAATTATCTCCATTAGTTTGGCTCTGTTGACTACCTCTGTTAAATCATAATGCATGCTACAAGCCTCCTGTAGTTTGTCTCTGTTGATCACATAATCGACATTGTTGTAATGAAAATTTGCAAAAATGTAGTTATCTCTCATGGATTGATATGTAAGCATAAGATTTTGTTCATTAAAATCTTTCATTGTTTTTTTAATTGTTCTTGCATGTCTCTATCTGATTAGGGTCGCCAAATTCGGTATAATGGTTCTCTCTGCTTTTACTTCGTGATTCTGCAGGTGTATACTAGAATGATCTGAGAAATATTAGATCTTCACAAGCAAGATAGCTGGATTGTGGATTTCCTAGGGCAGTGGTAATTTACAAAATGCATGATGTTCAATGGGAAGCATATGAGACTACCAATGTCCAGTAGAGATTTCCATTGATCTTTCATATTATTTACACCACCTTCATTTGTCCATGTGATTTGATTTTTTTTTCCATCCAAACAAACATTATTTTTACTGAAACATTTGCAGATGAAAATCTATATAAAACCATACAACTGTTTTAATAATTATGTGGTAGAGGTAAGACGTGCGTTGCACGTGCAAGCTTACTAGTTACGGTTAAGGTACAACGCAACGCCGAGACGAGAGCCAATCGGCTGCTGCTGGTGCCTAATGGGCTTCTCGCATGGCAAAAAAACATGGGCCTATTTTCTCTTCCACGTCACGATGAAAGACAACCAGATAGGAGGGGCCGAATACATGTATACATACGTTTCAATCGCTGATCCCATACCGATGTGCCGTGTTCGCTCGATCGATGGGGGGCAGGCCCCTGCTCGTCCCCCTGGCTCCGCCACTGAGTAAAAGAAGAGGAGTCGTGGATCTGCGATAATTGCTTTTTTCCTGGAGAGATCGAACATCTTTTCCCCCTCGTGTCGCCCCCGCGGGCAACCCAGGGAAAACCCTAGCCGCCGTCCTCTCGGCCCTCCTCCACCTCCCCCTCTCCTCGTCGTTGTCCGTAGCGTCGCCGCGCAAAGCTTGGCCGGCTGGGCTGTGACACCCCGAGACCGATGCTCCAGGTGTCAGCCAGTTATTCGTTGTCAGTGCCATGTCATCTGCTTGCGTGTTGCATCTTGCCATGTCATCATGTGTGTGCATCATCATGTTTTCAAAACTTGCATCCGTCCAAGTCCCATCGTCCTTCCCGTTGTCCGTTCTGAGCCCAGACACACTTGCACGTGCCCGCGGCGCCTCCGAATATTTATTTTATAAGTGGCCGAAAAACATTCTCGGAATGGGTTGAAACTTAGCGTGTGGTCTTATTATAGCATAGGTAGACCGCCTGCCAAATTTCATCGCATTCAGAGCTCGTTTGATAGCCCAACGAATATATATAGCGGCACTAGTCGCCGGTTATTTCGTCAGACGTTTTCGGTCCGAAAACCCCGCGGGCCTCTTTTCCCTGCTCTCCTCGCAGTCCGAGACCCTCTCAACACAGCCCACTAATCCCACCTAGGCCCAACCTACCTCCCCCTTCACTCCGTTGCCGTTGGATCGCGATCCGATGGCTCCGGAACGGTCCAAAACCCCCTCTCCTAGCCTTTCTTGCCTATATATAGACCCCCTAAACCTCCAAATTTGGAAACCCTAGCCTCCAGCCTCGTTTTCCGCGCCCCACCTTTCTCCAGCCGCCACCTGACCGTCCCTGTCTTCCACCTCCCGCGCCAGGCCCGCGGGCCCGAGTCAAGCCCGCCCGAGCCCGAGCCGACCGCCGCCGCGGCCCGCGCCCCGCGCGCCCAGGATCCCGAGCGCCCCGAGCCTCCTCCTGCCCGAGCGCTCTGCCCCGCCGCCGTTCCAGGCCCGCCGCCGTGCGGCCTCCCGTCGACCCGCCGGCGACCTGAGGTTCATCGCCGCCGCCGCAGATGAGCGCCGCCTCCCGTCGCCTACTTCTCCTCCCCGTCTTATGCCTCCCCCTCATCTTGTCTCTACCCCGCAGGAGCCACTGCCCGGAGCTCTCACCGCCGGCGCCGCCGACCCCCTCGAGCTCGCCAGAGTTGCTCCGATCGCCGCAGTCGCCAGAAATGGGGGCCTCGGGCCCAGATCCGTCGACCCCGCGCCCCAGGCCCGCCGCGCCGAGCCTCTCCCTCGCCGGAGGACGAGCTCCCGCCGCCGCCTGGCAATCCCATCGCCCGAGCCGGATCCATGCCCGGACGAGACCCGATCCGCCTGGTCCAGCCCGAAAACCTTCCGAATCGCCACCGCTCCTAGGCCGCTTCGCGTCGGCGCCTCCCCGCCTGGGCCGCCTCCAGCCGCTCTGCTGGGCCGGCCCACCTCTCCGCGAGGCCCAGCAGCCTCCCGACCGCAGCCTCCTTTCTCCTGGGCCGGCCTCCCTCCAAGGCCCAGCTCCTGAGGCCCAATCTCCTCGTCTGCTCCCGGGCCAAGCCCATGGGTGAGAACCCTATATCCCGCCCGTGCACCAAATAGCTATATTGCGCCCGTCGTTTTTTTATAAAAACTGCTAAGTCTTTATTCTGTCAGCATTTTGTTGCATCTTTGCATGGCTGTAGTTAATTGTGTGCTTATCCAAATTCAGTGTATGATATGTCAAAATGATCGTGGTGATATGCTCTACACTTTGTTCCATTGTGCCATGCTTGTTTGACTTCATCTAGATGCTCTAATCTCTGTTGCAAGGGTGCTACTTGTTATAAACTGCTGCTACTTGTTATTTTTTTGCCATGTTTGTGATATGATAACTTGGTGCATGTTTATCCAAATGATACAAATGATATGTCAAAATGTTCATCATGAGATGCTCTACATGTTGGTTGCTATAGCATGCTTGTTTGAGTTCATATTGCCATGTTTATTTATGTTGCAAAAGTGCATTTGGCTGTTATGTTCTGAAACTTGTTACAAGATGCCTAGTTGAGGACCTTGTTGCTATTGATGTGTTTGTCCCCATGTCACATGCTTAGATGTTTTAGAATCTCCATGATGTGTTCTTTGATGTGGTGCATTTAACTTTCCATGATATGCCTTGTGTTGACTTAAACATGCTTGCAAACATGCCATGTTGCTGTTACTGTTTTAACACTTAGTGAAATTTCACTAAGTCTGGAATCTGTAATATCCTGATGCTATGTTTGCTTGATGCCCTAGGAAAATCCATGTTATTTTTGGGGTGGCCATTGATCATTCCTTGTTGTGTATGTTGTTGTCTATCCATCCATGTCCTTCCTTGCTCATTTGAGTTGCTGTAGCTTATTTACCTCTTGCTCTCAAGTTGCTATAAAATATTGCTGTCAGGTTTTTAGTGTCATGATCAAAATGTTGTAGCTTGTTGCTATTGATCCATGCCTCCTACGGAGATGCTCCAATGGAGTTGTTTGCTGTAGGATATGTCTACTTCATGTCCATGCTTCTTGTCACCATGTTTGAGTGCTTTAGCATATATATTTCTTGCTTCCAAGTTGCTATGTGGCTGTTAATTTCAGCTTGTTGTTATATCTTGTTTCATGTGTATCTTTTAGCCCATTGCTCCGTTTGGAGTGTTCCTTATATGAAACTTGTGTGATTTTGCATGTAGAATCATAATATCATCTTGTTAACATGTTTGGAGTATGTTTGCTTGATGTTTGGGTGCATCTTGCACCGTTGCCATGTATTGCATCCTACCTTGCCATGTTGTGCTTCCTACCTTGCCATGTTATGCTTCCTGTAAAGACTTGCTGTGCTTCCTGTATAGATTTGTCATGCATCATACCTTGCCATGTATTGCATCATATAAACTTGTGTTCTTTTTCTATGCTTCCTACCTTGCCATGTTATGCTTCCTGTATAGACTTGTTATACATCATGTATAGACTTGATGTGCTTCCTGTATAGACTTTCCATGCATCATACCTTGCCATGTATTGCATCATATATATAGACTTGTGTTGTTTTGCTGTGCTTCCTACCTTGCCATGTTTTGCTTCATGTGTAGACTTTCTATGCATCATAAGTAGACTTGTTTTGCATCATACTTGGTTGAGCATATTGATATGTTCTTGAGTGGTTTGTTTACCGTGTTGCTTGCTTCTTCTCGTTAGTGCTTGTTCCGTTGCGTTCGTGAGGATTCGTTCGTCTACCCGTGGTTCTTCTTCAAGGCTTCTTCTCCGTCTTCTTCACGGAACCGTTCTTCTTCCTTGCGGGATCTCAGGCAAGATGACCATACCCTTGGATACCTTTACTATCATTGCCATGCTTAGTGTCTCGATGCTATCGTTATATGTCGTGCTACCCATCATTATTGTCAGCCTCTCCTTGTTGCCATGAAACCTCTAACCTTTCAAACCTTCCTAGCAAAACCATTGTTTGGCTATGTTACCCGCTTGCTCAGCCCCTCTTCTAGCGTTGTTAGTTGCAGGTGAAGATGAAGTTCGTTCCAGGAGGGAACTTGTTGTTGGAATATCACAATATCTATTATTATTATTAACACACCTATATATTGGGCATGGGTGGAAGGCTTGGCCTTTTGCTCGGTGTTTTGTTCCACTCATGCCACCTTAGGCACCGATAAACCGGCATTATGTTCCTTGATTTTGCGTTCCTTACACGATGGGTATATGGGGACCCCTTGACAGTTCGTCTTTGAATAAAACTCCTCCAGCAAGGCCCAACATTGGTTTTAATTTGCTCATAATAACAACTTAATTAATTAATTAAATTGCATAGGGAGTTAGCGCTACCCGAGGATTCTTTCTACATAGCAGGGGGCCAGTGCTGATGGTGTTGGTCCCAAATAGAGTCGTGTCCGGCGCCCCCCCTTGGAAACTTGGGGTTTGGCTGCTGTACGCTGTGCTCATCCGGTCGTGGCCTGAGATGAGATACGTGCGGCTACTATCAGGGTGTCGGCACACCGGGAGGTCTTGCTGGACTTGTTTTACCATTGTCGAAATGTCTTGTGCACCGGGATGCCGAGCCTGATCGGATTTCCCTAAGATAAGGGGTGATGATATTATATTTATCACTTCAGCTAATCGTGAGAGCTTGTGATGGGCTAAGTTGGGACACCCCTGCATGGTTATGATCTTTCGAAAGCCGTGCCCGCGGTTATGTGGCTGATTGGAATTTGTTAATGTCCGGTTGTAGAAAACTTGACAGAGGATCCAAAGTAAAACACACAACTGTGTGAGTAACCATGACTGTCTCTTTTCACTTTGAGAAGAGAACACGGTGGGGTTATGTTTGACTCGTATGTAGTTCAGGATCTTTATCGATCACTACTAGTTGCGACCGTTTTGCGTAGATGCTCATCTTATTCTTGTACTCGTAAGTTAGCCACCATACTTTTGCTTAGCCGCTGCTGCAACCTCACCACTTTACCTCTCCTACCTATTAAGCTTTGATAGTCTTGTTACCCATGGTTATGGGATTGCTGAGTCCTCGTGGCTCACAGTTACTACAACAACAGTTGCAGGTGCAGGTTTCCGATGTCCTGACGTGAGAGCGTTGTCCTTTTGTTGGAGTTCTTCTTCTTCAGTCTTGGGTTAGGTTCCGGGTCGGCAGCTTGGGATAGCAGATGGATGTCTTGTGCTTTCCATGTTTGTATCCGTAGTCGGATACTTTGTATTGATGATGATGTATTCATATGACTTGTATGTATTGTTGTATCCCCCATGTATGTATGTAATGGTACAATGTAATGATATCCATCTTGCTAAGCGCCCGAAATGCGGTTGTGCCCCAATCACGTAAGTGTCACGTGATCGGGATAGAATCGCATCTTGGGCCTGACATGGGCGGCGGCGGGGTGTCCCTACCTCCTGTCCGCCGCGGCTGGAGCGGGGTAGTCAGATCGGGCGAGGCGCCGGGCTAGCGTGGGGTCGGGCGGCGCAGCGGGCGGGTTCTTGGTGGCGTCGTGCGCGGCGTGACGGCGGCAGCGGCCTGCTCACGTCATGGTGGGCGAGATCGGTGGTCGCGGGCGCTGCCGGATTCAGATCAGATCCAATTCCGGGTCTTTGGTTTGAACGCCGTCGGCCGCCGCGGGGGGTGGTGGTAGTCGTTGCTGACCACGCCGGATCGCTGGATTCGGCGCCTGGAGATTTACGATGGATTCTTCTCGATCCTCCTTCATGGTGGGTTGAGCCCCATGGCTCTCTCATCTCTGCAGGTTTCAGTTCGTGGTCCGTTGCCGGATCCGAAGCCAACGGAGGTTTGGTTGTATAGGATGGGGGCCGGAGGAAACTTTGATCGGCTTGTTCGGTCCAGCATCGGCGACGTCTCTCGATGTCGTTACCCTCCGTGGAGGCGATGTCGAGGCCTCTTCTATCCACCTTAGAACCCCTCTCGGACGGAAGTCCAAAATTCAGTCTGGATTGGGCGGCGACGGCGTCCTTCGCGTCGTACCCTCCATGGAGGCGCCGTCTTGGGAGGTTTTGTTGTTCGGCAAAGAGATGCTGTGGGTGATGGACTCCGCGTAGCTCCATCGGCGACGACAATGTGGAGGTTTCCAGGAGTGCGGCGTTGTTTCTACCGTGTCGATGAAGACGAGTATTGGCGGCATGGTACAGCTGGATATCGATGGCAGATGCGGCTGGATGGACGAGCGCATGGCGATGGCGCTGTCTGGCGCCATGGTGGCGTCGCCAGTTGACCTGGCAAGATCTTTGCGTCAGTACCTGCTCTGAAGATGGTTAGGTGGATGACGGCGGCGGTAGCCTCGGTGAGTGCACCGAACCGGTGTGTGACCCATTCCCGGTATGTGGCTGGGATGGGGCATCCGGCATTATATGTTAGATTTTGGTGCGATGTTTGTTTGGTATTAGGCTCGGACATTCGGCACCCCTGCAACAAGGGGATAGGAGTAGCGACAGGTGTCGCCAAGACGGTGGCTTCAGGCTTGCTGATGCAATGGTTTGTAAGGTCTATGCGAATAATTAATAAAATGGCCGCATGGGGCAATGCTTCTTTTCCACAAAAAAAGTGCTTTAAGAGCAGGCAAATGTTCATATGCGTGAGTAAGGCAAAGCCTAAACTGCCGTGAGAGAAGGGGCACACACTAAATCCTAAGCAACCTTGCATTGCCCCGAGCAAGATTGTTTCCCGCCCTGACCAAAAAGAGAACTGCTACACACACGACACAAGCTGGACAATTTTTGAACGATGTGACGTCCCCAATTTGATCATACACTAATCATGCACGCAAATGTGTACGACCAAGATCAGGGACTCACGGAAAGATATTACAACACAGCTCTAAACACAAATTGTAATAATACAAGATTCATATTACAAGCCAGGGACCTCGAGGGCTCGAATGCAAAAACCCGAATATAAATGAGTCAGTGGAAGCAACAATATCTGAGTACAAACATAAGTTAAACAAGTTTTTCCTGAAGAAGGCTAGCACAAAAGCAACAATGATCGAAAAGGCAAGGCCTCTTGCCTGGGAGCCTCCTAACTACTCCTGGCCGTCGGCAATCTCCACGTAGTAGTAGGTACCCTCGGGGTAGTAGTAATCGTTAGTGATGGCAGCTAGCTCCTGAGATCTGCCATTTGGTCGTAACAACCGGTAAGAAAGAAGGAAGGGAGAAAAAGGGGAGCAAAGCAACTGTGAGTACTCATCCAAAGTACTCGCAAGCATCAGATCTAGACTAAATATGCATTAGTATCAAAGGGGTGTGCTGTATCTGTGGACTGAACTGCAGAATGCCAGAATAGAAGGGAAGGACTAGCCTATCGGAGACTAACATCTTCAAGCATCTTGCAGCATGTAGAAGAGTACATAATAGTATCTTATAATTAACAAGCATGTTGTAGTATTAACGCCCTGAGATCCTTTCTCGACTCCCTGCGAGAAAGCAATCCCGTAGCCATCATATCCATCATATATCTCAAGTATTCATTTCTAGTTGTAATAGATCAGGATACATCTTCAAGCGTCCATTACCATGGACACGTACGGCTATTCAAATAGATAACTTCGCTGCAATGGTGCACCACATTACCCTACATGCTCGATAATCACTGGCCGGACACACTTTTCTGGGTCATGCCCTGCATCGAAAGATTAGCACGTCGTAGTCCTACCTAGGCTCCACAGAGAGGTCCTTGCTGATTTACATCCTATGCGCTCCGGGGTCTTAGGCCCATCGCCCGTTGCACTCCGGGTCGTTATGCGACAAGCCGGGACGAGTACCACCTCATCATGGATGGCACTGGCCTGACAGACCCACAATGCCAAACTGGATGTCTGAAAGAGCTTTCAGATAAAACGTACGACGTCGAGTGCCCATATTTGTTCTCGCGTGGCGGTTAGTGCGTATAGGCCAGAGGCCAACTCAGATCAAATACTCAAACCTGATAGTGCATTGTGGGTCCGGAGCTACCACCACAACCTGGATGTTACTGCTAAACAGCCAACCGCCACGCTAACTCTCGCGGGTGCTCTTCGGGCCCGCCAGACTTTCACGGGTATCTCTCACGGGTGCTCTCTTTGCCTGCCCGACTTTCACAAGGGACTGAGGTATGTAAGAGTCAAGGTAACCATGTGTCCAAAACATCAAGGGGGAAACCTCGTGGAATCGCCCTCGATGGATTCCACTCGATGTGGCTGTCAAGGCGAACTTGGAGGAATCGCCCTTGAAGGGTTCACACTTGAGGGGTTGCACGACAGAGTCATTACCGGGGGTGCTAAAGGAGGAATTAACCTCCGTAGACCACGACCGTTTCACTACACTACAGAGATCTCATTAGAAGTGTTGTACGAGGTATCACCCTTGGCACTCGATAGTAACTTTGTAGAGTCATAGAACTAAGGGGGTGTGCGGTGATGTGTCGGTCTCTGGTGTTCGATCATGTTGATCGAGTCATCAATGATGAAGCAGGGGCAACAAGGACAAGGTGGGGTCACTGGTGGATCACCAACCAATCTATACTAAGAATTTTGGGATAAGCTGATAAGGTGCAACATCAGGTTTCAAAAGTAAGCTATGCATCAGAATAGGAGCAATCAAGTACAGTAGCAAAATCTAATGCAAGCATGAGAGAGAAGGGAATGGGCGATATCAGAATGATCAAGGGGGGTTGGCTTGCCTGGAAGCTCTGTTGAAAAGAAAGAAGGGTCGTCGTCGATGTAGTCGATCACAATGGCATCAGCAGTGGTCTCGGGGTCTACCGGAGAGAAGAGGGGGATGAAATAGTAAATATAGAGCAAACAGATGCAACACAGATGCATGACATGACATGAGAACACGCAGTGCTAGGGGTGTTCTAACTGTTCTAACGCAGTTAGAACACCCCTAGCAAATAGTAAATATAGAGCAAACAGATGCAACACAGATGCATGACATGACATGAGAACACGCAGTGCTAGGGGTGTTCTAACGCAGACGTTTGCCTGGAAGCTCTGTTGAAAAGAAAGAAGGGTCGTCGTCGATGTAGTCGATCACAATGGCATCAGCAGTGGTCTCGGGGTCTACCGGAGAGAAGAGGGGGATGAAATAGTAAATATAGAGCAAACAGATGCAACACAGATGCATGACATGACATGAGAACACGCAGTGCTAGGGGTGTTCTAACTGTTCTAATGCAGTTAGAACACCCCTAGCAAATAGTAAATATAGAGCAAACAGATGCAACACAGATGCATGACATGACATGAGAACACGCAGTGCTAGGGGTGTTCTAACGCACCCGTGAGAGATACCCGTGAAAGTCTGGCGGGCCCGAAGAGCACCCGCGAGAGTTAGCGTGGCGGTTGGCTGTTTAGCAGTAACATCCAGGTTGTGGTGGTAGCTCCGGACCCACAATGCACTATCAGGTTTGAGTATTTGATCTGAGTTGGCCTCTGGCCTATACGCACTAACCGCCACGCGAGAACAAATATGGGCACTCGACGTCGTACGTTTTATCCGAAAGCTTTTTCAGACATCCAGTTCAGCATTGTGGGTCTGTCAGACTAGTACCATCCAGGATAAGGTGGTGCTCGTCCCGACTCATCGCATAACGACCCGGAGTGCAACAAGCGATGGGCCCAAGACCCCGAAGCGCTTAGGATGTAAAACGGCAAGGACCTCTCTGTGGAACCTTGGTAGGACTACGAGGTGCTAATCTTTCGAGACCGGGCATGACCCAGGAAAGTATGTCCGGCCAGTGATTATCGAGCGTGTAGGGTAATGTGGTGCACCGTTGCAGCGAAGTTATCTATTCGAATAGCCGTACGTGTCCACGGTAATGGACGCTCGAATATGTATCCTGATCTATTACAACTAGAAATGGATACTTGAGATTTATGATGGATATGATGGCTACGGGATTGCTTTCTCGCAGGAAGTCGAGAAAGGATCTCATGGCGTTAATACTACAACATGCTTGTTAATTATAAGATACTATTATGTACTCTTCTACATGCTGCAAGATGCTTGAAGATGCTAGTCTCCGATAGGGTCCTTTCCCTCTATTCTGGCATTCTGCAGTTCAGTCCATAGATACAGCTCACCCCTTTGATAATGATGCATATTTAGTGTAGATTTGATGCTTGCGAGTACTTTGGATGAGTACTCACGGTTGCTTTGCTCCCCTTTTTCTCCCTTCCTTCTTTCTTACCGGTTGTTACGACCAGATGGCAGATCTCCGGAGCCAGCTGCCATCACCAACGATTACTACTACCCCGAGGGTACCTACTACTACGTGGAGACTGCCGACAGCCAGGAGTAGTTAGGAGGCTCCCAGGCAAGAGGCCTTGCCTTTTCGATCATTGTTGCTTTTGTGCTAGCCTTCTTCGGGAAAAACTTGTTTAACTTATGTATGTACTCATATATTGTTGCTTCCACTGACTCATTTATATTCTGGTTTTTCTATTCGAGCCCTCGAGGCCCATGGCTTGTACTATGAATCTTGTATTATTACAATTTGTGTTTAGAGCTGTGTTGTAATATCTTTCCGTGAGTCCCTGATCTTGATCGTACACATTTGCGTGCATGATTAGTGTACGGTCAAATTGGGGATGTCACATCGTTAAAAAATTGTCCACCTTGTGTCGTGTGTGTAGCAGTTCTCTTTTTGGTCAGGGCGGGAAACAATCTCGCTCAGGGCAATGTAAGGTTGCTTAGGATTTAGTGTGTGCCCCTTCTCTCATGGCAGATTAGGCTTCGCCTCACTCACGCATATGAACATTTGCCTGCTCTTAAAGCACTTTTTTTTTTGGAAAAGGAGCATTGCCCCATGCGGCCATTTTATTGATTATTCTCTTAGACCTTACAAACCATTACATCAGCAAGCCTGAAGCCACCGTCTTGGCGACACCTGTCGCTACTCCTATCCCCTTGATGCAGGGGTGCCGAATGTCCGAGCCTAATACCAAACAGACATCGTATCAAAACCTAACATATAATGCCGGATGCCCCATCCCAGCCACATACCGAGAATGGGTCACACACTGATTCGGCGCACTCACCGAGGCTACAGCCACCATCATCCACCTAACCATCTTCAGAGCAGGTACTGACGCAAAGATCTTGACAGGTCAGCTGGCGACGCCACCATGGCGCCAGACAGCGCCATCGCCATGCGCTCGTCCATCCAGCCGCATCTGCCATCGATATCCAGCTGCACCATGCCGCCAATACTCGTCGTCATCGACACGGTAGAAACAACGCCGCACTCTTGGCAACCTCCACATTGTCGTCGCCGATGGAGCTACGCGGAGTCCATCACCCACAACGTCTCTTCGCCAAACAACAGAACCTCCCAAGACGGCGCCTCCATGGAGGGTACGACGCGAAGGACGCCGTCGCCTCCCAATCCAGACTGAATTTTGGACCTCCGTCCGAGAGGGGTTCCGAGGTGGATAGGAGAGGCCTCGACATCGCCTCTACGGAGGGTAACGGCATCGAGAGACGTCGTCGATGCCGGACCGAACAAGCCGATCAAAGTTTCCTCCGGCCCCCATCCTATACCACCAAACCTCCGTCAGCTTCGGATCCGGCAACGGACCACGAACTGAAACCTGCAGAGATGAGAGAGCCATGGGGCTCAACCCACCATGAAGAAAGATCGAGAAGAATCCATCGTAAATCTCCAGGCGCCGAATCCAGCGATCCGGTGTGGTCAGCAACTTCTACCACCACCCCGCGGCGGCCGATGGCGTTCAAACCAAAGACCCAGAATTGGATCCGATCTGAATCCGGCAGCGCCCGCGACCATTGTTCTTCGCCCACCACGACGCGAGCAGGCCGCTGCCGCCGTCACGCCGCGCACGACGCCGCCAAGAACCGCCCGCTGCGCCGCCCGACGCGACGCTAGCCCGGCGCCCCGCCCGATCTGGCTGCCCTGCTCCAACCGCGACGGACGGGAGGTAGGGACACCCCGCCGCCGCCCAGCCTGCCAAGCTTTGTCCGGCGGCGCTGCAGACAGCGACAAGGAGAGGGGGAGGTGGAGGAGGGCCGAGAGGACGGCGGCTAGGGTTTCCCCTGGGTTGCCCGCGGGGGTGACGCGAGGGGGAAAAGATGTTCGATCTCTCCAGGAAAAAAACACTTGTCGCAGATCCACGACTCCTCTTCTTGTACTCAGTGGCGGAGCCAGGGGACGAGCATGGGCCTGGCCCCCCATCGATCGAGCGAACACGGCACATCGGTATGGGATCAGCGATTGAAACGTACGTATACATGTATTCTTTTTTTTTAGCATCAGTACAGACGCAAGCGCTCATATACACGCGCATACACTCACCCCTATGAACTTGCGAATCAACCTGTGGTTGAGTTGGTTAGGTGGACAGTGGTATCCCCAGCCCACCAGGGTTCAAATCCTGGTGCTCGCATATATCCTGGATTTATTTCAGGATTTCCGGCGACATGCTTTCAGTGGGAGGAGACGTTCCCGTCGACTACGAGGCGCCTACGGTGACTTCGTAAAATCTCAAGATGATATGCCGGCTCAGTCTCTCGAAGGTGCTCATAGGGGTAGGGTGTGCGTGTGTGCGTTCATAGG
>LR738709.1:701266449-701284170 GCA_902687465.1 Secale cereale | reverse complement strand
CCCCCCCCTACTCAAATCCTGGCTCCGCCCCTGCTTGTACTGAGACATCTTATATTGTCAGCAAGTATGATTGGACTTCCACTCACGATCTGGGTCAACAGGATATTTCGTCTTCACAGATTTGGCGCGGCATTCTTAGGCATCACTTTCTTTCGCTGGATCACCAAGGTGAACATCGGTAACAGGTTCTCGACGTCCTTCTGGTCTGATCTTTGGGTTCCTAACACTAACACCACCCTCACCTTAGATGTCTCCAGCCTTGTACTCCCATTCCGACCGGTAATCTACCTCAGTTGCTCGGGTGCTTGTTGACCCGAGCCTACACTTGGATATCGTCGCTCGACTCTCAAACACAGCCAACTACGAACCAACTACTTTACCTCCGGCAACTCCTTGTAAGTGATGTTTTGAATAATATAAGTTCAGGCCGGCGTAAGCACGTTCGTTGACGCATAAAAAAATGCAACCGGCAGCCGAGGAGAAGCAAGAACGCAAGATGGCGATGAAGAGAAGGATACATATGTCCTATCGCCGCTATGCTACCAATTTTGCATGCGGTGATTACATATGAGATTATGGCAGAGTTTATATAGGGTGACTGCAAATCTACAATGATCTAGTAGAATGCCTGTGCGTTGCTACAAGCTTTTGAATTATTTTGCTGGAGTTATATATAAACATAATGCATGTCAAAATTCATGTATATAGATAAGATAGCAAATGCACAATTGGATCCAGCATGGAGTTGATCATGGAGTCAGCGCTGAGTCCACGCGCCCGCTGGTCTAGCATGGAGTCGGCCCGATCCGGTTGGTTGGTGCAGAATAGTTCGCCGCTCTTCGTACGAGCTAGCCACGGGTGGCCGTCCGGGTGATTCTAGGAGTACTTGATGCATAGTAGTGTGAATTTGTGAGAAGGGGTGTCGCCTTCATCGTCGGACCCGGTCTTCTACCGCAGCCAAGCCGCGCAGAGCATGGTCCACCTTCCCCTCAAGGCGAGGCTCTCCCTTCCTTTCCCCCTTCCCCGATCTGTAGTTGCTTCGTGTGAAAACTGCTACTATTTTTATCTGAAACTACATGAAACGATTACTCCTAGGACTTTAACACTGCTGTGGATCTGTCCTATAAATAATGTCATGCTTGGTTGTTAATTTATGATAATTTAAACTTCTCCCATTGTCTGGATTTTGCTTGTTAGATCCTGGATCTTGCTCTCCATATGTTGGAGGAAGCGATCGTGTAACTAATTTAGAACTAAAAAAACACGAACAATTGTGTCGATTCATAAAAAGCCAGTTGAACTATTTCATCAAGAAAATGAATCATAAATGGTACATTCACATGCACATAGGAAGGGGGATTTTGCCTCTACAAGTTGTACCTAAATAAGATAGGGTCAGCAGTAAATAAGAAAAAGCTGAAAAAGCAATGGACCTCATAGCTTTCATCCTCATGATGTAGCTTGTAGGATTGTCTCGGCTGCAAGATGAGCAATTCATTTGGTCCTGTGCAGATAAGAAGTGAAGACATGGAGAGAACACTTGTTTGTTTTTCTGAGTAGTAAAACAAAAAAAAATGCTACACAATGCTAAAACTCACAAGTATATAAAATGCTGCACCAAAGCACACGACAAGATTATCTTGAAGGAGAGAATGAGCATAACTACAAAACACGAATGTTAGATTTCACCATGACGTTTTCTGCACTTCAGAACCAATCAAGAACAATCATGGGATGATGCACACACACACCATAGTTTGGGATAAAAATCTATCGACAACAAAGCAAACATCGGCGACATGTATTAACAGAAAGGAGTATTTTACCATCCATAGATAAATGATTGCTGAACTATTTTTGTTGGGCCTCGCCAATCTAAATACTTTGTCAACAAATTAATCAACATGGAGCACAGTTGGCAGGAAAAGTAGTATTAATTGGCTTTAACATGCACACATTCCTCACTCCACACTAAGAATAGAGTGGGTCAGACAAAGCAGCAAGGATTGCCTTGACACTACTATCTAGGGCTATTGGGGAGGATCAGTTTCGCTCATGTGGGAGGAGGTGAGAGAGAGGCACCCGCGACTAAGGATGATAGGGAAAAACAGTAAATTAAAGAAGAGAAATATTGTGCAAGGAGGGAAAAAAGGGTGGCACAAGAGGAAAAAAAAAATCGATCGACAGGGAGTCGATCGAGGTGGATGACTAATGAAACGACGTACATACTCCCCTTTTAGGAGTAGAGATTCGACGTTAGTGGGTACCCGCACCTAAACTAAACCAAATAACTAAGTTGATATGTCAAAGTTCATTGCTTGCAAATTATAAAGCAGTCAAACCATCAACTCAACATACTTGTTTGAACACAAACACAATGTATTGTTTGCTAGAACACTGCAAAAAATTAAGATACAACAGTCTGCAGCCTATTTCATTCCTTCTCGTGGAGTTCGACCGGCTTACGGTTGCTCCCAAGTTATCGAGCTTTGTTGACCCTCTCGTGTCAGATGAGGAGGTTGAGGATGCTGATGCCAATCATGAAGGCAAGCTCCTCGCTCACTTGGTTAAAGACACGACTGAAGTAGACCTTGACGACACTGTACGTGACACTACGCTTTTTAGCTTGTCGCGACGGTGCGCAAGAACAAGTCTAACTCAGCAAAGAAAAGAGGGCGCTCCTCATCTAAGAAAGTAAAGGCCTCTAAACATAAAGTTGGTTCAGCATGAGAGGCATATTTTGGAATAGCAGAGGTCTTGGCGACTTGGCTAAACACAAACACATTGCTGATTCTGTAAAGGATCATTCGTTGGACTTTGTGGCTATCACTGAGTCGGGTAAACGTGATTTTCCAACACGTGATCCGGACCACTTTTCATGTGGTTTTGATTACGAATGGCACGTCTTACCGCCGACCGGGAGGTCCGGAGGAATTTTGCTAGGTATTAATTCTACATACTTACAACTTTTGTCCACGTCAAAGAGGGAATATCATATTAACCTTCGAAATAAGTCCGACAACTTCACCTGGAGTCTGGTGGCTGTATATGGCGCCGCTCAAGAGGATTATAAGTCTGCATTTCTAAAAGAATTAGTCAACACCTGTCGAGACAATCTCCATCCCATGTTAATCGGGGGTGATTTCAATATTCTTCGATATCAACAGGAAAAAACAATGATCGGTTTGACACTAGGTGGCCTTTCCTCTTTAATGTTGTTATTGACAGCCTGGATCTGAGGGAGATCACGATGTCTGGTCGTCAGTATACCTGGGCCAATAACCGATCGGTGCCAACCTTTGAAAAACTGGACCGGGTGCTAGTTATCACTTATTGGGAATATAAATATCCCCTAGCCTCGGTTCGGGCACTAGAAAGAATTGAGGCCTTAGCGGATCATGACCCGTTGCTAACCGATTTTGGTCAACCAATCCCATGTTCTAACCGCCACCAGTTCAAATTTGAACTGGGATGGCTCACTAGAGAGGGATTTCATGAGCTGGTTAAGAAGGTGTGGGCGCGCCTGCCTCGCGGTAACACACCCATTCAACGATGGAATAATCGAATCCGCGCCTTGCGTCGATTCCTTAGAGGATGGGCCAAACATACTGCTGGCATTTACAAAAAAGAAAAATTCTGATTGTCTACCTTAATTGATGCCCTTGATAAAATAGCGGAGGTGAGGCCTCTGTCTGCTGTTGAGATTGAACAAAAAAGTAATCTTAACGAGCAGTTTGCCCGCTTACTACATGAGGAAGAGATTAAATGGTACCAACGTAGCAAGGCGGACTCGCTGGTGCAAGGTGATGATAACACGAAATACTTTCAAATGCTAGCCAATGGCAGGCATAGAAAGAAGCGTATATTCGCCCTTGACCAGGAGGAAGGTAGAATTGAGGGGGATGTACCACTTAGAAATTTTATCACCAAGTATTACAAAGACCTTTTTGGTCCTTCAGCTCAAACTAATTTTCAGTTGGATGAATCTGTTACTCATGACATTACTCAAGTTACAGATGCGGAAAATGAATTCCTAACCTCTCCGTTTTCAGAGGAGGAAATTCGAACTGATGTGTTTCAGATGGAACACAACAAGGCGCCGGGACCAGATGGCTTTCCCGCATAGTTCTATCAATGCTTTTGGGACGTGATTGAGGAAGACTTGGTTCAGTTGTTTAACCAACTGCATTCCGAGGACCTTGATATTGCTCGTCTAAACTTTGGGGAAATTATCCTATTGCCTAAGATTAAGGAGGCTAGTCGTATTCAACAATATCGACCGATTTGTCTCCTAAATGTTAGCTTTAAACTTTTTACGAAGGTAGCGACTAACCGGTTGAACGGTGTAGCTGATCATGTCGTTAAACCCACTCAAACGGCATTTATGCAAGGACGAAACATATTAGATGGAGTGGTCGTCCTGCATGAAACTATTCATGAGCTGCACCGGAAAAAGTTGAACGGGGTCATTCTTAAAATTGATTTTGAAAAAGCATACGACAAAGTTAAGTGGCCCTTCCTGATGCAAACTTTGCGCATGAAGGGGTTTTCACAAAAATGGTGTCGCTGGGTAGAGAGCTTTGTCTCTGGAGGTAGTGTGGCCATAAAAGTTAACGATGATGTGGGCAACTATTTTCAGACACGGAAGGGGCTTCGTCAAGGCGACCCCGCATCTCCCATCTTGTTTAACATAGTTGCTGACATGCTAGCTACCCTTGTTGAGTGGGCTAAGTTGGATGGTCAAATTAGTGGTGTAATCCCACACTTGGTAGAAGATGGACTATCCATTCTACAATATGCGGATGACATGATACTATTCTTGGATCATGATCTAGATAAGGCAAGAAATCTCAAGCTGCTCTTATGTGCTTTTGAGGAACTTTCTGGCCTCAAAATTAATTTCCATAAAAGCGAACTTTTTTGCTTTGGTGATGCTGCAAAATCAGCACCCGAATATGCCGAGATTTTTGGATGCCAGCTTGGGCAGTTTCCGATTCGGTATTTGGGTATTCCCATACACTATCGGCGTTTAAGCATCGCTGAGTGGAGGCATATGGAAGAGAGACTTGAGAAACGATTAGCCAGTTGGAAGGCCAAACTCTTGTCTTATGGGGGCCGACTGATCTTGATCAATTCCGTCCTAAGCAACATGGTTTTATATATGTTGTCATTCTTCCACCTGCCGAAAGGGGTTCTACAGCGGCTTGATTACTTTAGATCCAGATTTTTTTGGCAGTCTGATAACGAAACCAAAAAATATCGACTTGCTAGGTGGAGCGTATTATGCAGACCTAAAAGTCAGGGGGCCTGGGCATCCAAAACCTTGAGATTAAAAACATTGCTCTTCTCAGCAAGTGGGTTTATAAATTACTCACTAAGAACGGAGTATGGCAGGAAATCATTTGCAACAAGTATGTGGGATCCAATGCCATTTCTCAAATTCATTGGAAGCCTGGGGATTCGCATTTTTGGAGTGGTGTCATGAAGGCCAAGGAATTCTTCATCCAATTTGGGACCTTCACGGTTAGGGATGGTTCTCAGATTCGTTTCTGGGAAGATACCTGGTTAGGGAACAACTCACTAATTGTGCAATATCCAAGCTTGTACCAGATTGTTAGACATAAATTCGTCACGATCAAACAAGTCCTTGGACAAGAAAATCCCGATATTTCTTTTCGTAGGGATCTTTTGGGCACTTGTCTGGCAGCATGGAATGAATTACTCACTCGCCTGGAGGACATTCAACTGTCAGATGAGCCGAACACTTTTCGATGGAACTTGCATCAGAATGGCAAATTTTCGGTCAAATCCATATATGATGCAATGGTTCATTGTGATGTTCCAGTTGATAATAGGAAATCGTGGAAGCTAAAAATTCCTATAAGAGTGAAGATTTTACTCTGGTTTCTAAACAAAGGAGTCATCTTAACCAGAGATAACCTGGCACGACGAAACTGGCATGGGTCCAAGACATGTGTCTTTTGCCAACGTGACGAGTCTATTAAACACTTATTTTTCGAGTGTAAGTTTGCTCGGACAGTTTGGGCCATGGTCTAAGTAGCTTCGAATTTATACCCACCACGCAGTGCACGGAATACATTCGACAACTGGTTGCGGGGTATTGATAAACAATTTTCTGCACATATTCTTGTGGGAGCGGCGGCCTTATGCTGGGCAAGGTGGCTTACCAGGAATGATGTGATTTTTAACAATAAATGTGTTTCTTCTCCTATGTAGGTTATCCATGTTTGTACACATTGGCTCTGTACGTGGTCTATCTTGCAGAAGCCGGAGGACATGGTGTAGGGGAACGTTGCATGGGAAACAAAAATTTTTCCTACGTTCACCAAGATCAATCTAGGAGATGCATCTACGAGGGGAGAGTTGGATCCACATACCCTTGTAGATCGCTAAGCGGAAGCGTTCAAGAACGCGGTTGATGGAGTCGTACTCGCCGCGATTCAGATCGCCGAAGATCCTAGCACCGAAGCAACGGTGCCTCCGCGTTCTTCACACGTACGGCTCGGGGACGTCTCCTCCTTCTTGATCCAGCAAGGGGGAAGGAGAGGTTGATGGAGACACCGGCAGCACGACGGCGTGGTGGAGATGGTGATGGAGGATTCCAGCAGGGCTTCGCCAAGCACCGCGGGAAAGCGAAGATTGTTGTGGGAGAGGGAGGGCAGCGCCGAGGCACGAACGTGTGTGGCTGCCCTCCCTCTGCCTCTCTTTATATAGGGGGGTAGAGAGGGGAGGGGCGCCCTAGGGTTAACCCCCTAGGGGCGGCGGCCAAGGGAGATGGGGGGGGCGGCGGCCAGGGCTGCGCCAGGGTTAGGGCTCCCCCCCCCCCCAGGTGCCTTGCCCCCCAAGCTAGGGGGGTGCGGCAGCCCTAGGAGGGGCCAGCCCCCTTGCGCACTAGGAGAGGGCCCAGGGGGGGCGCACAGCCCTAAGAGGGCTGTTGTGTCCCCCCTTTGTGGCCCATTAGGCCCGAAACTCCTTCCGGGACCCCGAAACCCCTTTCGGTCATCCGCCGTCTTCCCGATACTCCCCGGAACACTTCCGGACTCCGAAACCTTTCATCCTATATATCAATCTTCGTCCCCGGACCATTCCGGAGACCCTCGTCACGTCCGGGATCTCATCCGGGACTCCGAACAACCTTCGGTAACCATGCACTGTTCTCACTAACAACCCTAGCGTCACCGAACCTTAAGTGTGTAGACCCTGCGGGTTCGGAAACTATGCAGACATGACCGAGACACTCCCAGGTCAATAACCAATAGCGGGATCTGGATACCCATATTGGTTCCCACATGTTCCTCGATGATCTCATCGGATGAACCACGATGTCAAGGATTCAGGCAATCCCGTATACAGTTCCCTTTGTCTCGTCGGTATGTTACTTGCCCGAGATTCGATCGTCGGTATCTCTATACCTAGTTCAATCTCGTTACCGGCAAGTCTCTTTACTCGTTGCCGTAATACATAATCCCGTGACTAACTACTTAATCACTTTGAGCTCATTCAGATGATGTATTACCGAGTGGGCCCGGAGATACCTCTCCGTCACACGGAGTGACAAATCCCAGTCTCGATCCATGTCAACTCAACAGACACCTTCGGAGATACCTGTAGAGTACCTTTATAGTCACCCAGTTACGTTGCGACGTTTGGCACACACAAAGCACTCCTACGGTGTCAGTGAGTTACATGATCTCATGGTCATAGAAACTTATACTTGACATGCAGAAAACTATAGCGATAACTGATACGATCAAAAGCTATGTTTAACGTTTGGGTCTCGTCCATCACATCATTCTCCTAATGATGTGATCCCGTTATCAAATGACAACTCATGTCTATGACCTGGAAACCGCGGTCATCTTTGATCAACGAGCTAGTCCTGAAGAGGCTTACTAGGGACACAAAGTTTGTCTATTTATCCACACATGTATATGAGTTTCCAATCAATACAATTATAGCATGGATAATAAACGATTATCATGAACAAGGAAATATAATAATAACTCTTTTATTATTGCCTCTAGGGCATATTTCCAACACATGGACCTTTTTATGATGGCGTCTACATGGCTGGAGCGTACGGCCAGGGAGGTTTTCTACCCCCATGGATGGCGGTGTGATTTACGGATAGGTTCTACCGCTTCTTAGAGCATCTCCAGCCGTTGGCCCCCCAGAAGGGGCTAAAAATCACCCCTAGGGGCGCACCGACGCTAAACCGCACACTTGGGGCGTGATGCCCCCCAGTCGCGGCGCCCACGTTTTTTCGAAAAAGTCAAATATGGCGCAAACACGGCTCAAATTTAACGCAAACATCGGCGAGTTCGTTCAAATTTAAACATATTTTATAAAAAAAAGAAAAAAGTAGCACGGGCTGCCCCCGCCGTCTCCATCGCCGCTCCTCGTCGTCTACCTCGCCGCCCGCCGTCCGCCTTTGCAGTTCTACATGCCGAGGAGGCGGTAGAACCGCGTGTAGTCGCCGCCGCCGCCGTCGTCGTCGGCGTCGTCGTCCCCGCTGCCATCCCTGCTGCATCCCTCCCCCAGTTGGCGTGGCGGGTTGGACGGTCCGGGGGCGTCGTCGTCGTCGTCGCTATCGAGGACCACGATGCCGTGCTCGTCCTCGCGCCCACGTTTGCGGGCGGCGATCTCCTCCAGGGCCCGGCACTGCCGGACCATCTCGTCGCGGAGGTAGTCGCCCCATGCCCACCGCAGGGCATCCTCGTCGGAGAAGCCGTGCCGGGCTATCTCCGCGTACTCCGCGGGGAGGCCGGGCTCCGGCTTGGGCTCGACAAGGACGCCGGAGCTGCGGGTACGCGCGCTGACAGGCGTGTCCTGGGGCTCCGGCTTGACGGGGCGGAGGCAGGGAGAGCCCGACGAGCGGCCGGACGAGGAGGAGGACGCCCCGGGCTCCATGCGCCTCGGCGTCCAGGAGCTTCCACGTCAGCGTGAGAAGGACGGGGGAGCGGGGTACTTGAGGCGCGGCGTGTTGCCGTCCTCGATGTACTCGAGGACGGCCTCCAACGTGCGGCCGGGCACGCCCCACCACCGGCGCCGGCCCTCGGAGTTGAGCCTGCCGGAGGGCACGACGCCGTTGGTGGCCTTGAGCTGCTCGGCGTGACAGCGGCGGAAGTAGGGCTCCCAGATCGGGCTGTCGGGGACGTACCGGGGCCCCTCCCTCGCCGCACGCGGCATGGACGCGCGGATACGTGCGATCTCCGCACGCCGCGCCGTCCCGGTGGGTGGTGGTGACACTGGCACGCCGCCAGCGCTGATCCTCCAAGCCCCGGGCACCAGCATGTCCGGCGGGACCGGGTACTCGGCCTCGAAAAGGAGGCGAGCCTCGTCCTCGTGAAGATGGTGGCGCCCGAAGCCATTCGCCGCCACGCCGTCGCCTGGAAAGCGCTCTGCCATTCTTCTCAACTGGAGACGACGAGAGGAGGAAGGGGCGAGAAATGGGCGCGTCGGCGATGGAGTATCTGTGCGAGTCTCCGGCGCGCTGGCGGTCGGCTTATATAGGCGGAGGCGCCGCGTGATAGGCTTGGCCGGCGCGTTACACGTGGCGGCCGAGGGGACGCGCGTCGCCCGGCCTTCACTGCGCCGCCCGTGAGCCATCAATGGAGGCTGACCGGCGCGGCAGTGCGCGCAGCTTTGGCATTGATTCGCCGCGGGAAACGAGGCGATGAGGACGACGAAGCGGCGAGAAGAGAGTCGAGTCGCTGACGTGGCTGGCCCGCGGCTCTTCGCGGCAAAAACGATTCGCCCGGCGCCCCCAAGCGACCCCAACGCGTCGGGTTCAGGTTGGGTCTGCCGGCGCCAATTTCGGCTCGAGCCAGCGAAAACTGGGCTCTTGGGGGCTTGGCCGATTTTTTGGCGCCGGCGGCCGAAAAATCGCCTGGGGAGCCTTCTTGGGGGCGCGGCTGAAGATGCTCTTAGGCTGGACATGATTTATTGCTTGGCTTTGTATCGAATTATTTTATTTAAGGTTGCTCTCGACTTTTTGGTTGTGTGCATCTAGTTATGCAGGGGCAGAGCTTTCTTTCAATACGATTGTATCACCTCGATATATCTATTCAATGAAAAGTTCTTTATCGAAAAAATTCATTCCTTCAAACATATTTCAATGCCTAAAGAAAAATTGGATGTTGCCGGCTTGCCGCTCCATTGAGATTGGCACGTAAAGATTCTGCAGTAGTATAACACATAACTTCACAACCATAGTTATATTATTCCTAATTTGATATGCTTGTACGTCGAAGAAAGATAATTACCTCATGGAACACACACACAGAGATAGAGAGTAATTTGAAACTGACAACAAAGATATATCTCTGAGATTACTTCAAGAATTCATAGAGTTTATCGTACCCTGTGATTAAATTATGTACTCTCCTTCTCACAAGCATTAACAAGAGTCTTTTGCTCATGCATTAGGTCCAAAACTTAAATTATGTCAGAAGACCAGAATAAAAAAAAGTTTCTCTAAATTGTTGTTGCCTTCATTACTGTTTTTACTGATGCTTCCAGTTCCAGACCACAAGAATTTACTCCTACTTCTTCATACAATGTTGAAGCAGTCGCTGAACCCTGCAATATGAGCATCGAAACATAAGTAAAGGACAAATAAAAATGCAGAGTACGTAAATCATTCAAGGAAAGGATAGCTATTGAATTAGAATTTTTCAACAATCACAACATGTCAAACCACACACAATATTTGTTCTTGTTTCGTTGGACCAGCAAGAAAACTACGCACAGAAACAAGCCATTTGTGGATCAAGAATATAGGGAAGCATTTACCATTGGACCTGAATATGCAATGGCATCCTTTTTCTTCCTCTCCTCCTACGATCTTAGCGGTCAGCCGATCACTGGAGTATATACCTTGAAAAACAAACGTTGTAAATGATGAGAATCCAAAGCCATAGCAACCGAATCAAAGCGAATATAATACGGCAAGACATGCACGTTAAATCATAGGATACCCCTGCCTTGAATGATTCCTTCGTTGGCCGGAAGAAGCGCTCAAGCGCACACAAGCAACATAAAGACGTATCGCTGATTTGTGATGTGGCCGGCAGCACGCCGGTCGTGGCGCTCGTTACCTCGATTTGACCATCTGCGTCAAGGTCTCGACGGTTGGAGCGGTGGCGGGGCGGCTACGCATATGTGATGCAGAGGAGGAGGGTGGCGCAAGGATTGGAGGAGCTGGCCGGAGATGGACATATAGGGCGCTCCATCAGATGGTATTTTTTATCGTGCATGGTGTAGAAGCCCACAGGCAATTTTCTGAATAGAAAGTACTGATTTTGCGTTGTAATTTGTTGATTTTTATTTTTCTCATTGGATTTGCTTGGTGTTGTATAGAAATATTGAAGAATGATTTGTGAATCTGCTGGGTATGTGTCGACCAGACAAGGAAAGTTCTGATTTATGACTTTTGCAAGGAAAGAGTAGGAAGAGGAGGGATTGATTGGCATACATTGGGTGGGGCCTAGTGATTGATCCGTAGATTTGGGTACGTGAGAAAAAAACCAACAATTGTTGCCTTGGTGGATGTAAAGTCTTGTAAGGAAAAAACCAAACGAGGGGTGGTCTTCTTTTTGAATAAAAATCGGTGGGGTATTTCATTCGATCTGTGGGGTGCTCAGTTCGATCGATGGAAGGCTGCGTACTAACCAAAGGACGTACGGACTCCTCCTTTAGGAGTAAGGATAACGTCTAGGCTTATTTTACCAAAAAAAAAATCCGATTTGCTTTCCTTGGATAATCTGCAAAAAATAGCGGATAATCCACATCGGCCCGGATATCCGATTGATCGAAATCCGTATTCGCATCCATATCCGACGGATTCACATAATTGCATGTCATATCCTCGAAAACAACAGGTGCATGCGGATTTGGAGGAGAAACTATCCGTACCATTTACATGCCAGCATGCACGAGCTGACTACCTCTTGTGACCCATGTAAGGTAAACAATGGATGGGCTTTGCTTGAGTAAGCCCAAGAGTCAAATATAATGCTCAAAGTAGGCCCACTGATGACTTGATGTATATTTGAGCGCATGTAAGGTAAACAAATGGATGGGCTTTGGCTTGAGTAAGCCCAAGAGTTAAATATAACGCCCAAAGTAGACCCACTGATGACTTGATGTATTTTTAAGCGTATATTATACGTATTCACGTATTGTGACTCCGGCCGCCCGAAAAATTGGCGACGCTCGAGCTCGGACCAAACCTACACTAGCCGCTGCCGCCACCAGGCGACTAGGGTGTGGCGACTCTTTTCCTCCGATCTCCACCGGCCGGTGCGCCGGCCCCCTCTCCCTTCGGCCGCTGCTCCGGCGGCAGGAGGGAGGGGGGACCCCATTCCTCAGCTCTGTAGTTAGGTTTTGGATTTGTAGGTTGTGGTGCGTCGTTGGGGTGGTGGGAGCGGCGTTCAGACGAATAAATCTGCTTCAACCCCACTCCCACACCGGCGGTGTCCTTTATGGCGGTGTCTCGAAGTTGATGGCATCGTGTCTCTATCGATCCGTCATATCGACAACGTTAGGGTTCATGGATGGTGTTGGCGAGGCGGTGGCGGCGACTCCATCAGGTGTGTCTCTCCTCCTGCTTTGTCCCCGTTGTTGTGGCGTTGTCTCCGATGTCATGGTGGAGCAGGGAGATTTTTGTGAGTATGCGCAGCGGTTGTCTACGCAAGTGACAACCGGAAGATGGAGTATCTTGTGTTGGGTCCGTGA
Source organism: Secale cereale (assembly GCA_902687465.1). Classification (NCBI taxonomy): domain Eukaryota; kingdom Viridiplantae; phylum Streptophyta; class Magnoliopsida; order Poales; family Poaceae; genus Secale; species Secale cereale. The sequence continues at coordinate 701,271,411 of LR738709.1, read as the reverse complement.
TCGAAGGCGGATCAGAGATGAAGCCGCGTCGAGCTTGGGCGAAGAGGTGATCTGTCTTTTTACCGTTTATAGTGGCCGCTTCGATGGTGTCGAAGAAAAGGGACAGGCGCTGGTATTTTACATAGAATTTTCCTATCTTTTCAGTTATATATAATCGATGCTTACGTGCCTTGTAAGAGCAAGTACAATAAGGTGATGTAGGCAGGCTGTAAGACATTAAATATTATATTTTTGCTTACTTGGAAGAGAGAGAAGAGAAGCGGGCTACTAGTTAACAGCCGGCTGTAGCACGTGCTCCTAGGTACTTTGTGAGAGAGTGGGGTGGGCCATGTATCAACAAAGTAGTACATATTTATATCTAGCTATTGTACTTGTTGGCTATAAGCTTAACTATATGTGACATGGCAACATCATATAGCCAGCAGCTGGCTATATTATTAACCATGCTCTAACTAGATGTTTATTCTATATAAATGAGACACGTATTACCATGAAAAAAGGAGCTCGGACCAAACCGTGATACTCACGCAACGTCCATATATATTTCCCAATTGGAGTCCGTGTCCACCTCCCCGTCGGCCCGTTCGATCCTTTATTTATAAGCAACACGAGAAGAGGCAGCAGGGCGGAACGAACCAAACAGCTGATTGATGGTTTGATTGAAGATTGAAGAGGTGGTCATGGACCGACTGCTACCCAATGGAGTGCTCGCGGACGTCCTCAGCCGTCTCCCACAGCGAAGTGTCGCCGTTTCACGCGCCGTCTGCAAGTGTCTGCGCCACATCATCGACGATCACAGCCTGCTACGTGCGGACCTGCTCCCTCTGTCGCTAGGCAAGATCTTCACCAACTTCGAGGCCATGGAACTCTCGGAATTCTTCTATCCCGTCAAGGGCCCGGCGGCAATCTCACGCAGCGGCCTCCTCGGTATAATTGACGACCACTGTAATGGCCTTGTCTTGATTAAATACGTTGACCACTTTGTGATGAATCCTGTCACACTACAAGGGGTGCTTTTGCCCCCGCCCCCGCCGCCGCCTCCGTCGACGGAGATGAATGACTTGTACAAAAACGGGGCCAAGTATCTTGTGTTTGATCCCACTGTCGCGCCAGACTATGAGGTCTTCTTGATTCCCCATGTTCCAAGGAGAGAGAGATTGGGTCTTTTGTCGGTGGAATTGGAATGGCCACCATCGCCATTTATCTTGTCAGTTTATTCATCAACGACTAAGCATTGGGAGCAGAGGCCCTTTGTTCGGAAAGGGGACGCCAGCATAGGGTCCATTGGTCATATTCTACAAGGTGAAAAAGAGAGAGAGAAGCACTACGGTGTTTACCTGCGTGGAGCACTATATGTGCATTGCCAGAATGATTATTTCTACAAAATATCACCCTCAAACGGCGAGTACCAAGTAATCAGACCACCGCCAGGTATTGAGACAAGCAATCACCGTCAAGTTTATTTGGGGAAATCACAGAACGAGGTGCGTTGTGCCATAGTAGACTGTTCGTACAAACTCCGGGTTTGGATCATGGATGAATCTCACGGACAATATGACTGGGTCTTGAAGCATCATATTGACATTCTGCATGTGATGCAGAGACAAGACAATCTACAAGTCAACGGCCCATGGTCTTCACTCCAAACTAGCATTTTTGGAATGTCGTTTTTTTTGCCATGATCACATGAAGAAAGCACCAGAGGAGTATTGTTATGATTACTTTAGCACACACAATGAGGAAGGACCAGCCGCTCGACTTGCTTTTCTCGGATTTCATCCTTTCAACAAAGATGTCGTCTTCTTGACCGACACATCAGAACAAGGATTTGCCTATCATCTTGAGAGCTCTACAGTTGAGCACTTAGAAAAGCTAAACCCAAAGACCAAATCTGTCTATTACAACCCCCGAACATTTGTACAAGTGTCTTTTCCTTTCACGCCTTGTTTGACAGGAGAATTATCGTAAGCTATGTAACTTGTTAGAAATTTCATCATGAACTCTTCACATAACTGCTCTATGGGCATGAGGCAATGCATGTAATGGACATGCATGGAGTATCTACACCCGAGCTCAAACGCTCCCTTATGAACAGTAAAATTGAAAAAAAATAGTAAAAGAAATCTGTTTTTTTTCTTGTGGTAACTTTGACAAATGTTTTGTATGCTTCCAAAATTTCAGCACGAAATGACATCGGTGGAAGTCGTGGCAAAAAAAACGACATTCCAAAAATGCTAGTTTAGAAAACATTTTGGAGTGCTGATTTTTTGTTTTTTGCCGGGCCTCCCACGATTGTAATTTTGTGATCAAATTTTGTAAGCATACAAAACATTTGTCAAAGTTTACCACAACAAAAAATCTTTTTTTTTGAATTTTTATTGTTTTTTTATTTTACTGTTCATGAGAAAGCATTTGAGATCGGGAGCAGAATAGGACTTACTGGACATGTTATTTGGTTCACTGCCAGTTTCAAGATGTCAACTTTGCTATAAAAAATGCGTGTGTGAATTAACTTTGCTATTCAGTGTATGCTCGTGTAAGTAGGAACTTGAACATATGCATGTGCATCGCTACCAGAGAAAAAATAGTGAGCATTTAAATTTAGTAAGAATTATATGTGCAAGCATAACCCTGTGTGCACGTCCAGAAGGAACATTTAGGTTCTGGGTTTCGCCATGTGTGAAGAAATCAATCCAAAAATAGTGAGCATTTAAATTTAGTAAGAATTATATGTGCAAGCATAACCCTGTCTGCACGCTGAGAAAGAACTTTTAGATTCTGGATTTCGCCACTTGTGAAGTAATCAATCCGCTATTTTTCAGTTCATTGATCTAGTGGATTTAAGGTATGAAGTTTGAGCATACATTTAGGTCATGGGTTTTGTTAGGTCATCGCACGTTAGAGAAGGCCCGCGAATTATTCAATCAATTTTTCCATTCATTGGAGGAGATTTTAAGGTATGAAGTTTGAGCATACATTTAGGTCATGGGTTTTGTTAGGTCATCGCACGTTAGAGAAGGCCCGCGAATTATTCAATCAATTTTTCCATTCATTGGAGGAGATTTTAAGGTATGAACTTCCGTAATGAAATTGACTTTGGTCTTCTTTTTTACATGTACAAACCATCGAAATAGTAGAACCGGAGTTAATTATACGATGCTATTTTTCCGTTCATTGATTGGAGGGACTTAAGGTGTAACTTTCCATAATATGGGAGTGAGCTGAGTCTTCTCTTTTCCATGCATCTAGCTCAGGTAATTGGGTCTTCACTTCTTTTTTCCTAGACTAACAATCCTCAAGAAATTCAAGGTCCTTTTTCAGCTATCTCATGTACCAATCCATCCATTCTTCGTCCAACTTAATCCATCAATCTTTCATCCAGCTTACTATATGTAGCTTCGAACACGTACACAAATTGATACGGCTGCATGTAAAGGAGCAATTTGGGACTATTTTAAATATTTTTGCCTTATCCCCAGTTAGTTGGGCTCGCTAAGTGGCATGGTCTATGAAAGCCCAGGCACCGAAACGACCTGTGTTTGAAAGGCACGAGTACCTCAAAGAACCAACCAGTTGCTGCCGGCCACTCGAACAAAAACATCCTGTTAACCAATGGCCAGCACAATTTACGAACATAGTGCAACGTCTGATTAGAAACATTTTTTGATTCTTTGGATCTTTTTTGAACTTTTGAAAAAATAAGTTTTATTATGAACTCACGAATATTCTTGAAAACATTGACAACTTTTGAAATCCTGGATAAGTTTTCAAAAATGTGAAGAGTTTTTTAAAAATTCCATACATTTTTGGGAAAACACAATAAAAATTGAAATGTGCACAATTTTTAAAAATTTACAAACAAGTTTTGAAAATAGGAAACATTTATAAAAACATGAGCATTTTTTGAATTTGTGAACAATTTTTTGAAAGCAGTAACATGTTACGAACAATCAGAAACTTTTTATAAAATCTCTATTTTTTAAACGCAGACATTATTTTAAATCATTATACAAATTTGAAAAACACAAATTTTGTTTTTAAAAAAAAGGATTTTTTTAAAGAAATTAAGGGTCCTTTTCCAGCTAGATCATGTACCAATCCAGCCAACCTTCATCCAGTTTTATCAATTCATCCTTCATCCAGCTTACTACATGTAGTTTCGCACACGTATATAAATTGGTACTACTGTAAATAATAGAGCAATGTGGGACTATTTAAAATATTTTTGAATTTGTGTTTTTTTTAAATGCAAGTTTTTCTGTAAATCTTAAACAATTTTCGGAAAGGCAAACATTTTTTTTAAATAATGAGAACATATTTTGATTTTTTATTCTCTTAAATTAGATCAAATTTAAAGTTTCGTACGTTGTTAAAATGGTAAAAATATTGGACTACAGAACTTTTTTTTAAATGGGAAAATTAAATTCTGAACATTTTTTAAAATTTTAAAATGGAGTAAAAAGTAAAAAGGAAAAATAAACTTGGAAGGGAAAAAAGAAGAAAAAGAAGAAAGAAAAGTAGAAAAGAACATAAAAAGAAAAATATAAAAAGAACACACAAAAAGGAAAACGGGTCGGCTCTATCTAGGCCGCCCTGTGCGAAGCTTTGAGTATTTGCCGCCCTGTGCGCAAACATGGTTTTGCCAACTATGTGGGCAGGAAAATAAGTGAGCTGGTTTCGCTGGGCCACAGCGCGCACCGCATGTAAAAAAATTTGGATTAACTTTTTTTTTCCTTTTCTAGGAGACGGGCGCACATAAGTTTAGTGCCACTTTGGATAGATCGTTTTTTTTACTAAAGTGAATAGATGAAAAGTTTTGGGTATATATTTATACAGGTTTGCTATTTCACATCTAGATGTGAGATATTATCTCACATCTAACTCCCTCACCCTTAGAGACAAAAAAGAAAATTCATGGAAAACTTTAAAAAAAAAATCAAGGATGAGGGAGTCTAAATGTGA
>LR738709.1:701234286-701266439 GCA_902687465.1 Secale cereale | reverse complement strand
CTGGTTTCGCTGGGCCACAGCGCGCACCGCATGTAAAAAAATTTGGATTAACTTTTTTTTTCCTTTTCTAGGAGACGGGCGCACATAAGTTTAGTGCCACTTTGGATAGATCGTTTTTTTTACTAAAGTGAATAGATGAAAAGTTTTGGGTATATATTTATACAGGTTTGCTATTTCACATCTAGATGTGACATAGACAGACCCATATTTATATACTAGCCAAAAGGCATGTGTGTTTTGTTTTATTTTGCGGGAAAAAGGCATGTGCGTTGTAACGGGATAATAAAATTGTGGTCTTCAAATCAAGTTTCAGATATTCACACTACATGTATATACACGTATTTGAATATTTGTGCACCAACTGGTGCACATGTAGCTGTAAGACACATGCATTCTAACATGCTCACAATGGATCGATGTTGGACTTGATCCTTGATGCGTGTTTTTTTTAAGTACATCATCTGAGAAGGAAAAAAAAAGGGCAGTCTCACGATGGATGAAAACTGGAGGTCCCTATGACATACGAATAACTCAGAGGAACGCTCATTTTTTAATTTTAAAGCTGGCGAGGTGGATAATTTACTTCAATTTTAGGGGCAGTTTCAATGACAGATAATTTTTTTTAGAGAAACAATTAATAAAGAGTATTTTTTTCACTTATGGGGGTAGGGTGTGTAATTTACTTCAACTTTAGGGGCAGTTTCAATGACTAGCAAAAAACAAAGAAACAATTAACCAAGAGTTTTTTGGCTTATAGGTGGCATGGTGGATAATTTATTTCGACTTTATAGTCAGCATAGGGAGGGTGGACGGACCAAAAAATTAGGAAACGCATCATCCTTTAATATTGGATATAGAATATATAATTTATTCGTTCATCTGCTTGCTAGTGACGTCGATTTGTGTAGCAGCAGTGCCCTCCTGTAGATGAAGACTCTCCATAGGAGCCAGACCTTTGTTTGGGACTAGATGACCTATCGCGCCATTTGGCGCCCGAGACAAATTTGAAGCAAGAACTAAAAGAGATTACTTTGCTTTTTTTTTTGGTAGCAGACGATGTTGATATATACTCTTTTGCGAAGTGTCATGGATCTGTATAATTTTTTTTCTCATTTGTAATGTATGAAACTGATAAAATTGATGCAAGAGCCCAACTGAAATGAAGAACAAAATGCAAATGTTTGAGTTTGCAATTAGAAGATTCAAGACATGATAATATAGAGCATTGTGTCCAGGAGCACTTCTTAGTGATATTGGTCAATTCATCATATACTCCCTCCATCCGAAAAAGATTGTCCCAAGCTTGTTCCTCAAATGAATGTATCTACCACTAACTTGATGCTACATACATTCATTTGAGGGACAAGCGTTTTTGGAGGGAGGGAGTAGTAATTTTGATCTACACACTGAAGTTGCTAAATGATACGTTCATTTTGCATCATGCTTTTATGTTGATATTTATTGCATTATGAGCTATTCTTACATGTTTTGTCACAATACTTATGCCTTTTCTCTCTTATTTTACAAGGTTTACATGAAGAGGGAGAATGCCGGCAGCTGGAATTCTGGACTGGAAAAGGAGCAAACTCTGGAAACCTATTCTACACAACTCCAAAAGCCCTGAAACTCAACTGAACGCCGTTTCAGAAAATATAAAAAATATCTGGCGAAAGAAGTCCACGAGGGGGGCCACCGGCTGTCCACGAGGGTGGGGGCGCGCCCCCCTTCCCAGGGCGCGCCCCCCTGCCTCGTGGGCCAGCCGGAAGGCCCCTGACGCCCATCTTCTCCTATATGAGGTGTTTTGACCTGAAAAAAAATAAGAAGGAGGCTTTCGGGACCAGACGCCGCCGTCTCGAGGCGGAACCGAGGCAGAAACCAATCTAGGGCTCCGGCAGAGCTGTTCTGCCGGTGATACTTCCCTCCGGGAGGGGGAAATCGTCACCGCCGTCATCACCAACAACTCTCCCATCTTGGGGAGGGCTATCTTCATCAACATCTTCATCAGCACCATCTCCTCTCAAACCCTAGTTCATCTCTCGTATCCAATCTTTGTATCCAAACCTCATATTGGTATCTGTGGGTTGCTAGTAGTGTTGATTACTCCTTGTAGTTGATGCTAGTTGGTTTATTTGGTGGAAGATCATATGTTCATATCCATTATGCATATTAATACCCCTCTGATCATGAACAATATTATCTCTTGTGAGTAGTTACTTTTGTTCCTGAGGACATGGGAGAAGTCTTGCTACTAGTAGTCATGTGAGTTTGGTCTTCGTTCGATATTTTGATGAGATGTATGTTGTCTCTCCTCTAGTGGTGTCATGTGAACGTCGACTACATGACACTTCACCATTATTTGGGCCTAGAGGAAGGCATTGGAAAGTAATAAGTAGATGATGGGTTGCTAGAGTGACAGAAGCTTAAACCCTAGTTTATGCGTTGCTTCGTAAGTGGCTGATTTGGATCCATATGTTTCAGGCTATGGTTAGGTTGACCTTAATACTTCTTTTGTAGTTGCGGATGCTTGCATTAGAGGTTAATCATAAATGGGAGGCTTGTCCAAGTAAGGGCAGCAACCAAGCACCGGTCCACCCACATACCAAATTATCAAAGAACCGAATGCGAATCAGACGATCGTGATGAAAACTAGCTTGACGATAATTCCCATGTGTCCTCGGAGCGCTGTACTTTATATAAGAGTTTGTCCAGGCTTGTCGTTTGCTACAAAAAGGATTGGGCTACCTTGCTGCACCTTATTTACTTTTACCTTTTGTCACTTGTTACCAATTACCTTATCACAAAACTATCTGTTACCTATAATTTCAGTGCTTGCAGAAAATACCTTACTGAAAACTGCCTATCATTTCCTTCCGCTCCTCGTTGGGTTCGACACTCTTACTTATCGAAAGGACTACGATAGATCCCCTACACTTGTGGGTCATCACTAAACACAATCAGTCAGTAAATAATAACACGTATGCATCAAAGGCATATTTCCGTCTAATCAAAAGATGACTGAAAGTTTTTCATGTTGTTCACAAGTCCCTTTGCTTCACTCGTCCAGTGGTCATTGGGGTGGGTGTTGTGTGAAACAATGCCCCTTGCATCTGTTTGTCCATGCATCCTGTAACATGAGAACTATTTGCTGAAGAAACAAAAAGATTAATGCCTTCTCATAACTACCGACTATATTATCACATGTGCTAAACCATCGAAGTAAAACAATTCAATATTTGCATGGGTACTAACATAGATGAAATAAAACTCCGCATTCAGCATGTCTTAGTAGCATCGCTGCATACTATTGTATAATTATCAGAAGTCTGCATGCATTGTTAGATCGTGCAAAGTAAAAAGCGCATTGTGAAGCACTGACATTTAACCTAGACAGACAGGGCAAAGATATCAGCAACGGAAACATTGTGAAGCACTTGTGCATCCATAATAAGAGGTGGGAATCTACTGCAGTTTTTATTCACTAAACACAAACAATAAAAGATATTAATAAATATGAGATAATTTTCTCCACTGTGGTTGTTCTATAATAAAGCCCATGATGTAAATAGAAATAAAAGCATTCTGGTCTCCTTCAGTACCTAAATTGAAAAAAAAATGGGACTAAATTATAGAAAAATAAAATCACATGATTTACTTAGATTAATTCTCCCATGTCAGCCTTTTTGGAATTTCATCAAACAACCTGTAGACATAGAGAAACCAAATCTATAAAAACAAAATGAGAAGCTCTGTGAGTAGGGGACTGGAAGAGAAGGGGAGCAATAAATCAGTAAGAAGAGAAGGGACCTGAAGTCGACCTGCAACCAGGTGAACGCTTGAGTGCTTCTCCTGTTGAGCACCTACAACAAGGTAGTCAATGGCGACACAACCATGTGAATACCACACAGAGTATGTACATGAATAATAGATACTCCCTCCGTCCCATAATGTAAGAACATTTTTGCCACTAGTGGCAAAAACGTTCTTATATTATGGGACGGAGGGAGTACAACATAAGAAGATATCACAAGACCATGCTATGTATGCAATTAAAAATAAGTGTTATGTTATCCGTCATTAAGTCCTAATATAATATCAGTATACTTGTATGTATGATATGCTAAATAAAAGTTACATAGCTTATTCCATTGAGCTGTGTTTCCGGGAATAAGCATGAGCAAAAAATATTAAAACACTTCATCTAACATTGGATCACTCGATCACTTGAGGTGGTCAAAGAAATCAACATGTGTTTCCTACCTAAAGAAAGAAAAATAAACAGCGCGCTATCTTGACCGAATGACATGAATATTATAGAGAAAATTATGAACTGCTGCTCTTCCCAAAATACATAACAAGATGCACCATTTTAACTCCAGCATGGAATAATTAGGACCAGTTTCACTATCTAAAATGCATTGTTGAATAGAAGAAAATTATGCCTACAAAGAACTCGCTAAGAACCTCGACCGGCGCTCATGAAGCCACACCTACATGAAGTCAATCTTATTTTGTCCAACGAGATACATACACACGACCCGGAATATATGATAACAACGAACTAAATTTTGTTTTAGTTCCAGATCCCCCTTCCACCACCAAATCCAATTTAAACACCATGACAACACGTGCAGGAACGGAAATATGCAGTTTAGCTAGACAGAAAGCAAGCAAGCCTCGAGGAGCAGAACAAAGATGCAACAAAGCTGGAGATCGGGACACAGCAACACAAGAGATCCTAGAATCTGCTCAATAAATGGAGATGAAGTGGTAGCATGCTATGGAACAGAGCACAGACAGGTAAAATAAGAGTCGTTCCACAGAAGAATAAAAGAACAATCCATCTACCTGAATTGGAGAGGAGAAGGAGGCAAGCAAAGCAGGCAAGATGGATGAGCATACCAAGGACGAGCGGCAGACTAAACCGAAAGCAAAAATAGAGTGCATAAACCAAATAGAGATCGATTTTCAGCTGAGCCAATAGATGCACTCCTTCAGGTATGCATCCTAATAGGTCCTATAAAAATCACAAGAAATTAGAGGATGGAACTTGACTGCCTTCTATATCATTTGGAGGCCAAAAGAAGCTAGAAAAAGTGCGACGAACCACTTATCCCTGCTAAAACTACCCATCATTCCCCTGTGATATATGGTTAATATTAGAAAGTAGAGAAAATTACCTGCAATTTTGCTTCATCGTGGGAAAGCTATCATCCATGCGCATCAATGATTTCTCACGTATTCTGCAATACGGAAACATATACGTATAAGTATATAAGATCGCCATCGGTGCTCATGTAAGGCACTGTTCTGTTTACCAGTGGGACAGTAAGGCAATAGAGGCCATTCTCTGAACCTTCATGCAAATAATTAATCATCCAAAAATGGAAGTAGCTGATTAACAATAGAGCTCTATGACCCTCTCCTCATATCCCTACAGAAGTGAAAAACAAGCAAATGGTTCTCATCTTTTTCTTACCTAATTCAGCAACTCCAACCTTAGGTACAGATCATGCAATTGGTCCACATTGCAAAGATTAACCATATCACTGGTCGAAATGATGTAGCCACTGACAACAACAGAGCTCTCTCCTCATATTCCTAAAGAAGTGGAAACCAAGCAAATCAAATTCTCTGTATAAAAACACGTTCAAATAAGAAAATCAGAGGCATGCTATCAATTAAGGCATTCTATCTATCAAGCACATGAGAAAGTCATCCTCGTAATCAAGTAAGCACATGTTTGATATCTTGGCAAGATTGCTGAACAAAAAATTTGCTAGTGATACCAAACTTTTATCCCTCCTTGGAGAATTGTGAGATCACCTCCACTATCTAAAAGTATTACACCAAGATTGAAAACTATCCAGATACATGAAAACTTGTTGTTGTGCCAATCAAGAAAAAAGATATGCGATGCTATAGCCAGCAATTTCAGAGCCACTACTTGCCAAATACATCTGGAAGACCACCTAGTAGTCTTTTGTTCAAGTAAATCTAAAATTGCATCGAGCAATAGTTTTTTTAGCGCTCATAGTTTGGGTTATTGCAGTCATGATTTGGATGATGTTCTAAAGAACATAACTATAAGACTATATATAGAAAAGACTAACAGATAACGACAAGAGCACAGAGCACCCCCTTGTAGACACTACCTGAAGGAAATATGCCCTAGAGGCAATAATAAAGTTATTATTTATTTCCTTATATCATGATAAATGTTTATTATTCATGCTAGAATTGTATTAACCGGAAACTTAGTACATGTGTGAATACATAGACAAAACAGAGTGTCCCTAGTATGCCTCTACTAGACTAGCTCATTGATCAAAGATGGTTATGTTTCCTAGCCATAGACATGAGTTGTCATTTGTCAACGGGATCACATCATTAGGAGAATGATGTGATGGACAAGACACATCCATTAGCTTAGCACTATGTGATGAGGTTACAGACCTAGGGTAGGGTCACAGGCCTGACCAAGATACCCCACCCAAGGTCACTATCCCAGAAGATCAGAAGACAAAACCGATGATGATAAGGACAGTCGACTGAGACGGCCCAAGAGGACATCCCACTCGACTGAACACCACGTACCAGACGACTCAACTTCACTCGACCCATCCAAGGCACTCGACCCCCGAAGGTCAAAGGTCCCTCAGGACAGCAACGGTCTGGAATTCACTCGTTGCAGTGAATGCCTTTATTACTCTTTACTGCAGACGTTATCAGTAACGTCCGCCTTTATGTACATTGAACCCTTAGTAACGTGGAGCATGGTTGGGGTCCTGGCGCACTATATAAACCACCCCCTCCTCCAGTACAAGGGTTCGCACCCCCTGTAACACACACATATACCCATTTCAGTCAACCACCTTCGGCCACCGAGACGTAGGGTTGTTACTTCCTCCGAGAAGGGCCTGAACTCATAAAACACCTTGTGTACAACTTCACCATAGCTAGGGCCTTGCCTCCTCATACGTACCCCCTACTCGTACTGTCAGGCTTAGAACCACGACAGTTGGAGCCCATCGTGGGGCAAGGCGTCTTAGCGACTTCTGGTGAGGTTGCAAACTTTTCTCCGACCTCCTTCGTCATGGTTTCCGGTGGTGGTCTGACGTTGGGCCGCGAGATCCGACTCGGCGCGCTCGTCTTCATCGCCGACGACTCCGCTTGGCTCCAGGAAGGTCCTCTCGACGTTGAGACGCTGCCCATCCGCGGGGCTATGCACTTCCGCGCCAGCGCCTCTGGCGTCCTCCTTCGGCAGCCGTCGACTCAGTACCTGTCGATTCCTACATCGTCCTCCATCCCCGCCGGACGCCGTCGCAAGCGATCCGGTCGCCCACGGCTCCAGCGGTGGGTGAAACACGAGTGGCCCGCCAGGCGGCCACCCCTCAGGTCGCGGCCATCGAGCCGGACGGTTACCTCTACGGGTCGGTCGATCCGTCGGTCGAGCTCGTCGAGTCAGTTTCCGAGTGCGGGAGCAGCGATCCCACAGCGGAAGTCTTCATGGTCGACTCGCGCCGCAGCCCGCTAGGTTTTCCTCGCGGTGGCGACGGCGGCAGCGGTGGCGGTCGTTCATTTGACAACGACGGATACATTCCCCAACCCCTCACTGCCGAGCAGAGGGACGAGCTCTGCCGACGCAATGAAGAAGCGCTCTTCACCCCCACCGTAGGGGATACTCCAGAGGCTCTGGCCCTGGAGGCCACGCGCTTGACAACCGTGGCCGAGCGCGCACGCTTGGAGAATATCCAGTGCGCACTCGACGAACGGGCCCGCCGACTGGTCCCCGAGTCCAGTCGACGACCGCAGCAATCGCACCCGCGCGAGACTCAGGTGTTCCGTACACCAGTCCAGAACCTCGAAGCCGCGGCTTGCATCGCGAAGTCTATTCAACCATCTCAGTTGGAGGCTGGGAGAGGCCTTCAGCAGATCCGGGCGTTGATCCGAACGGCTGAGGAGCAAAACACGGCTTTTCTCAGTCGCGTAACAAGATTCACAGCAAATCGGTGGCTGAAGACACCGTTTGGTCAGCCCACAGTCCAAGATCGCCCCCAAGGCGTGAGGATCATGGCCCACGGCAAGACCGGCATCTGGGTCGGAATGAGGAGCAATATGACTGTCAAGGATATGACTAGCAGGTATGAACCGGCTAGTGTCAACCGGTTTATTATAATATGTTTGGTTGTAATATTTAGTAAAGGCTACGGCCCATGAGATCTTAGGGCCCATGTATAGAATTATGGTTTGTAAACCGCCCGATGATGTAACTTGAGAGATAAGGAAGAAAGGACAGAGACCGAGGCGGACACGAGTATGAGCCGGCCTCGGGACTCTGTAAACCGGACCAGGCGTCACCTCTATATAAAGGGACGACCCGGCGACGGTTCAGGGACAAGCAAGAATCAACCCGTCGAGACTACAGGCAAGCGATCCGCTCCCTGTAAACCGACGCCCGAGCAATACCAAACCAACTAGACGTAGGCTTTTACCTTCATTGAAGGGGCCGAACTAGTATAAACTCTCTGTGTCATTTGTGTGCTATGAACCCCTTCAAGCTAACCCGTGCGATGGTTCCATCATCAAGTCCGTTAAACCGGACATCTGCCGTGTTAATTCCATGACAGTTGGCGCCCACCGTGGGGCCTCCACACGATGGTTTTGAGTTCTTGAAGGGCAGCTTTGAAGGGCTCAAGGGTTACGCGATCGGCCGGATGACCAAGAGTCGCCGCGGCCGGATCTACATCGACGACGCAGGCTGGGGACCGGAGGCCGATTCAATCGAATACGGGTACCGGGTTCCCTTCGGCGGCATCCATGTCTTCATCGGCAAGATCGGCGAACCGGGACCTGAGCCGGACATCTTCTCCAACATCATCGAGCCGGCTCAGCGTGCGAGATCAAACCGGATTCAGCCCACCGTGAAGCACGTTTTCGTTGGAGCAGTCCACGGGGTTCGAACCGAGGACGGATCGGAATCCGATGGTGCAACAGTTGTCTACTCCGACGACGAATCTTCATCCGGAGAAACTGAGTCTTTGTATCAGTTGCAGGACGGCCGGTCTGAGGGTGAGTCCGATGGAAACATTATTCCGGACCCCTTCGACCCGCCAAATCGGGTGGCTGTCTTTATGGCCGGTTCACAGCCCACGGTGAACGGGGCGACAGCAGAAGCTGGTGTAGGGGGGAGTGGCCCGGCCCTCTCACCTACTGACATTCTATCCACCTTGATCGAGGAGTTCACAGCTAAAGCGGTGGCAACAATAGCTCCAGCAGACAAGGCGCAGCATGATGCAGAGCTCCTTCAGTTAAAAGGACGGATTGATCAATTAAAGGAGGATCTGAAAGCAGAGAAGTCAATGATAGCAATAAGGCAAGCGGAGTTGAATGATCAGGCTTTTCATCTAAGGATGGAGCAGGCCTCTGTGCAGGGAGTAAGGGGTCGAAAATACCAATCTCGTCTACCATCGGTTTATGAAGCGGCGGAGCTGTTCAGAACGCCTGGGGCTGGGACCAGCAACGATCCGGCTTCAAACCGGAGGGCACCCCCAGCCAGGGATGAGCCGGTTCAGCAGCCCACTGCGGATCAAGATCGGCGGATCACGTCTGCGCCTCATGTTCCTACCCCTTCAGGTCATTATTCGAATCCTTTGGATAACATCGTTGCTGCTGCTGCACGTTTGGCCGCTTTACCCGTTGAGGGGACATCTCCGGTGGCATTGGAGGCACGCAGGGTCAAGGATCTGCTCAATACGGCGCTAATACAATAGCAAGCATATTCTCATAGCAGGGAGAGGCTACATTCAACACCGCGTCCCAGCCGGAGTTACACTAGGCATTGGGAAGAGCCAGAAGTGTCTAGCAGCGAACGCAGGCGACATCGGCGCAGACAGGATAATCCGGCAGGCGCGGATGCTCAAGCTCAGGATGCAAACCGGGTTAGGCCAGTAGCCCGGGAGGAAATCCGTCAAACGACGCCGGTTCATACAGCCACAGCAGAGACAGGAGTTACAACGAGTGCTTTTGGGGTACAGTGTCTTATCCCTGCTTTACGGAGCGTCAAGCTGCCCAAGGATTTTAAAGGGCCCCGCAAGGTACCTAATTACACTGCGGATTTACCTCCTGAAGCTTGGGTGGAGAGTTATGAGATGGCCATGGAGATGCTGGATGTGGATGAAGCAGCTTGTGCAAAATATTTCACCATGATGCTTGAGGGTACAGCCCGGACCTGGCTAAAGGGTTTACCCCCTAATTCCATCGGATCATGGGGAGAGCTACGTCGTCAGTTCATCAAAAACTTCAAAGATACATGCAAGCAGCCGATGTCAGTGGTGGATCTAGCAGCCTGTGTGCAAGGAGAGCAGGAGTCTACAAGTGCTTGGGTGCGGCGAGTATCAGAGATCTTGCACTCTTCGAATGGTATCAATCCTAGTACGGCGATAGTGACTTTGGAAAACAATTGCCGGTTTGAATCTTTAAAGTTAAAGCTAGGACGGCTTAAAAGGGATTGCAATGATATGGGAACTCTCATGAGTGCTCTGGTAAAGTATGGGGACTCTGATAATACCAAGTATCCAGAAGCTGAGGGAGACAAAGCAGGGAAGGTTAACAAACCTGGTAAACCGGCGCAGGTTAACCCGGCTACTGCAAGTTTCTTAGGCAAACGAAAGGCAGAAGGTGGCTCTGATTTCGTAGCCAATATCCAACTTCAGGGGGGTTTCCAGCATAATAGGGGCAATCCGCCTCGACAAACCGGCGGAGGGGGTGCTAGTTGGGACCAAGAGTTAGATCAGCCTCGTCCGAAGCATGGCACGAGCAAACGACCGGCAAAACACACTATAAGAGAGTGCAGGCCCTTTATGGAAGCAATGATGGGCCGCTTTAACCCTAATGACAGGCCTCCAAATGGCGGTTCAGGCCCAGGGTTCTATGGACCGGGTCATCAGGGGAACAGCTCCGGATCAGGATATCGGGGCAATAACAATGGTTATCAAAACCGGGCCGGCAATCAAAATGGTCAAGGAAGTTATAATAACCAGGGCAATCAGCCGCGTAATCAGGGTGGTTACAATAACCAAGGCAGTCAACAGCAGGGCCAAGGTAATTACAATAATCAGGGTAATCAGCAGCGTCAGCAACAGCAACCGTAGTCCGGATATCAGAGTAATCCGAAGGAGTTGAGTAGTGGGCAATACCATGTATTCACCACAAGTCTGTGTAAACGAGATCAGAAGGTTTTAAAGCGGGCAGTTAACGCGGTTGAACCGGCAACACCACAATTTCTGCGCTGGTCAGAGCAGCCCATTGTATGGAGCAGGGAGGATCACCCAATGCGGGTAGATAATCCGGGCCACTTGGCATTGGTGGTAGCGCCACAGGTGGGAGGTTATAAATTTACTAAAGTTCTCATGGACGGTGGTAGCAGCATCAACATCTTGTACTATGAGACTTTCCGTCGTATGGGCCTGACGGATAAGAAGTTAAGACAATCAAACACGGTGTTCCACGGGGTGGTTCCAGGTAAGTCGGCTTATCCAGTTGGAAAGATTGACTTGGAAGTTACCTTTGGAGATGAGCATGATTCCAGGTCAGAGATGATAACTTTCGAAGTTGTCAAGATCCGGAGCCCCTATCACGCTTTATTCGGGAGAACAGTTTATGCCAAGTTTATGGCTAGACCATGTTATGTTTATTTGCAGCTCAAAATGCCGGGTCACAAGGGCACTATCACAGTTCATGGAAGTCGCAAGATAGCAGTGGAGTGTGAAGAGGGAGATGCAGCCTACGCGGAGGCAGTATGTGCCACAGAAGAGCTGAAGTTTTATAAAGATAATGTTGATCCGGCGGATATGACTCCGCTGAAGAAGCCAACTACAGAGCATGATCCGGCGTTGAAGTTTAAATCGGCGGAGGAAACCAAGCAAGTTGATTTTGTGCCAGGTGATTCGTCCAAGCAGTTTACTATCAGCGCTAACCTTGATCCCAAATAGGAAAGCGCGCTCATCGAGTTCATCCGTGAGAACCGGGATATCTTTGCGTGGAAACCTTCTGACATGCCAGGTATACCGAGGGAACTCGCTGAGCACAGCCTTAACATTGATCCGAAATATAAACCGGTTAAACAATATTTGCGCCGCTTCAACGAAGAGAGGCGCAAGGCTATAGGAGAAGAAGTGGCCAGGCTTTTGGCCGCAGGGTTCATAGTGGAAGTCTTTCACCCAGAGTGGTTGGCTAATCCGGTGCTGGTGTTAAAGAAGAATGGGAAGTGGAGAATGTGTGTGGACTACACAGACCTCAACAAAGCTTGCCCAACTGATCCTTTTGCTCTCCCTTGCATTGATCAGATTATCGATGCCACAGCGGGATGTGAGCGGCTAAGCTTTTTTGATGCATATTCGGGATATCACCAGATCAAGATGGCAGTTAAAGACCAAGAGAAGACAGCTTTCATAACCCCTTTTGGTGATTTTTGCTATGTATCTATGCCTTTTGGGCTCAAGAGTGCTCAAGCAACTTATCAGCGTTGCGTTCAGAATTGTCTTAAAGGACAGATAGGGATGAATGTTCATGCCTATGTGGATGACATTGTGGTTAAATCAAGGAAAGAGGAGACAATGATAGAGGATCTTAAGGAGACTTTTGACAATCTTCGAGCTTATAAGATGATGCTTAATCCGGAGAAGTGTGCCTTTGGTGTTCCGGCAGGTAAACTACTGGGATTCTTGGTCTCAAACAGAGGAATAGAGGCTAATCCGGAGAAGATTAAGGCAATCACATCTTTGACTAAACCAGTTTGCATCAACGATGTTCAGCGTATCGCTGGCCGGATCACAGCATTAAGCCGATTCATCAGCCGTTTGGGAGAGAAGGCGATTCCGCTTTACCAGATGCTGAAGAAAACAGATCGGTTTATATGGAGTGATGAGGCGAACACGGCGTTTGAGCATCTGAAGCGGCAACTGGCAAAGCCGCCGGTCCTGGCTGCCCCTGTTGATAAGGAGCCGTTACTGTTGTACGTCGCTGCCAATGCACGGGCAGTCAGCGTCGCAATTGTGGTTGAGCGCAAGGAAGCAGGAAAGGAATACCCGGTTCAGCGCCCGGTTTATTACGTGAGTGAAGTACTCATTGAGTCCAAGCAAAGGTACCCACATTGGCAGAAGCTGGTATATGGTGTGTTCATGGCAAACCGGAAGCTGAAGCACTATTTTCAAGCTCATCCAATAACTGTGGTTAGTTCAGCACCGTTGGGGGACATAATCCAGAACAGGGAAGCTACAGGTGGAGTGGCAAAGTGGGCCATTGAGCTCAGCCCGCATGAGTTGAAGTATGTGCCACGCACCGCTATAAAATCTCAGGCATTAGTGGATTTCATCAATGATTGGACAGAATTACAAACTCCTGAGGAGAAGCCGGATCTTACGTATTGGACGATTCATTTTGACGGTTCAAGACAGTTGGAAGGCTCGGGGGCTGGAGTTGTCTTAACTTCCCCGCGAGGTGACAAGTTCTGTTATGTTCTCCGTTTATTGTTCCCTTGTACTAATAATGCAGCAGAATATGAAGCATTACTTCATGGCTTGCGGATGGCGAAAGAGATGAACCTGAGCCGGGTTAAGTGTTTTGGCGATTCAGATTTGGTGGCACAGCAAGTTTCAGGCAAGTGGGATTCAAGAGATCCCCTAATGGCAGCTTATAGACGAGAAGTTGAAGCAGTTGCAGGATATTTCAAAGGGTATCAGGTGGATCATATAGACCGGCGATGGAACGAAGCGGCCGATGCTTTAAGCCGGCTGGGCTCCCAACGTAAACTGGTTCCGCCAAATACTTTTTTGGATGAGTTGCACAGTCCTTCGGTTCAAGTACCATCGGAGGAAGACCTAGCTGTTCCTGATCCGGAGGCACAGTTAGTTGCAGCGCTTCATGTTATTCCGGATTGGACGCTGCCTTATTTGGCGTATCTGAGCCGAGGAGAGCTACCGGACGATGAAATAGAAGCACTCCAGATAATCCGGCGTTCTAAGTCCATGACAATTGCCAACGGGGAACTTCATCATCGAAGCGTTTCTGGAGCATTTCAGCGATGTGTATCGGCTGAGGAAGGTTGTGAGATTCTTCGCGAGATCCATGAAGGGGATTGTGGTCATCATGCCGGTTCAAAATCCTTGGTGGCTAAGGCTTTTCGACATGGTTTCTATTGGTTAACAGCTCATGCTGATGCGGCAGATTTGGTCCGGAAGTGTGATGCTTGTCAGAAGTTTTCACGACGCGCACTTGTTCCGGCACAGGTGCTCCGGATGATACCAATAACCTGGTCGTTCGCAACTTGGGGGCTTGATATGGTTGGACCTTTCAAGCGATCCCAAGATCAGAAAACTCATCTACTAGTAGCAGTGGATAAGTTTACAAAGTGGATTGAGGCAGAGCCTATAAGCAAGTGTGATGCGGCAACGGCAGTCAAATTCATCAAAAAGGTAATTTTCCGGTTTGGCTTTCCGCACAGCATCATCACGGACAATGGCACCAATTTATCTCAGGGTGAGATGGAAGAATTCTGTCAACGGGAGCATATTCGCTTAGATGTATCTTCTGTGGCCCACCCCCAATCCAATGGTCAAGCTGAAAGAGCCAATCAGGAGATTTTGCGAGGTATCAAGCCCGGCTTATGACTCCCTTGCAAAGAACCCCCGGGGTGTTGGGTTGAGGAGTTACCATCTGTCCTATGGAGTATCAACACTACGCCAAACCGGTCCACAGGTTATACACCTTTCTTTATGGTATATGGTGCTGAAGCGGTCCTTCCAAGTGATATCCGTCATGATTCACCAAGGGTGACAGCCTATGTTGAAGCGGCCAATGAGCAAGCAAGGCAAGATAGTTTGGACCGGCTGGATGAAGAGCGTGATATAGCTGCGACACGGTCTGCAATTTATCAACAAGACTTACGCAGATATCACAGCCGCCGGATCAAGACAAGGACGTTCCAGGAGGGCGACTTGGTACTCCGGCTCATCCAAGATCAAACAGATATGCACAAATTATCCCCGCCTTGGGAAGGGCCCTTTGTGGTCAGCAAGAATCTGCACAACGGTTCATATTACATGCTGGACGTTCGAGAACACAAGGACTCACGGACATCAGAGGAGGAGACGAAGAGGCCATGGAACATCGCCCACTTACGGCCATACTATACTTGAGCTATGAGCTCTACTGTATCCTATGTATATATTATGATTAATGAATAAACCGGCAACCTCGGTAAACCGGGGGCTCAGCCTTTTTTCCAACACAAATATCTTGTGAGCTCAACCATATATGTATTATCATATGTTATATTTCAAATATATCGGCCGATTTAAAACTGATTTTTGCAGAATATATATACTCAGAAGCAATAAAACTCCCTGAAGAGCATGAGGTCACATCCGGCTCAAAAGAGGACGCTTCAAGGAAACCCTCTGGATGGTAATCCATCCAGTGATTGGTTGCAGATCTACCCATGACTTCATGGAGCCATGGAAGACTATATGGAAAGACGGGATTCCCGCATCCATCGACCGGCCCTCTGGAAAGACGGGATTACCCGCATCCAGTGATTGGCTAAAATTCTTATGGAAAGACGGGATTCCCGCATCCATCGACTGGCCCTCTGGAAAGACGGGATTACCCGCATCCAGTGATTGGCTAAAATTCTTATGGAAAGACGGGATTCCCGCATCCATCGACCGGCCCTCTGGAAAGACGGGTTTACCCGCATCCAGTGATTGGCTAAATTTTTTTCTTATGGTTCCTATGGAAAGACGGATAATCCGCATCCACCGGCCCTCTGGAAAGACGGGATTCCCGCATCCAGTGATTGGATGAACCTTGCTTTGAGCCTGGCAGCTCTTAAAAAGCCTTGACTACATGATTTTATTTGCAAATTCGCATCTTTGGTGTTTATGTTTTATGATTCTTTAAACCGGAGTGGAACAGCTACAGAAGTTGACCACATATCTATAAAGTTAAAAGTCTGGGTCATGAATACCAGCATGAATAAACCGGTGTTCATCATAACCCGGATCATCCATCAGGCAACAAGCTACAAACTTCTGGGCAAAGTTTCAGAATGATATAAACCAGGTGTCTTTTATCAAGCCCGGGTTTGTTATTGGATCCATGAAGGTGAAGGAAATATGCCCTAGAGGCAATAATAAAGTTGTTATTTATATTTCCTTATATCATGATAAATGTTTATTATTCATGCTAGAATTGTATTAACCGGAAACTTAGTACATGTGTGAATACATAGACAAAACAGAGTGTCCCTAGTATGCCTCTACTAGACTAGCTCATTGATCAAAGATGGTTATGTTTCCTAACCATAGACATGAGTTGTCATTTGATCAACGGGATCACATCATTAGGAGAATGATGTGATGGACAAGACCCATCCGTTAGCATAGCACTATGATCGTTTAGTTTTACTGCTATTGCTTTCTTCATGACTTATACATGTTCCTATGACTATGAGATTATGCAACTCCCGAATACCGTAGGAACACCTTGTGTGCTATCAAACGTCACAACGTAACTGGGTGATCATAAAGATGCTCTACAGGTGTCTCCAAAAGTATTCGTGGTGTTGGCATAGATCAAGATTAGGATTTGTCACTCCGAGTGTCGGAGAGGTATCTCTGGGCCCTCTCGGTAACACACATCACAATAAGCCTTGCAAGCAAAAGACTAATGAGTTAGTCACGAGATGATGTGTTACGGAATGAGTAAATAGACTTGCCGGTAACGAGATTGAACTAGGTATAGAGATACCGACGATCGAATCCCGGGCAAGTAACATACCGATGACAAAAGGAACAACGTATGTTGTTATGCGGTTTTGACCGATAAAAGATCTTCGTAGAATATGTAGGAGCCAATATGAACATCCAGGTTCCGCTATTGGTTATTGACCGGAGATGAGTCTCGGTCATGTCTACATAGTTCTCGAACCCGTAGGGTCCGCACGCTTAACGTTTGATGACGATCGGTATTATGAGTTTATGAGTTTTGATGTACCGAAGGTAGTTCGGAGTCCCGGATGAGATCACGGACATGACGAGGAGTCTCGGAATGTCCGAGACATAAAGATTGATATATTGGACGACTATATTCGGACACCGGAAGTGTTCCGGAAAAGTTTCGGATTTAACGGGATTGCCGGAGGGGGTTACCGGAACCCCCTACGAAGGGGGATGGTCCATAGTGGGCCTTATGGAAAAGAGAGAGGCAGCCCATAGGGCTGGCCGACGCCCCACCTAGGGTTCCTAGTTGGACTAGGATTGGGGGGGGGGGCGCCACCTCTTCCTCTTTTCCTTTCCCTCTCTTCCTTCTTTGGTGATTCCTACTAGGAATAGGATTGCAATCCTATTCCTAGTAGGATTGCATCCCTAGCCGCACCAAACAAGGGCCGGCCGGCCTCCCCCCTTGCTCCTTTATATACGGGGGCAGGGGGGCACCCAAAGACACACAAGTTGAATTGTTCCAGCCGTGTGCGGTGCCCCCCTCCACAGAAACACACCTCGGTCATACCGTCGCGGTGCTTAGGCGAAGCCCTGCGCCGGTGAATACATCATATCCGTCACCACACCGTCGTGCTGAAGAAACTCTCCCGTGAAGCTCAACTGGATCAAGAGCTCGTGGGACGTCATCAAGCTGAACGTGTGCTGAACGCGGAGGTGCCGTATGTTCGGTGCTTGATCGGTTGAATCGCGAAGAAGTTCGACTACATCAACCGCGTCACTTGACGCTTCCGCTCCCGGTCTACGAGGGTACGTAGACACACTCTCCCCTCTCGTTGCTATGCATCTAGTAGATAGATCTTGCGTGATCGTAGGAAAATTTTAAAATACTACGTTCCCCAACAGTGGCATCATGAGCCAGGTCTATGCGTAGATGATATGCACGAGTAGAACACAATGAGTTGTGGGCGATACTAGTCATACTGCTTACCAGCATGTCATACTTTGCTTCGGCGGTATTGGGAGATGAAGCGGCCCGGACCGACATTACGCGTACGCTTACGCGAGACTGGTTTCACCGTTACGAGCACTCGTTGCTTAAAGGTGACTGGCGGGTGTCTGTCTCTCTCACTTTAGCTGAATCAAGTGTGGCTACGCCCGGTCCTTGTGAAGGTTAAAACAGCACATACTTGACGAAACATCGTTGTGGTTTTGTATGCGTAGGTAAGAACGGTTCTTGCTAAGCCCGTAGCAGCCACGTAAAACATGCAACAACAAAGTAGAGGACGTCTAACTTGTTTTTGCAGGGCATGTTGTGATGTGATATGGTCAAGACATGATGAGTTATACGGTTTTGTATGAGATGATCATGTTTTGTAAAGTTATCGGCAACTGGCAGGAGCCATATGGTTGTCGCTTTATTGTATGAAATGCAATCGCCATGTAATTGCTTTACTTTATCACTAAACGGTAGCGATAGTCGTAGAAGCAATAGTTGGCGAGACGACAACGATACTACGATGGAGATCAAGGTGTCGCGCCGGTGACGAAGGTGATCATGACGGTGCTTTGGAGATGGAGATCAAAAGCACAAGATGATGATGGCCATATCATGTCACATATTTTGATTGCATGTGATGTTTATCTTATTATGCTTCTTATTTTGCTTAGAACGACGGTAGCATTATAAGATGATCCCTTACTAAATTTCAAGGTATAAGTGTTCTCCCTGAGTATGCACCGTTGCGAAAGTTCGTCGTGCCGAGACACCACGTGATGATCGGGTGTGATAAGCTCTACGTTCAAATACAACGGGTGTAAGCCAGTTTTGCACACGCAGAATACTCGGGTTAAACTTGACGAGCCTAGCATATGCAGATATGGCCTCGGAACACTGGAGACCGAAAGGTCGAGCGTGAATCATATAGTAGATATGATCAACATAAGATGTTCACCATTGAAACTACTCCATCTCACGTGATGATCGGACATGGTTTAGTTGATTTGGATCACGTGATCATTTAGATGACCGGAGGGATGTCTATCTAAGTGGGAGTTCTTTAAATTAATATTAAATTGAACTTTAATTTATCATGAACTTAGTCCTGGTAGTATTAGCATATCTATGTTGTAGATCAATAGCTCGCGATGTTGCTCCACGTTTATTTTTTATATGTTCCTAGAGAAAACTAAGTTGAAAGTTGTTAGTAGCAATGATGCGGAATTGTTCCGTGATCTGAGGATTATCCTCATTGCTGCATAGAGAATTATGTCCTTGATGCACCGCTAGGTGACAGACCTATTGCAGGAGCAGATGTAGACGTTATGAACGTTTTGACAAAAGCTCGGTATGATGACTACTTGATAGTTTAAGTGCACCATGCTTTACGGCTTAGAACCGGGACTTCAAAAACGTTTTGAACGCCACGGAGCATATAAGATGTTCCAAGAGTTGAAATTAGTATTTCATACTCATGCCCGTGTCGAGAGGTATAAGACCTCTGACAGTACTTTGCCTACAAGATGGAGGAGAATAGCTCAACCAGTGAGCATGTGCTCAGATTGTTTGGGTACTGCAATTGCTTGAATCAAGTGGGAGTTAATCTTCCAGATAAGATAGTAATTGACAAAGTTCTCTAGTCACTATCACCAAGTTAGTAGAACTTCGTGATGAACTATAATATGCAAGGGATGACGAAAGTAATTCCCGAGCTCTTCGCAATGCTGAAATCGGCGAAGGTAGAAATCAAGAAAGAGCATCAAGTGTTGATGGTTAAACAAGACCACTTGTTTCAAGTAAAGGGCAAAGGGATAGAAGGGGAACTTCAAGAAGAATGACAAGCAAGTTGTCACTCCCATGAAGAAACCCAAAGCTAAACTCAAGCCTGAAACTAAGTGCTTCTACTGCAAAGGAAATAGTCACTGGAAGTGGAACTGCCCTAGATACTTGGCGGATAAGAAGGATGGCAAAATGAACAAAGGTATATTTTGATATACTGATTATTGATGTGTACTTTACTAGTGTTCATAGCAACCCCTGGGTATTTGATACCGGTTCAGTTGCTAAAATTAGTAACTCGAAACAAGAATTGCAGAATGAACAGAGACTAGTTAAAGGTGAAGTGACGATGTGTGTTGGAAGTGGTTCCAAGATTGATATGATCATCATCACACACTCCCTATACTTTCGGGATTAGTGTAAAACCTAAATAAATGGTATTTGGCATTTGCGTTGAGCATGAATATGATTTGATCATATTTGTTGCAATACGGTTATTCATTTAAAGTCATAGAATAATTGTTATTCTGTTTACATGAATAAAACCTTCGATGGTCATACACCCAATGAATATAGTTTCTTGGATCTCGATCGTGGTGATACACATATTCATAATATTGAAGCCCAAAGATGCAAGGTTAATAATGATAGTGCAACTTATTTGTGGCACTGCCGTTTAGGTCATAATGGTGTAAAGCGCATGAAGAAACTC
Organism: Secale cereale; assembly: GCA_902687465.1. Taxonomy (NCBI): domain Eukaryota; kingdom Viridiplantae; phylum Streptophyta; class Magnoliopsida; order Poales; family Poaceae; genus Secale; species Secale cereale. Next base: position 701,245,954 of record LR738709.1, on the reverse strand, counting down.
CATAGTGATGGACTTTTGGAATCACTTGATTATGAATCACTTGGTGCTTGCGAACCATGCCTCATGGGCAAGATGACTAAAACTCCGTTCTCCGGAACAATGGAGCGAGCAACAAATTTGTTGGAGATCATACATACAGATGTATGTGGACCAATAAGTGTTGAAGCTTGCGGCGGGTATCGTTATTTTTTGACCTTCACTGATGATTTGAGCAGATATGGGTATATCTACTTAATGAAGCACAAGTCTGAAACATTTGAAAAGTTCAAAGAATTTCAGAGTGAAGTGGAGAATCATCGTAACAAGAAAATAAGAGTTTCTACGATATGATCGTAGAGGTAAAATATTTGAGTTAGCGAGTTTTGGCCTTCAGTAAAAACAATGTGAAATAGTTTCACTACTCATGCCACCTGGAACACCACAGTGTAATGGTGTGTCCGAACGTCATAACCGTACTTTATTAGATATGGTACGATCGATGATGTCTCTTACCGATCTACCACTATCGCTTTTGGGGTTATGCATTAGAGACAGCTACATTCACGTTAAATAGGGCACCATCTAAATCCGTGGAGATGACACCGTATGAACTGTGGTTTGACGAGAAACCTAAGCTGTCATTTCTTTAAGTTTGGGACTGCGATGCTTATGTGGAAAAGTTTCAACATGATAAGCTCGAACCCAAATCGGAAAAGTAAATCTTCATAGGATACCCAAAAGAAACTGTTGGGTACACCTTCTATCACAGATCCGAAGGCAAGATATTCGTTGCTAAGAATGGATCCTTTCTAGAGAAGGAGTTTCTCTCGAAAGAAGTGAGTGGGAGGAAAGTAGGACTTGATGAGGTAATTGTACCTTCTCCCGAATTGGAAAGTAGTACATCACAGAAAATTGTTCCAGTGATTCCTACACCAATCAGTGAGGAAGTTAATGATGATGATCATGAAACTTCGGATCAAGTTTCTGCTGAACGTCGTAGATCAACCAGAGTACGTTCCGCACCAGAGTGGTACGGCAACCCAGTTCTGGAAATCATGTTACTAGACCATGATGAACCTACGAACTATGAGGAAGCGATGATGAGCCCAGATTCCGCAAAATGGCTTGAAGCCATGAAATCTGAGATGGGATCCATGTATGAGAACAAAGTGTGGACTTTGGTTGACTTGCCCGATGATCGGCAGGCCATCGAAAATAAATGGATCTTCAAGAGGAAAACAGACGCAGACGGTAATGTTACTGTTTACAAAGCTCGACTTGTTGCGAAAGGTTTTCGACAAGTTCAAGGAGTTGACTACGATGAGACTTTCTCACCCGTAGCGATGCTTAAGTCTGTCCGAATCATGTTAGCTATTGCCGCATTTTATGAAATCCGGCAAATGGATAACAAAACTGCATTCTTTAATGGATTTATTAAATAAAAATTGTATATGATGCAACCCGAAGGTTTTGTCAATCCTAAAGGTGCTAACAAAATGTGCAAGCTCCAGCGATCCATCTATGGACTGGTGCAAGCATCTCGGAGTTGGAATATACGCTTTGATAAGTTGATCAAAGCATATAGATTTATACAGACTTACGGTGAAGCCTGTATTTACAAGAAGTGAGTGGGAGCACTACAACCTTTCTGATAAGTATATGTGAATGACATATTGTCGATCGGAAATGATGTAGAATTTTCTAGAAAGCATAAAGGAGTGTTTGAAAGGAGTTTTTCAAAGAAAGACCTTGGTGAAGCTGCTTACATATTGGGCATCAAGATCTATAGAGATAGATCAAGACGCTTGATAAGACTTTCGATAAGTACATACCTTGATAAGATTTTGAAGTAGTTCAAAATGGATCAGTCAAAGAAGGAGTTCTTGCCTGACTTGTAAGGTGTGAAGTTGAGTAAGACTCAAAGCCAGACCACGGCAGAAAAATATAGAGAGAATGAAAGTCATTCCCTATGCCTCAGCCATAGGTTCTATAAAGTATGCCATGCTGTGTACCAAACATGTTGTGTACCTTGCCATGAGTTTGTCAAGGGGGTACAATAGTGATCCAAGAGTAGATCACTGTACAGCGGTCAAAATTATCCTTAGTAACTGGATGACTAAGGAAATGTTTCTCGATTATGGAGGTGATAAAGAGTTCGTCGTAAAGGGTTACGCCGATGCAAGCTTTGACACTAAATCCAGATGACTCTAAGTATCAATCTGGATGCGTATTGAAAGTGGGAGCAATTAGCTAGAGTAGCTCTATGCAGAGCATTGTAGACATAGAAATTTGCCAAATACATACGGATCTGAATGTGACAGACCCGTTGACTAAACTTCTCTCACAAGCAAAATATGATCACACCTTATTACTCTTGGGTATTAATCACATAGCGATGTGAACTAGATTATTGACTCTAGTAAACCCTTTGGGTGTTGGTCACATGGTGATGTGAACTATGGGTGTTATTCACATAACGATGTGAACTATCGGTATTAAATCACATGGCGATGTGAGCTAGATTATTGACTCTAGTGCAAGTGAGAGACTGAAGGAAATATGCCCTAGAGGCAATAATAAAGTTGTTATTTATATTTCCTTATATCATGATAAATGTTTATTATTCATGCTAGAATTGTATTAACCGGAAACTTAGTACATGTGTGAATACATAGACAAAACAGAGTGTCCCTAGTATGCCTCTACTAGACTAGCTCATTGATCAAAGATGGTTATGTTTCCTAACCATAGACATGAGTTGTCATTTGATCAACGGGATCACATCATTAGGAGAATGATGTGATGGACAAGACCCATCCGTTAGCATAGCACTATGATCGTTTAGTTTTACTGCTATTGCTTTCTTCATGACTTATACATGTTCCTATGACTATGAGATTGTGCAACTCCCGAATACCGTAGGAACACCTTGTGTGCTATCAAACGTCACAACGTAACTGGGTGATCATAAAGATGCTCTACAGGTGTCTCCGAAAGTATTCGTGGTGTTGGCATAGATCAAGATTAGGATTTGTCACTCCGAGTGTCGGAGAGGTATCTCTGGGCCCTCTCGGTAACACACATCACAATAAGCCTTGCAAGCAAAAAGACTAATGAGTTAGTCACGAGATGATGTGTTACAGAACGAGTAAAGAGACTTGCCGGTAAACGAGATTGAACTAGGTATAGAGATACCGACGATCGAATCTCGGGCAAGTAACATACCGATGACAAAAGGAACAACGTATGTTGTTATGCGGTTCTGACCGATAAAAGTTCTTCGTAGAATATGTAGGAGCCAATATGAACATCCAGGTTCCGCTATTGGTTATTGACCGGAGATGAGTCTCGGTCATGTCTACATAGTTCTCGAACCCGTAGGGTCCGCACGCTTAACGTTTGATGACGATCGGTATTATGAGTTTATGAGTTTTGATGTACCGAAGGTAGTTCGGAGTCCCGGATGAGATCACGGACATGACGAGGAGTCTCGGAATGTCCGAGACATAAAGATTGATATATTGGACGACTATATTCGGACACCGGAAGTGTTCCGGAAAAGTTTCGGATTTAACGGGATTGCCGGAGGGGGTTACCGGAACCCCCTACGAGGGGGGATGGTCCATAGTGGGCCTTAAGGGAAAGAGAGAGGCAGCCCATAGGGCTGGCCGGCGCCCCACCTAGGGTTCCTAGTTGGACTAGGATTGGGGGGGGCGCCACCTCTCCTTTTTCCTTTCCCTCTCTTCCTTCTTTTGGTGATTCCTACTAGGAATAGGATTGCAATCCTATTCCTAGTAGGATTGCAACCCTAGCCGCACCAAACAAGGGTCGGCCGGCCTCCCCCCTTGCTCCTTTATATATGGGGGCAGGGGGGCACCCAAAGACACACAAGTTGAATTGTTCCAGCCGTGTGCGGTGCCCCCCTCCACAGAAACACACCTCGGTCATACCGTCGCGAAGCTTAGGCGAAGCCCTGCGCCGGTGAATACATCATATCCGTCACCACGCCGTCGTGCTGACGAAACTCTCCCGTGAAGCTCAACTGGATCAAGAGCTCGTGGGACGTCATCAAGCTGAACGTGTGCTGAACGCGGAGGTGCCGTACGTTCGGTGCTTGATCGGTTGAATCGCGAAGAAGTTCGACTACATCAACCGCATCACTTGACGCTTCCGCTTCCAGTCTACGAGGGTACATAGACACACTCTTCCCTCTCGTTGCTATGCATATGGTAGATAGATCTTGCGTGATCGTAGGAAAATTTTAAAATACTACGTTCCCCAACAGAAGGTCGTCATCAAGAAATTTTAAGTTCTGCCGGATTAAGAGTATTGAGCATACTTGGTCTCAGGTATAAAATTATTTCTGATATAAGTATATACTTGTTTGATATATTGTGAGAACAATTTAATCTGTCTAGTGGTAAACCGCTAGGACATGTTTTCAGTGTTACTTATGCAGGAACAGATGATACGCAAGATAAGCGACATCAAACAAACTTTTATTTGGCAAACATTAAAACAAGATGTCAGAATATCTGGATCAAAGCGGATAATGTTTCAGCTATCCTATTACAAGGCATAGCAAGCCTGGCGGATTAAAAGATTGTTTGATAAAGCGGGACTGCAACTACAACAATAAGTATGAATTATGCTCCTTCCTGCTGAGATGGCTGGCCATCAACTTGATCCGGAGTCTCCTCTTCCTCTTGAAGCGGTTGGAAATCCGGGGCGCACCAGTCGATTTTCGTTAAAGTACGAAAATACATTTCTTCGTTGATGAGTTCCGACGGTTCAATATCTGGAGCGAATGTATGAGGACGCACTGGTGGGATTAGATTGACGGTTTCATAAACTGGCCGCTCCATCCGCTCATTTTGCAAGTCATACCCTGGATGATACCTGGATAAATCTGCTTCGGCCGCAAGTTTGCTGGCAAGAGGACGCATCTCCTTTGTCAAAGCATAGAGATCCTTTGCAGTAAACGATGATCCATCTTCCTTGGTATTTGGACACCCATTTAAAGCCTCTTCTGGATCAAAGTCCGGAACCCAGGCCTTGGCTCTGGTAAGCGCCATGAGGGCGCCGGCTCGAGCAGCAGATTTCTTGACTTCCTCCAGACGCACTGGCAAAACAGACAACTTTTCTAATGTACCTTGGATGGTCGTGGGGGCCGGTTTACTGAAAGATGTTGCACTGATGATCCTTTGAGCGCCGGAATACAGCTGCTCGACCAAAGTGTAACAGGCCTTAAGTTTCTTCCGTAGGTCATCCCCAAGATGGGTGACACGGCGCCCTGCATATGAATATCACAATTAAACCGACACAGATGGAAGATTAAAAGGATAAAGCAGGAGTACGGATCATACTTACCAAAGATTGCAGAAGTCATTAACTCAATTTGCCGCTTTAAACTGGTTAACTCTTCAGTAACCGGATTAAGCGCTTCCTCAGCATCTTTGGCCCTTTTCTCCAGCTCTTTCTTCTGAACCTCAAAGGCAGCCCGCTCTTCTTCAAAGAATTTCTTCAACTCTTCAGCAGTCTTTAAACTCACCTTCAGATCTTTCTTGGCTTTCGAAGCAGCAGACTCCGTTTCAGCAAGCCGGCTCCGCAGCTCATTGATTTCGTCAATATTCCAGTTTAAATCAGCCTGCAAGTAAAATCAGGTGATAAGAAGCAAAAATCAGACAAGTCTCAAGCACACAAGCAAGTTGTCTACTTGACACTTGGGGGCTAATGGGCAGTTGAAGCAATAAACAGCAGCAATTCAAAGTTAAAAGTCTCAAGCACACAAGCAAGTTGTCTACTTGACACTTGGGGGCTAATGGATAATTGAAGTATCAGAAAAAATTCTTACAAGTATCAAATACATAACCAAGTTATCTACTTGATACTTGGGGGCTAATGTAAAATCAGTTGTTCATGTTATAAGTTCCGGTTCACCTTCAAAGCGCAGCTAAACCGGAACCCGGTCATCACGACCTCAGTCGAGTGCCTACGCCTCCTCCGGGAAGCGGATCGTTCTCGCTCAGGCGGCACGAGGGTAGGCGCTTACGCGACGACGAGCAGAGGATTCCCCCAGATCCCCGGAGGCCCGGCTTCGATGCAAGGTCTATCCTTGTGCAGGGGCTGGTCGACCGGAACAGGGCGTTCAGAGAAGAGCAAGGCAGAGATCGTCCGAGTGGAAGCCGAGCATCCGTCTCTGGGCCCGAATGTTTTAGCAGTGCCATCAGGGCCGCTGAGATCCCCCCGAACTTCAGGTTGGTGGCAGGGGTAAATAAGTTCACCGGCGAGTCAAAACCAGACACCTGGCTCGAAGACTACCGAGTGGCTGTGCAGATTGGAGGCGGCAACGACGACGTAGCCATGAAGCACCTTCCTCTGATGCTGGGCAGTTCAGCTCGGGCGTGGCTTAATCAGTTGGCCCCTGGGAGCATTTACAGTTGGGAGGAGCTGGCCCGAGTGTTTATTCGGACTTTCGAAGGCACCTACAAGCGGCATGCTGGTCTCGCGGAGCTTCAACATTGCGTGCAGAAGCCGAATGAAACCTTGAGGGATTACATACAACGATGGACCACCTTGCATCACACGGTGGAAAATGTGTCTGAGCACCAAGCAGTTTGCGCCTTGAAGGAGGGCGTGCGGTACCGAGAGCTGAATCTGAAGTTTGGTCGAACGGGCGACATGTCCCTATCCCGGATGATGGAGATTGCCAGTCGGTACGCTAACGGCGAAGAGGCTGATCGACTCCGCAGCGGCAAGAAACCAGTCGGACAAGATGATCAGAACTCCAATCGGAAGCCCAAGCGCAAGGCCGAGCCGGCCACTCAGGGCGAAGCTGTAGTGGTCAACCAAGGGAAAGGCAAAGGAAAGCCCAAGGGGCCCTGGGTCCCCAAGAAAGTAAAAGATCAAGCTGGGAACGATGTACTCGACCAGGCACCAGCCGTGTCCTATTCACACGAAGAAAGATGAAGAGGGAAACTTGGTATATCCCAAGCACACCACTTGACAGTGCCGGCTCCTGATCCATAACTTTCAGAAAGATCAGTCGACTGAGAAAGAAAAGGAATCAGAGGAGATCGAGGACAAGGAAGGGGATGGAGGTTACCCCCAGATCAACTCCACCTTGGTGATCTTCGCAGACGTCGAAAGGAAAAGTCGATTGAAAGTCATCAACGGAGAAGTCAACATGGTTGCCCCGGCAACAACCACATTTCTGAAGTGGTCCAATACCCCCATCACATTCGACCAGTCTGATCACCCTGCGCACATTGCTACCCTTGGGCGGCAAGCGCTGGTGGTCGACCCAGTGGTCGAGGGCACACGTCTGACCAGAGTCCTGATGGATGGAGGCAGTGGTTTGAATATTCTGTATGCAGCAACCCTCCGGGATATGGGCATCCCGATGTCCAAGCTGAGTGAAAGCAACATGAGGTTCCACGGGATCATCCCCGGAAAGAAGGCCGACTCACTTGGCCAAATCACACTCGACGTAGTCTTTGGTGACTCAAAGAATTTTCGCAAAGAGAAGCTGAAGTTTGAAGTGGTGGACTTCAGCAGCGCTTATCACGCTATTCTGGGTAGGCCCTCCTACACCAGGTTCATGGCTCGACCGTGTTATGTACACCTCAAGCTGAAGATGCCGGGACCCAACAGCATTATAACCGTCACAGGGAACCGTCAGAAAGCGGAAGAATGCTTCCAGAAAGGCTCGAAGATCGCTGACGAGCAGATGGCAGCAGTAGAGATGGAGGAGTACCAGAAAAACGTGGATCCGAGTGACTTGCTGCGGGCCAAGACACCAGCTTCCGAGTCAACTTTCCAGTCGGCTGGGGAGACGAAGCCCGTACACATCCACCCCACCGACCCCAATGCAGCACCGACCCACATTTCCACTACACTCGACAGCAAATAGGAAGAAGCGCTCATCAAGTTCCTCCGTGAGAACTGGGACATCTTCGCATGGAAACCATCAGACATGCCAGGTGTACCCAGGGGACTGGCTGAGGACCATCTGCGAGTCGACCCAAAAGTGAAGCCTGTGAAGGAACATCTCCGTTGGTCCGCTGCGGAGAAGAGAAAGGCAATTGGCGAGGAAGTGGCTCGGCTCCTGGCAGCTGAGTTTATCTGCGAGATCTACCACTCCGAGTGGCTCGCCAATGTCGTCATGGTCCCCAAGAAGGACAAGTCTCTCCACATGTGCATCGATTTCAAGCATATCAATCGGGCCTGCCCAAAGGATCATTTTCCTCTCCCCCGCATCGATCAGATAGTCGACTCGACTGTGGGATGCGAGCGTTTGTCCTTTCTGGATGCGTATTCCGGGTACCATCAGATCCGACTATTCGGACCCGATGAAATCAAGACAGCTTTCATCACCCCGTTCGAGTGTTTATGTTATGTCACCATGCCTTTCGGTCTCAAGAATGCCGGTGCTACCTTCATGCGCATGATCCTGAAGTGCCTGCTGAAGCAAATCAGTCGGAACATCGACGCATACATGGATGACATTGTGGTCAAGTCGCGGAAAGGTTCCGACCTATTGACTGACCTCGCTGAGACATTCGCAAATTTGAGAAGCTATGATATCAAGCTCAATCCATCGAAGTGTACGTTTGGAGTTCCGGGCGGCAAGTTACTCGGTTTTCTCGTTCCGAAAGAGGAATCGACGCCAACCCAGAAAAGGTCGGCACCATCCTCTGAATGAAACGCCCCGAGCGTGTACACGACGTCCAGAAGCTTACTGGTTGCTTGGCCGCATTGAGTCGATTCATTTCTCGTCTCGGTGAGAAGGCATTACCTCTCTACCGACTGATGAAGAAATCAGAAAAGTTCTAGTGGAATTCCGAAGCTGAAGCAGCGTTTGAAGAGCTCAAAGCCCTACTGTCCACCCAGCCGGTGCTTGCTGGCCCAGTCAGCAAAGAGCCTCTCTTACTATACATTGCAGCCACCGGACAAGTTGTCAGCACTGTACTCACGGTCGAGCACGAAGAAGAAGGCAAGGCCTACAAAGTTCAGCGCCCAATCTATTACATATCCGAAGTTTTGACCCCCTCCAAGCAAAGGTACCCACATTACCAGAAGCTTGTATACGGGATTTACTTGACTGCAAAGAAGGTTGCCCACTACTTCTCGGATCATACAATCTCAGTCGTCAGCGACGCCCCTCTGTCAAAAATTCTGAACAACCGAGACGCAACCGGTCGTGTGGCAAAATGGGCGATTGAACTTCTTCCGTTAGATATCAAGTTTGAAGCGAAGAAAGCCATCAAGTCTCAGGCAATAGCAGATTTCGTGGCCGAGTGGATGGAACAAGAGCTGCCGACTCAGGTTCAGTCAGATCACTGGACTATGTTCTTTGATGGATCCAAGATGTTGAACGGATCCGGCGCAGGCGTGGTCCTGGTATCTCCCAGGGGCGACAAAGCTCAGTTACGTCCTTCAAATCCACTTTGACACATCGAACAACGAGGCTGAGTACGAAGCACTTTTGTACGGATTGCGCATGGCCATCTCACTCGGCGTCCGTCGCCTGATGGTCTACGGCGACTCAGACTTAGTGGTGAACCAGGTGATGAAGGAATGGGATGTCAGAAGCCCCGCAATGACCAGTTATTGCAGTGCAGTACGGAATCTTGAAAAGAAGTTCGAAGGTTTAGAGCTCCATCACGTGCCCAGAGCCATGAATCAGCTTGCCGATGACCTTGCGAAAATCGGGTCGACTCGGAAGCCTATACCCAAGAATGTATTTCTGGAACATCTGCACACCCCCTCAGTCAAAGAAGACCCCTTTACGGAGGAACCCCCACAACTAGTCAGTACGTCAGATCCGACTGAAGTCGAAGTGCCTGCAGTGGTCGACCTGATCATGGAGGTTTTAGTGATTGCGCCCGACTGGATTGTGCCATACATAGCATATCTGCTTAGGCAAGAACTCCTGGAACATGAAGAAGAAGCGCACCAGATCGTCCGTCGATCCAAGGCTTTCACCGTCATTCAGGGTCAGCTCTACAGAGAGAGTGTAACTGGAGTTGCTCAGCACTACATCACCCCAGAGGAGGGTCGACTGATTCTGAATGAGATTCACTCGGGGACTTGTGGCCACCACGCTTCCTCTCGGACTATAGTGGCCAAGGCGTACCGAGACGGGTTTTATTGGCCCCGAGCCAATGAGATGGCTAAACATATCGTGGATAAGTGCGAAGGTTGCCAGTTCTACTCCAACATGTCCCACAAGCCAACGTCTGCTCTAAAGATCATTCCATTAGTTTGGCCCTTTTCCGTTTGGGGCTTAGACATGGTCGGCCCCTTCAAAACGGGCAGAAGCGGATTCACTCACCTGCTTGTGGCAGTCGACAAGTTCACTAAATGGATTGAGGCCAAGCCCATCAAGAACCTCGAGTCGAGCACCGCCATCAGCTTCATCAGGGAATTGATATTCAGATATGGAGTCCCCCACAGCATCATCACGGACAACGGCTCCAGCTTTGACTCGGATGAATTCAGAGCTTTCTGTTCCCCTCAAGGGACACGAGTCGACTATGCCTCCGTAGCACATCCGCAGTCCAATGGATAGGCAGAAAGAGCAAACGGTCTGATTCTCCAAGGCTTGAAACCACGGCTCATGCGTGATCTTAAGCATGCCGTCGGAGCTTGGGTAACTGAACTACCGTCTATCTTATGGGGTCTACGGACAACTCCAAACCGGTCGACTAGCTGTACCCCTTTCTTCATGGTCTATGGAGCTGAAGCCGTGCTGCCAACTGATTTGTTACATAATGCCCCCCGAATGGAACTCTTCTCCGAAGCCAAAGCAGAGCAAGCTCGTCAGGATGCAGTCGACCTCTTGGAGGAGGAACGTGAGATGGCCTTGACCCGGTCGACCATCTATCAACAAGACCTGCGTTGATTCAATGCTCGCAACGTCCGAAGCCGAGAATTTCAGGAAGGAGACCTGGTTCTTCGAGTGCATCAGAAACGGCCGCACAAGCTCGCCCCAGCCTGGGAAGGCCCTTCATCATCACCAAGGTGCTGCACAATGGAGCGTATCACCTCTACAACGTTGCTAAGAAGAAAGATGAACCTCATTCGTGGAACGCGGACCTGCTCCACCGCTTCTACACTTGAAACACTCGAACAGTCGAGTTGTAATAAAGATTTTCCAGTTTATTTCAAAGACAAGTCTGCAACGATCCCTTAATGATTGTTGGTTTCTAAGATGCTGGTCCTCAAAATCCCCCAGTGGGTGCTTAGCCGCGAACCCGATTCGCCTAAGTTACAAAAACTACTCCGAGTGAAAAGCAACCCTCTCACTCGGGGGCTTAGCCGCAAACCCGATTCGCCTAAGTTGCAAAAACTACTCCGAGTGAAGAGCAACCCTCTCACTCGGGGGGCTTAGCCGCGAACCCGATTCGCCTAAGTTGCAAAAACTACTCCGAGTTAAGAGCAACCCTCTCACTCGGGGGCTTAGCTACGGTCCTCCAAGCTGCGTCATAAGTACAGTGTGGCTCTGTCCTCCGAGCTCCGCCACAAGTACAACGTAGCTTGGAATCGCCTAAGTTACGAAATCTACTCCGAGTGAAGAGCAACCCTCTCACTCGGTGGCTTAGCTGTGGTCATCCGAGCTACGTCATAAGTACAACGTGGCTCTGTCCTCCGAGCTCCGCCACAAGTACAACGTAGCTTGTAATCG
>LR738709.1:701173603-701233896 GCA_902687465.1 Secale cereale | reverse complement strand
ATCCTCCGAGCTCTGCCACAAGTACAATGTAGCTTGGAATCGCCTAAGTTACGAAAACTACTCCGAGTGAAGAGCAACCCTCTCACTTGGATGCTTAGCTGCGACCCCGTAATCGCCTAAGTTACGAAAACTAATCCGAGTGAAGAGCAACCCTCTCACTCGGGGGCTTAGCTGCGGTCCTCCGAGCTGTGTCATAAGTACAACGTGGCTCTGTCCTCCGAGCTCCGCCACAAGTACAACGTAGCTTGGAATCGCCTAAGTTACGAAAACCACTCCGAGTGAAGAGCAACCCTCTCACTCGGGGGCTTAGCTGCGGTCCTCCGAGCTCCGCCGGAAGCACAGCGTTGCCGTCAAGACGTCGACTCAAAATCCAAACGACCAGAAAAAGTCGGAAGCAAAACTAGCAAACGCTAAAGGAATCAAATCCAGATAAAAGCCCCGCAAGATTCGGGCAAGAGTACCTGGGCCACGAGCCCACAAGAGTTCAACGGTTACAGGATCACTCGGCATTCCGAGGCAAATTGAATCAAAGTATCAAAATTCATTCACTCCTCAGGAGGAGGCGGACTCGCAGGTGCAACAAACTGGTCCAGGTCGATCCCATCGGCGATGCGGGTGGCAGCTTCCAAGAAAGTCTCCATGAATGACTAGAACTGGAGCTCCGTCGTATTGGTGACCTTGAGCGTCGCGAGCCTCCTCTCCTTCACTTACTTGTAGTGCACACAGACCAAGGATAGCGCCACGTCAGCTCCACAGCGGGCAGATGACTTCTTCCACTCCTGCACTCGACTAGGGATCTCATTGAGTCTAGTCATCAGGGACTCATGGTCGTTCTCCTGCACGACTCCCCTCCAGAGTGCGGCATCGATCCGGGCCATCACTACTTTCATCCGACCCAGGTAGCCCGTGGCAGCAGCAAGGCGGGACTCCAGCCTCAAGATATTCATGGCAGCTTCGTCCTTGACAATGGAATTTACTGGGTCCAGACCGGGTTCGACCCGCCCAGTCTCTTCTTCAAAGTTGCGGCAGAATTCTACACAACAGGGAATGTGTCGAGTCAGCAAGGAAGTCACGGGTCGACCAATCCAAATAAGTCTGAGCAAAAGAGGTATACCTTCAAGCACGAGATACCACTTCTTGGTGAGGTCGCTTAGATAAGCCTCCAGATCGTTCTTCTTCTGGAAGAGGCCCTCGTATTTCTCGTTCAGGGCGTTCTTAGCACCCTTCAGTCGAGTCACTTCTTGATTGGCCGCGTCGAGACAACTCTTCAACCTGATGATTGATAACCCTCAACCGTAAGGGATCGAGATAGTCTTCGCGGGTAAGAATAACCCAATTTATAGATTCGACACACGGGGAGCCAAAGAGTATTTATAAGCTTTAACAGTTGAGTTGTCAATTCAACCGCACCTGAAATATACTTACTTGCAACAAAAGATAAGTGGTAACGGTGATATGATAGTGATGGTGGTGATAGTAAAAGTAAACAGCAAAAGTAAACAGCAAAAGTAACAACTAGTGACCAGCAGGATTTAAACACTGTAGGCTAGGGAGATGGATGGTTGGGCGCTGCATGGATGAGATATATCATGAATCTAACTTGGGGCAAGGCACACAGAAAAGTAATGATCATCTAGGCAAATATCAAACATTAGGCATGTATCCCACAGGTAGTTGTACGTGCTTGCAATAAGAACTTGCACAACATCTTTTGTCCTACCATCCCGCTACGAACGAGGCCAAAAGGAACTTATGGAGATTAAGGTGCTCCTGTCAAAGAGCACCGGAACAAAGCAATAAACTCAATGGATACATGTAATCCTCAAACTATGGACCATCCCCTTTGGTGTCCCAAGCTGTCACTTTTGGGATCGCCGGTTCTGGACCGTAATAGGTGCAAACAACTCATAGATAGGATCAAGAACACAAATATATTCATGCAAACACATATGATTCAGATCTGAAATCATGGCACTCGGGCCCTAAGTGACAAGCATTAAGAGCAACAAGTTGAAGCAAAGATGATAAACACCATAGTAGATGATAGGCAACATGCCCCCAACAATCTGATAAACTATTACATGATCTAACTCATCCAATCCCTACCATCCCCTTTGCCTACAGCAGGGAATTACTCACACATGGAAGGAGAAGTCATGGAGGGAGGATGGAGTGGTGATGATGATGACGATGGCGACGATCTCCCCTCTCCGGAGGCCAAATCAGCCTCCAAATTAGCCCTCCCGAAGAAGAACAGAGGGTGGCGGCGGCTCCGCGATGGAAACTGGGAAAACGACTTCTGTTCTGGGGTTTTTGCGTCACGGGGATAAATACGGGTCAAAGTAGGGCACCAGAGGAGGTGGGAGCAGCCCAGGCGGCCTCCCGGCGCGGCCAGGGGTGGGGCCGCGCCACCAGGGCGCCTGGGCCCCCCTGGCTGCCCTCTGGTCCATCTTCTGGCACAAGGTTCCTTCGGGTGCGTGGATTTTCTGTGATTTTTCTTGGAATTTTCTGAGATACCTAAAAATCCGTTTTCCTGCACACAATAAAACCATACAGGCAGCTCTGCTGAAAACAGCGTCAGTCCGGGTTAGTTTAGTTCAAATCATGCAAGAATGAGGTCAAAACAGTAGCAAAAGTGTTTGGAAAAGTAGATACGTTTGAGACGTATCAACTCCCCCAAGCTTAGCATATTGCTTGTCCTCAAGCAATTTAGTTCAACGAACTGGACGCGACAAAGAAAACTTTGACAAACTCTTTTGCTTCATTAGATGTATATAAGCATGTACTACGAAAAGAGTCTAGCAAGTATTGAAACAATGCTATGAGGACAATGCACGAAGCAATCCTTCTTTCAAGTGACCAATCACAAATAACCAAAAGTAAATAATATACTACTGAAAATCAAGACAAGATTACATTGCACATAGCTTGAACATACTAGATTGGTATCTCGCTAGCCTCCATGAGTGAAGCAAAACAGAAATGCAGAAACTCCTCCAGAGTTTTAAAGGAGACTAGAACTAAGAACTTCTGAATAAATAATATCACAAGCATGCAGAAGACAATGTAATACTTTGGGACAATGCACATTACACTCAGAATGACAATCATGCTCTCCTAGTTGGTGCTTTGAAGAAAGAAGGTGGAGACTCTCGAACCGTGGAATTTGATGGCGAGGTTGAAAACCCATGGTTGGAAGCAAAGACTAAACATGTACCAGAGCTCTTGGTTTTGAAAACAGAGTAAAAATGATTTTGAGAGGTGCATATTTCGTCAACGAATGTTTAGTAGACAACCCAATTACTTCTCGAGCTGGACAAGTTTCGAGGAACGGCTCCCGCACGGGGACGATCACATCCCCTTAATCTCCTTTGTTTATCACTGCCAAAAGTTTTCTGATTTCTCATGAACAAAGCGTGAAGGAGGGTTTGTTTGTTGTATTATCTTTTATGAGCCGGGCGCACGCATGCCAGTTCCTTCTCGTATTAGGGGCACGCATGCCAGTTCCTTCTCGTATTAGGGGTTTGCAGATTAGACATGCAATCCCGGGATAAAACTTGTCCAACTTAAAAAGATCATGAATTAACTACTACTTCCTCATGAGCTAAAACAGAGGCACAAAACAGGAGTAAATTTGAATAATTTCGAGATGGTACAAGAAAGTCTTTGTTAGGATGGCAGGTAAATACCACATAGGAAGGTATGGTGGACTCATATGGAACAACTGGTTTGAAAGGATTTGGATGCACAAGCAGAATTCCGCTTAGTACGAGCGAAGGCTAGCAAGAGACTGGGAAGCGACCAACTAGAGAGCAATAACGGTCATAATCATGCAGAGCGACAAAGTGATGGGCCTCGAACTCCTCGTTGGTTACCCCAAGTGGAAGGTGTAAGATGCAGTAAGTAGAAGTGTTTTCCCTTAGCAAAGATACCAAGGATCAAATCCCCAGAGACTCCTAGGTTCAACAAGTAGGTGTCAACTGCTAACGGTGCAATTAGCAATCAACGTGGACCTGCACACAGATACAAATAACTTTGCTCCCAACGAGTACAGAGAGGTTGTCAATCTCTCCGGCCTTGTAGTTCACAAAGGGTTAAAAGCAATTTGATAGTAGTGATAGATAGTGTTTTGCAATAGTAAGTAAATAGCGAAAAGTAAATAGTGGATGTGATCAATGATGGTAATATGGACCGGAGTCTCATGATGTTCACTAGTGATGTCTCTCTCCCAAAAGACGATAAAACAACTATGTGAGGTAAACAAATTACAGCTGGGCAATTGACAGGACCCACGAGCGCATACAAATGCTGATTACATTGCAAGAAAGGTTGAGGTTCAAAGCATGGGCGGTACGCCAAAGTAAGTAGACCGAAATCCATCAATATCTACTACTAATCATCCACCTTGAGATATCTATCCAGAACATCTCGCTGGTATTAAGTTGCGAGTCCCACCCATAGTGTAAACTCAATGCAACAGACAACTGCATTAAAAGAACTTTGCGTAAAGTAAACAATCCTTGCACCCGCGGGCACAAGCACCGTTGTTTTCCCCCTTGTGGCAACAGCACATCCCCTAGACTCATGTTTCTGTCACTCAAGCTAGTCATCGAGGGGCATGAACCCACAATCGAGCATAATGTTCCCTCTTGGAGTCACTACCTATTACTCGCCCAAAGCAATAAATAACAACGGAGAATATGCAAGAATTACTTATGAACTAAAATATAAAAGAGGTGAATCAAATATATTACTCAAGATCAATCTGAACATAATCTCATAATCCATCGGATCCCAGCAAACTCAACATAGCAACAGCATAAGGATTACATAGGTGCCTCGATCATGTAGGGCAGCTCATGAGGACTAATTAGTGAAGCACAAGAACGGGAGGAGAACATCACATAGCTACTGATCATGGACTCATGGTCCAAGGGAGACTACTCACGAGTCATCCGGGAGGCGTCCATGGTGGTGGAGAAGCTCCCGGTGGTGATCCTCCCCTCCGGCAGGGTGCCGGGAAGAGTTCACCTGGTGCTCCCGATCTTGGAAGCGGCGGCGGCGGCGGAACAGAGATGGGATCACGAAAAGAAGTCCCTGTTCTGAGGGTTACAGAGGACCCTTTAAATATATGCCAAAGTAGGGCACCGGGGGAGCCTCGGGGGGCCCAGGCGCCCCCCCGGCGCGGCCCAGGGGGGGGGGCGCGCCCACAGGGCGCCTGGAGCCCCTGTGCCCCCCCCCAGGCTGCCCTTCGGACGCAGTGTTGTTTCCGGATCGCTGATTTTTTATATAATTTTTCTGGATTTTTCTGGGCAGTTCTCGAAACGTGAAAACCTGAAATACAAAAACAGCCGAAAACAGAAACTGGCACTGGGGTGCACTGGATTAGTAAGTTAGTCCAAATATGATCAAAAGTGTATGGAAGTGTATGAATATCATAGCAATATCACCCAAAAGTGGCATGGAGCAAGCAGAAATTATAGATACGTTTTGGACGTATCAACATCCCCAAGCTTAATTCCTGCTCGTCCTCGAGTAGGTAAATGATAACAAGAATAATTTCTGTCGTGACATGCTATTAACCATATAGGACTTTCTCATAGTCATATGACAAAAGCTTACTGAGACAATGATTCTATAGTAATTAAGTTGTCTCAAGATAAAATCACAAATGACTGAAAGTTTTACAACATGAAACTGAAACATCAAAAAGATTTGCAATGAACATGATGTGCAAATATGATAAAGTGATATCTAGCTTGCCCCCTTTAGTGATGCAAAACATAAATGCAAGGGCACCTTCAAGGTTTAAGTGATGACTAGATACAATCATTTCAGAATAAACGATATCACAATCATGCAAAAGACAATGCTACTTTGGGACAATGCACATTACACTCAGAATGACAATCATGCTCTCAGTAGTTGGTGCTTCAACATAAAGGTAAAAGAATGGTTAAGTGCTAGAGCTTTTTAATTTGAAAACATGGAAGCAATTGTGTCAACGGTAGTAGTACTTCATATGTGTCATGTATAAAACATCTTATAAGTTGCAAGCCTCATGCATCGAATACTAATAGTGCTCGCTCCTTGTCCTAATTAGCTCGGATTCCCATGGGTTATCATTGCATTGCATATGTTTTAACCAAGTGTCACAAAGGGGTACCTCTATGCCACCTGTACAAAGGTCCAAGGAGATAGATCGCATTTGATTTCTCGTTTTTGATAGATCTCAACTTGAGGACATCCATACCGGGACAACATAGAAAATAGATGATGGACTCCTCTTTAATGCATAAGCATATTCTCATGAGAGATTGAGGATTAAGGTCCAAGCTAAAACTTTCACCATGATGCATGGCTTTGGTTGGCGGCCCAATGTTCTTCTCTAACAATATGCATATTAATTCAACCCACGGTAAATCACCCTTACTTCAGACAAGACGAACATGCATAGAAACTCACATGATATTCAACAAAAGTGTGACAGTTGATGGCGTCCCCAGAAACATGGTTACCGCTCAGCAAGCAACTCATAAGAAATAAGATACATAGGCAACATATTCTTTACCACAATAGTTTTTAGGCTACTTTCCCATGAGCTATGTATTGCATGGTTAGTTTGCTTAGTACAGGTGGAGGTTAGCAAAAGACTGGGAGCGACCAACTAAGAGAGCAATGACGGTCATAATCATGCAGAGCGACAAAGCAATATTGAATCAGGCATGGTAGTTATATCGCTACTTAGAAACAAAAGATCATCAAGGCTTGACAGACTTTCTTTACAGTCTTGAATATGCATGAGCATACGCCAAGTCAATCAAAATAAATTCTCGAAGGAAGATATTACTAAACCATACCACATCTGTCGGTGTACTAAGGTAGGGGTACCCTAGTACCCCAACTTGTGCACGGGCAGCGGCAGCTCCCCGCGGCAGGGTTCACCACGCGCTTGCCGGAGACCTTCCTGCCCCTTATCTAGCCATTCAAAAACAAAGTATACAAGACAGAAGACCAAGACCCCGGCAAGAGGAGCTTGCCGGGAAGGCCGTCCCAGGCTCGAGATTGCTTAACTAGCACGAGGCCCTGGCAAGAGGAGCTTGTCAGGACGAATAGAAGATTTTATCTTAGAAGACCCGGCAAGGGCTCGGGGAGCGGCAAGCTTCCGGGCCCGGCAAGGTCGAGATCCCCGGCAAGGTGCTTGCCGGGGGAGGTGCGCTGTGTGCCCGCGCTCCAGCTCATCGGCCCACGCGTCGCCCTGGGGCTACTCCAGGGACGCGTGGCGGATGGCTGTGCAGCCTGGGGGACACGGTGGCACTCCACGGCAGTGGATCCATCGCCGTGGCAGACGGAGACGCAACGGCGGGAGCTTTTGGGGTCGACGGCGACGGGCATTAAATGCCCTTGTCCCCCACTGTTAAAGTAGGTATAGACCACTGTTCTGTACTGTAGCTCCACTGTTCCCGCACTGTTACAACTACCACCTCTTTTACATTTTTACCCCTTTCTCCTACGTTGACACCTGTCGGTGACCCCTTGCACTATAAAAGGAGGCCCATGCACAACGTGGAGGGGGTTCGAAACCTAGATTACTCTCACGCACGGTGTAGCTGCTTCTTCAAGCTCCCGAGCGCTCAACTCAATACACAACCAAGCAGGAGTAGGGTTTTACGCATCCGTGCGGCCCGAACCTGGGTAAAACTGCCCGCGCGTCTGCCTCGATCTGCTCTTTGTGCTCCCTCCGCCCTCGTACCGCATAGACAAGGGGCTCCGGTCCCATAGGTGTTCGTGGCGGACAGTTTCCCCCGACATCTTTGGCGCGCCAGGTAGGGGGCGTCGAGGTTGTGCGAACCTGATCCGGCGTTCGCGCGGGCGCAATCTTCATCAACCTCTCCAGCTTCATCAACAACTCCATCAGCGACAACTCCATGGCCCCGAAGAAGAAGCCCTCGGAGGTCGGAGGCCCGTCCGCGTCTCACCCGCCGCCACCAGAGCCCACGGTGGGCGGGGGAGACGCCGTCGGAAGGGTGGTTGCCGGCGAGGACACTCACGGTGCCACCAGATCCAAGAACAAGACGGACGACCGGACTTCGGTCTCCGTGGACGCGCCGCGTCCATCGCAGCACACAACGACCCCGCAGCGCCATACCACGGGAGGTGGTATCCGCTTGCTGGGACAAGGCCATACTGGAGGTTCGCGGGACGCCCCGGACCCCCGTCCGGGCACAAGCAAAGCGAAGGCGCCGGCACGGGACCCCGCTCCTTCTAACGTCGTTAGAAGTCCGAGCGTATCCCGCTCCTCGCACCGCTCGCCCGCATTCCCCACTACTCCGGCAGAAGCGCTCGCAAGGGCGCAGCTGCTCCTCGATTTTCCTCCAGCGGCCGACAAGGCCGAGGAATGGAGGGCCACTATCCGGAGCCTGATAGACTTCGCCAACAACGACTCTCCGCAGCAGCCGTCGGCCTCACGGCCGCGGCAGGCCGAGAAGACGAAGGCTATCGGCGACAAGACTGCCGGGGGTGCGACAAGCGTGCACTCCCCGCCGCAGAAGCAGAAGACGCCGCCCCGCCGGAACAATCCCGACGACGGCTCCACAGCCTCGTCGGACCCGCGGGCCCGTCGGGACCAGCGCCAGGTCCTCGACGACCGGCGAGATGAAGACGCTCGGACCACGATCGAGCGCCGCCGAGAAGCTCGGCGACAATCCGACAAGAGAGCTGGGAACACTGTCGACGCACCCGCGCCCGGTGAACCAGGCGACTTACCGTACGCGGCAGGCTGCCCCGCGTTCACCCGCGAGCTGCGGCGCGTCCAGTGGCCCAGCATGAAGAACTTTAAGCCCGACGTACCGGAGAAGTACGACGGCAAGACGCACCCCTCGGAGTTTCTCAGCGTCTACACTATAGCAGTGCAAGCTGCCGGGGGGCGCGACGAGAAGATCCTAGCCAACTACTTCCCGCTTGTGCTGAAGCCGAACGTCCGTTCGTGGCTCATGCACTTGCCGGAAGGCTCTATCTCTTCTTGGGCCGACCTCTGCCATCAGTTTGTTGGCGCCTTCACCGGCGGCCACAAACCCCATGGCCAGGAGAGCGATCTCCACATTTTGGCCCAGAAGGAAGGCGAACCCCTGCGCAAGTATATCCAACGTTTCAGCCGGGTACAGCACAACATCCCCGACGTTCACCCTGCTGCGGTTATCAGCGCGTTCCATCAGAACGTGCGTAACCGCCGCATGCGTGAGGAGATGGCGATGACCAAGATCAGGGACGTCAGCGAGCTCTACGCTCTTGCCGACAAGTGCGCCCGTGCAGAAGAGGGGAGGAAACTCCCCGGGGAGGATGCTGGCGCAGGGGGAAGCGACAGCGACGACGCCGCCCCGGCAAAGAAGAGTCGGCGGCGGAACAACAGGAAGAAGGGCAAGAAGGAAGTGCTTGCCGTCGAGAAGTCCGGCAAGGAGGCCCCCGCCAAACAAGCGCAGGCTGGCGGCTCCGGCAAGGAGCCTGCCCCTGCGGCGGCGACCGACAAGCCGGGTAGCTCCGACAAGCAATACTGTAAGATTCACCGCACCAAGGGTCACGACCTCTCCAACTGCAAGCGCGTCGAGTACCTCGTCGAGCAGCAAAAGGCTGAGTACGAGAGGCGCGACAAGGAGAAGGCCCAAGGTGGCGGGGAAGAGCCCAGCAAGAAGCGGCCATTCAATGGCCGGGGAGGACGCCGCGGCAAGGCCAAGCAGCGGCAAGGAGATCGACCTCCCCGGGGCCGCGACAACGACGAAGACGACGATGAAGACATGGAGGACGACGAGAACAGCGAGCAGGAGTTCCAGAAGGCCACGGAGGTCCTGTGCGTCGACGGTGGCGCCTCCCTGCACACCTCCCACCGCCAGCTGAAACAGTGGGTGCGTGAGGTGAATGCAGCGGAGCCGCCCGTGGAGTCGCGCAGGCTCCTCAAATGGTCCAGCACGCCCATCATTTTTGACCTTGAGGATCACCCTGACCGCACCACGGCGGTCGGGTGCTTGCCGATGCTGGTTTCCCCCACCATCCGCAACCTCAAGGTCACCAAGATGTTGGTTGACGGCGGGGCCGGGCTGAACTTGATCTCCTCTGCTGTGATCAAGAAACTCCAGATTCAGGACGGCGAGCTCGAAGAGACCGGTTCATTCCAAGGAATCAACCCGGGAAGGAGTAAGCCCAAGGGAAAGATTACTCTGCCGGTGACCTTTGGCGGGGAGCTCAACTTCAGGACTGAGCGCATCACCTTTGACGTTGCTGATATTCCATTGCCCTACAATGGGATACTCGGCCGTCCCGCCCTCGCCAAGTTCATGGCAGCTTCCCACTATGCCTACAACGTGCTGAAGATGCCGGGGCCGATAAGCGTCATCACTGTCCACAGCGACAAGAAAGATGCGCTTATTTGCGCCGACAAGATTTACCGGGATGCGGCAGCTGCGGCCGAGAAGGATACTCTTGCCGCTGAAGCTCCCGGGGGGAAGAAGACGAAGACCAAGTCCGGCAAGTGCTCTGGGACCCACTCCGGCAACCGCACCTCTTCGGAGTGCTGCGCCGCCGTCGAGGACGTTCCATCGAGCTCCACCGGCAAGAGCAAGAAAGGAATGGCTGCTCCTCCGGCAACCAAGAAAGTGTCCGCAAAGGAGGATGGCACTGGTGGTACATTCACCATCAGTGCCACCCTTGACAGCAAATAGGAAAGCGCGCTCGTCGCCTTCCTGCGGGCGAATGTCGATGTGTTTGCTTGGCAACCATCTGACATCCCCGGTGTTCCCAGGAAGGTGATTGAGCACAAGCTTGCTGTCTGCCCTCATGCGCGGCCCATTAAGCAAAAAGTGAGGAAGCAAGCCGTGGAGCGCCAATAGTTCATCAATGAGGAGATCAAGAAACTAGAGGCAGCAGGCCTAGTTAGAGGTGTGATCCATCCGACGTGGTTGGCAAACCCAGTCGTCGTGCGCAAAGCCAACGGGAAGTGGAGACTGTGTATAGACTTCACTGATGTCAATAAAGCATGTCCCAAGGATCCCTTCCCTTTGCCGCGCATTGACCAGATCGTTGACTCCACTGCCGGATGTGAGCTACTCTGTTTTCTTGATGCATACTCAGGCTATCACCAGATTTTCATGGCTAAGGAAGATGAAGAGAAGACTGCATTTATCACTCCATGTGGCACCTATTGCTTTATCCGCATGCCATTTGGACTGAAGAATGCAGGCTCAACTTTTGCAAGGGTAGTGTACACTGCTTTTGAGCCACAGATCCACAGGAATGTAGAAGCCTACATGGATGACATCGTGGTGAAGAGCAAGAGCAAAGAAACACTGATTCAAGACTTGGAAGAAACATTTCAGAACCTGCGCAGGATACAGCTCAAGCTGAACCCCGAGAAGTGCGTCTTTGGAGTTCCCTCCGGCAAGCTTCTCGGGTTCTTTGTATCACAAAGGGGGATTGAAGCCAATCCCGACAAGATCAAAGCCATCGAGCAGATAGAAGCTCCAAAGCGCGTCAAAGATGTCAGAAGGCTTGCAGGTTGCGTTGCTGCCCTCAGTAGGTTCATTTCAAAATCCGCAGAACGCGCCCTACCTTTCTTCAAAATCTTGAAGAAGGCAGGTCCCGTGAAGTGGACTCCGGAAGCGGAGGCGGCGTTGCAGGATTTGAAACGGTACCTGTCCTCCACTCCTATACTTGTCGCACCTAAACCACAGGAAAAGTTGTTGCTATACTTAGCGGCAACCAACCAGGTGGTTAGTGCTGCGTTAGTAGCGGAGAGGGAGTCCGACGAGGAGACAGCATCACCGGCAAGCGAATCTAGCGACAAGCAGGGGGCTGTCCCGACAAGCTCTGGCCCCGACAAGGAAGACTCTGCGCAGGAACAAGGAGAAGTGCGGAAGAAGATGGTGCAGCGCCCAGTGTATTTTGTAAGTTCCCTTCTCCAGGGAGCTAGATCAAGGTACTCTGGTGTGCAAAAATTGCTTTTCGGCCTCCTCATGGCTTCAAGAAAGCTGCGCCACTACTTCCAAGCCCATGAGATAACGGTGGTCACTCGCTTTCCATTGAAGAGGATATTGCACAATCCAGAGGCAACAGGCAGGATCGTCGAGTGGGCACTGGAACTGTCAAGCTTCGGACTCAAGTTTGAAAGTACTTCAACCATACAGAGCCGAGCTTTGGCAGAATTCATTGCTGAATGGACCCCAACGCCCGACGAGGAAGTTCCAGAAACAAGTGTACCCGTACAAGAAGCTACAAGTGAATGGGTAGTGTATTTTGATGGTGCCTTCTCATTGCAAGGCGCCGGTGCTGGCGTGGTACTCATCGCGCCCACCGGAGAACACCTCAAATATGTTATCCAGATGCACTTTCCCAGGGAGCAGGCGACAAACAACACCGCAGAATATGAAGGCTTGCTTGCCGGCCTCAGGATTGCGGCCGAACTTGGGATCAGGAAGCTGATTGTGCGGGGCGATTCTCAGTTGGTGGTCCGGCAAGTTAACAAAAGCTATCAGAGTCCTTTGATGGAAGCATATGTAGATGAAGTGAGGAAGCTTGAAGAACACTTTGAAGGTCTGCAAATGGAGCACATCCCGAGAGCTCAAAATGAAATTGCAGATGGCCTTTCAAAGTGTGCTGCGATGAAGTTACCTGTGGAACCAGGGACCTTTTTGCTCAAGCTGACTCAACCATCAGTTACACCATCAATTGGACAGTCCAAGAAGAGAAAGTTGGTCTCCGGCGACTACTTGCCGGCGGATCTTCCTGAACCCGCCGCCAAGGTTCCCAGGATCAACGACAACGCTGAGGAACAGTTTGCTCCTGCAAGCCCTCGGGCTTGTGCAGTTGAAGCAAGTGTTCCCGACAAGCCTCGCCCCGGCGAGCTTGCCGGGGGACCGTCAGCTCCGACAGGACCAGAGGTCTTTGCCGTAGAAGCTGGGGTTCCCGCAGCGGCCCTCGAGCCTTTAGTCCTTGCCGTCGAGCCCCGGGCTCCGGCATGGGCACAGCAGATCGTCCGTTTTCTGCAAACTGGAGAACTTCCCGACGACCCTCAAGAGATAGAGAAGATAACCAGGCAGTCAAGTATGTATCAGTTTGTGGATAACGAGCTGTACAGAAGAAGACTCAATGGTGTCAGGTTGAAATGCATCTCCAGAGAAGATGGACAGAAGCTGTTAGCAGAAATACACGGAGGCATATGCGGCCACCACATTGGCGCAAGGGCGCTTGCCGGGAAAGCTTTCCGGCAAGGGTTCTTTTGGCAAGAAGCCCTCCAAGATGCAACTGCACTAGTAACCAAGTGTGAAGCGTGCCAGTTCCATGCAAAGCAAATACATCAGCCAGCTCAAGCTCTCCAAACAATCCCTTTGTCATGGCCCTTCTCGGTCTGGGGGCTCGATATCCTCGGCCCTTTCCCTCGCGCTGTCGGGGGCTTTGAGTACTTGTACGTTGCTATCGACAAGTTCACAAAGTGGCCAGAAGTGGAGCCAGTGAGAAAGGTGACAGCACAGTCAGCGGTCAGGTTCTTCAGGTCGATTGTCTGCCGTTTCGGGATCCCTAACAGGATCATCACCGATAACGGTACGCAATTCACTAGTCGCACCTTCATGCAGTACGTCCAAGACCTTGGCGCCAAGGTCTGTTTCGCTTCTGTTGCTCACCCGAGGAGCAACGGCCAAGCGGAGAGGGCAAATGCTGAAGTGCTGCGCGGACTCAAGACAAGGACTTTTGACAGGCTGCGCAAGTGCGGAAAGAATTGGATAGAGGAGTTACCGGCGGCTCTTTGGTCAATCAGAACGACACCAAGTCGAGCCACCGGACAGACACCTTTTGCTCTAGTCTATGGAGCAGAAGCAGTTCTCCCCACGGAACTCGTATACGGATCTCCTCGAGTGCTCGCTTATGATGAGCTCGAGCAAGAGCAACTGCGGCAAGATGACGCATTGCTCCTTGAGGAGGGACGTCTCCAGGCTGCTGTACGAGCTGCTCGATACCAGCAAGCTTTGCGCCGCTACCATAGCCGCAAAGTCAAGGCCAGGAGTCTCGAGGAAGGCGACCTTGTTCTTCGGCGTGTTCAATCCGCCAAGAATTCCAACAAGTTGACGCCGAAGTGGGAAGGCCCTTATCGGGTGAGACAAGTTACGAGGCCCGGCGCTGTCCGCCTCGAGACCGAAGAAGGCTTACCGGTGAGCAACTCCTGGAATATAGAGCATCTTCGCAAGTTTCACCCCTAAGGCGCGGTTGCCGTGATCCGTTCCGGCAACCAACTTTTGTACAAGCCTTGCCGCTGTTGCATGTAACCCTTTGTACAAAGCCGGGCGCAGACCCCGTGCATCAGTAAAGATTTCGTGTTTTCGCATCGATTGCCTTTCGCATGCTTCTCTTTGCTATTTGCATGTTTTATTTGGCATTTGATGCAGCACTTAAACATTCGGTAAGCACTATTACGCCGAAAGGCAATATGCTTGTTTCCCTCTCCTTTTCCTTTTTCTCTTAAGCAGAAGGAACGTTCCTCGCGCACAAGTTTGCCGGGGGGGGAGGAGATGGAGGAGGAACTAAGTGCCGTTCAAGTAAGAAGAGCCTTACCGGAAAGCAAACAACATGAACAAGCGGCATATGAAAGATAAGTTGTTAGAATTTGACCAGTTCAAATTTTAAATTTTTGGTTGTCTTCCTTGAACGATCACGCTTTGTATGGAAAACCTGTGCGCGGAGGAACCTACCCGTAGCTTGCCGCACCCTTATCTTGTTTTCGAGTCCACTCAACGATTTAAGTGAGCTGCGACAAGTGTCGCGCCCTTGCCTCGTTTCCGAGTACACTCAGCAAGCTAAGTGCGTTGCGACCTGCTGCGGCAAGGTTGCTTGCCGGCGAGGACCTTGGCCAGCAGGCCGCTCAGAGTCCAGCACTCAGCGCTCGCGGCAAGGGCCCCTTTCCGGCAAGCTCCCCGGGAGCGTAGGGTGAAAAACATACAAAGTCAAAGATTGGAACAAGGAAGATAACATTGCACTGATTGATTGAAGTAAAGCAAATATCTTACAAGGATGACTTGTCGCAATGGACTAATGAGTTCATAACATAACGTGCAGCAACAAAAAGATAAAGATAAATGGGACCCTAGTCTACGCGGTCGCCCTCCTTCCTGCCAAGCTTTGCCACCTTGGCAATGATATGGCCGACCTGCTCCTTCAGGGCCTCCGTGTCCGCATCTGCCGGCAGGCTGCGAAGAACGTTCGTGAGGTTGATCCCCGGGTTGCGGAACACGATCTTCGTCAAGACCCGCTCCAGAGTTCCTGCGCAGAGACGGCGCGACTCCTCGGCCAGCTGCGCGGGGATGCGGTTCCGGAGACCTGCAAGGGCCGGAGCGACGCCTCTGAAGAAGAGGCTGAGCTTGGCGCTGTGCGGGAGGTCTGGATCCGGCGAGTAGATAAGATGTTCGACCTTCAAAGCAAGCAACTCCTGGTCAATGTTGGATGCAGAAGAAACCAGCTCTTCGGTCCACACCTCGATAGTCTGCCGGAAGAGCTCGGAGGCCTTGTTAACGCTCTCCATCAAGGTTCGCTCCTTGCGGAGCTCATCCTTCAGCTTTGCCTCCTGGGCCCGGGCAGCGTCAAGCGATTCCTTCAGGGTGGTGACCTTCAGCTCCAAGTCTTCAATGGAATCCTTGGCGGCCTTCAGCTCGTCACCCCTCTGGGACAAACTCACCTGGAGCTCTGAGTTGGTGTGAGCATCCTTCTCGCGCTCCAGGATGAGCGCGGCAACCTTCTCGGCGCTCACCTTCACCGCCTTCTCCAGTTGTTCAACCTTGGCGGCAAGCTCCTTCTTGGCGTCTTCCGCGGCAGCAGCAGCGGCTTTCGCCTCCTTCAGCTCCCCGCCAAGGGCAGCCTCGCGAGCGGCAAGGTCCTCCTCGTGGGAGTCGAGATCCACCTTCCGCTGCGCGAGCTCTCCTTCTCGCCGGGACATCTCCACCCCGGCGAGCCGTTGCTGTTCTTCAGCCTCGGCTTTCTCCAAAAGCCACTCTTGATATTCACCGGCGAGACGCTCGCGCTCCTCCGCCACCTCGCGGAGGCCCGCCTTGTGGGCAGCGCTGAGCTCCGCCGCACGCTTCTCCATTTCGGCGGCGGCCTGGGCAGCAAGGGCTTCCCGGGAGGCAAGCTTTGCCTGCCTGGCCCGGTAAAGGGCCAGGAGTTGGTGGAGAAGCTTCTCCTCCTCGGGCCCATCTCCTTCGCCGGGCGCCTCGACGACTGTCAGACCCGCGGAGGCGAGGACTTCTCCGTCAAACGCCTCGCCCTCCGCGGGAGCTCTTGATGAAGACCCCCAAGGCACTTGGATAAAGACGCCATTGGGGGCACGAAGATAGTACGCCTGCTTCTCGCCGGTGGAGGGGCCGGCGGCCGGTGTAGCATCCGGTGCTCCCGCCACCTCCGGGTCGGCGGTGCGGTCGCCGTCCCCCTCCCCGGTCGCGGCGTCAGCGGCCGGAGTGGCCTCCTGCGCGGCCGGCTCGGTGGCCTCGGTCGCCTCCTCGGTGGCCTCGGCCATCTCCACGACGACGGGAACGTCATCGCCGCCGCCCTGCGCGCCCTCCTCATCCTCGATATTGATGACCTCGGTCTCCATCGGCGCGGGAGGAGGAGGAGGAAGATCTAGGAGAAGAAGAAAAAGAAGTTCAAAATCAAGCAAAGATCCAAAAAGAAGCGAAGTCAAGAAAACCAAGTACAGAACGTACCTTGGCGGACGTCCTCTGCGGCGGGCTCCCTTGCCGGGGAGCTCGGCCTTGGCGGAGTGGCCGTCCTCGCCGGGCTGCTCGCCCTTGGCGGGGTACTCTGCTTTGGCGGAGTACCCGCCCTTGGCGGAGCGCTCTCCCTTGCCGGAGAGTTTTGCCTTGCCGGGGACGGCGGGGCCTGCGGCTCCTCGGTGACGGTCTCCGGGCGCTCTTCCCGCTGCGGCTCCACCTCTGCACAAGAGAAGATAGAAGAACCAAGACATTCAAAAAAAAAAAAGAGAGATCAAAGCCCTAAGCGCGCCCCGACGAGCAAAAACAGTAAACCTCTAACTTACGCTGGGGGCTGCGCTGGGGGCTGCTCCCCGGAGCGGCACTCGGGTCCGGCAAGCTCGGCTCCGGTGCGATCCCTGCTTCCGCGACGGATGGGTCTTCTACGACCTCAACTGTGGGCACCCTGACCCTCTTCGCGCGCTGCTCCAAGGTCCTGCAATCACAAGCAACAAGCAAAGTCAAGCGTCAGCAACAATCGAGATATAAAAATCAAGAAGGAGTAAGGTCTCGGGTCCTTACTCTTGGTCCTCCTCGTCGTCCTCGCTCAGCGCGGAGAAGTCAAACTCCACGGTGGGCGCGTTGGCGCGAGGAGCGGAGGATGAAGATTCCCTCGCGCGTTTCGGAGCCACCGGGGCTGGGGGCTGCGTAGGCCCAGCCCCTGTGGTGGCCGGCGCCCGAGAAGTGGGCGGAGCAGCTGCTCCGCTCCGAGAAGATCCTTGCCGGCTCGGTGCCGGCCTGCGGGACGCCTCTGCCGTGGCCGGCACGCCGGTCGCCCTTGGCACGGCTTGGCTCGGCCGGGGAGCTGCCCGGCGAGCTGGCTGTTGCCGGGGCGCTCGCGCCTGCTCCCCCGTCGCCGCCTTGCGGAGACGCTTCAATGGGGACTGCTTCGGGCTCGCCGGGGGTGGGGAGCTCTCCGACGAGGAGAGGTCGTCGGCGTAGAGCTCGGTGGATCCGCCGGTGTCTTCCTCCTCCCCCTCCTCTCCCTCGGCCAGTTCGCTGGCCCCAACGCCTTGCACTGCGGGCCCCTTCCCCTTGGTGGCCCCGCTTCGTCCGGCGCCTTCGCTCCTCGCGGCACCCCTGCTTCCTCCGGCTGTGCCCTCCATTGCCGCGGCCTCCGTCGCGATCCCATTGATCCCGGAGTGCCTCAGCGAGGGGACCCCGGCGAGCGCGTCGGGAGGGAGCTCTAGCAGCTTGCGAATCTCCTCCTTATCCGCCTGGCTGGAGGCATCCGCGGCTTCCGCCTCCGCGGGTGTGTATCCAAAGTTTCCCGCCGCCGCGGCTGCGGCGACTTCTTCAGCGCGAGAAGCCATGTAAGCAATCTCTTGGTCGGTGGTGGCCCGCGTGTGCAGCTTGAGATCGTCCGTCTTCTCCAACACCTCCACAAGGTTGTCGTAGAACTCGAGGACGTCGATAGGCTTGGGCGCAATCCACGTGCGCTCCAATCCATGAGAGTCGCACGCGGGCATCATAGCGACAAGGCGATCCCGGGCGCTGCTGGCGCAGAGCGGCACCACTCCCCGGGGAGCGCGGAAGTACTCGGGGTGTGCCGGGTCGAACTTGAAAAGTTCCCTGACCATACCCCGCAGCTCGAGTGTTGTGAAGTTAAAATTGAGGCCGGGGCGCAGCCTCATGATGTCTGCCGGGCCGCCGTATTGCCACGCCGGCCTTTTCCGGTCTTGGAGGGGGGCGATCCGGCGACGAAGAAAGTCCGCGCCCACTTCAGCGACAGACAGCGGCGCCATCCGAAGACGAAGGATTCTGACGAGAGCGATATCCATCTTGGAATCGTCGGAATCGAAATTACTCCAATCCCTGCCGCGCACGATGGGCGATGTGCGCGGCGCGGTGAAGTGTTGCGGCCGCTCCTCGACGACCCAGCACCACTCCGCGCGCCACTCTTCCCACTTGCCGCGGAGCTCCCCCGGCAAGTAGGCTGATTTCTTATTCAGCCTAAACACCCAAGAGATTCCTCCGGAGAGGGGGGCGTCGGCCTCTACTCTGGGGATGAAAAAGTGCCTAAAGAGAGCTACGTTGGGCTGGATTCCTACGAAGTTTTCGCACATGTGTGCGAAAACGGACATGGTGAGGATGGCGTTGGGAGTGAAGTCGAGGAGGTGGAGGCCATAAGTATTCATGATATCGCAGAAAAAGTTTGAGAAGGGAGGGCACAGACCGCAGTGGAAGAAGGCTGCGAAAAAGTAATACCCGCCGGGGTAGTGGTCCTTGGCGACGGCCGGGTAGACGCGCGTGCGGGGGTGCGCTGGGGTCTCCTTGGCCCAGAACAAATAATATTTGTTCCAGAGCTCCCGCACGCCGAGCTTCGGCGCGAAGACAATGTGCTCCTTCCGGTACGCGGCGAGCTTCGCCGCCTGATCTGACTTCTCCCGCTTGGACTTCTCCGACTTCGCCTTGTCGGTCTTTGGGGCCATGGCGGACGCGGTGGAAGGAAGGGGACGAAGAGCTTGGTGGTGGCGGAGGAGTAGAGGCGAAGCGCAGAGGAATCTAAGGAAGAAGACGATGGCAATGAGTGCGCAGGGAGGGGAACCGCGCCGCTCTCTCTGCTTTTATGGGAGAGTGGGGGGGCGTTTCGCCCTTCCCATTAAAGAAATCGTGGGCACGTCCCATCCCACGGCGCCGCAATCGACGCGTGCCGTTGCCGTGGGGTGCGGCGGATATGGAAGTGGATTCGGCGCGCCGCGGGCCGCGGGTGCCCGTGCACTGTTTTGGGCCTGGCCCAACAGCGCTCGGCACCGTGTGTGGCCCAGGCCCGGGGGCTCCTGTCGGTGTACTAAGGTAGGGGTACCCTAGTACCCCAACTTGTGCACGGGCAGCGGCAGCTCCCCGCGGCAGGGTTCACCACGCGCTTGCCGGAGACCTTCCTGCCCCTTATCTAGCCATTCAAAAACAAAGTATACAAGACAGAAGACCAAGACCCCGGCAAGAGGAGCTTGCCGGGAAGGCCGTCCCAGGCTCGAGATTGCTTAACTAAGCACGAGGCCCTGGCAAGAGGAGCTTGTCAGGACGAATAGAAGATTTTATCTTAGAAGACCCGGCAAGGGCTCGGGGAGCGGCAAGCTTCCGGGCCCGGCAAGGTCGAGATCCCCGGCAAGGTGCTTGTCGGGGGAGGTGCGCTGTGTGCCCGCGCTCCAGCTCATCGGCCCACGCGTCGCCCTGGGGCCACTCCAGGGACGCGTGGCGGATGGCTGTGCAGCCTGGGGGACACGGTGGCACTCCACGGCAGAGGATCCATCGCCGTGGCAGACGGAGACGCAACGGCGGGAGCTTTTGGGGTCGACGGCGACGGGCATTAAATGCCCTTGTCCCCCACTGTTAAAGTAGGTATAGACCACTGTTCTGTACTGTAGCTCCACTGTTCCCGCACTGTTACAACTACCACCTCTTTTACATTTTTACCCCTTTCTCCTACGTTGACACCTGTCGGTGACCCCTTGCACTATAAAAGGAGGCCCATGCACAACGTGGAGGGGGTTCGAAACCTAGATTACTCTCACGCACGGTGTAGCTGCTTCTTCAAGCTCCCGAGCGCTCAACTCAATACACAACCAAGCAGGAGTAGGGTTTTACGCATCCGTGCGGCCCGAACCTGGGTAAAACTGCCCGCGCGTCTGCCTCGATCTGCTCTTTGTGCTCCCTCCGCCCTCGTACCGCATAGACAAGGGGCTCCGGTCCCATAGGTGTTCGTGGCGGACAGTTTCCCCCGACAACATCATAAGCAAACAAACCAAGTTCGTACTCCAATAAAACATTGGGAACCCCCCAGCTATTTGAGATTAACCATAAGAAAACCTGAACTACTAAGCACCATCATGAAAGTAGCATCTTTATCATAGACACATTAACCCATGCAACGGAAGCAAACTCTCTTAATAAGGTGAGCATGGTAATTAAAGAGAGTTCAAGCAACCAACTAAATAAAAGCTCTTGAAAAGATAAGCATGAATACTAAGAGCAGAGCACGATAGTAGCTATTAAAAGACAAAGAACACACACAGCATAGATAGACATGAAAATTCTATGTAATGTTCTAGGTAGAGGTGGAGCGTGTTTCTCTCCCACATAAAGGAATGCTGGGTTCCGACTTGTTATGAAAAACTAAAAAGAAAACTAAAAGCAAGACGCTCCAAGCATAGCACATAACACATGAAGTGATAAAAATATAGCGGAACGAAAGACGAACTGATAATGTTGATGGAGAAGGGGATGCACGGGGGCATCCCCAAGCTTAGACGCTTGAGTCTCCTTGAATATTTCTTGGGGGTGCACGGGGGCATCCCCAAGCTTGAGCGCTTGACACTCCTGAATCTTTTTATCATCTTCCCTCGCACACTTGAAAACTCCCTTCATACACAACTCATCATAATCTGATTAGCGAGGTTAGTACCCTTAATAAAATAATTATACCTTGCTGGAAATAAGGATATTTTTGAATTTCTACTGTTTCTCAAGATTGCCAAAAGGTTTTTGCAAAGAAAAAGGAAGTTCTTAATTTGCAAAGTGAAGGTAAGGCAAAACAGGGCAGAATCTGTGAAAAACAGAACAGCAGGCAGTAATTGACCTGTTCGGGATACTTCTGCAACTCAAATCAAAAAACTCAGAACTGACGCACGAAAGACAATTATATAGAGAACGCTGTCGAAACAATTCAGACCAAAAAGATGATCTGGTGATTTTATACGAATTTTTCTATCCAAGGACAGAATCTGTTTCCTGGACAGCACCTCACAACTTTTGAACTTTCTAGCAATCAGAGGCTATACTTGGCACAAATATGAAAAGCAAAGATACAATGATGATGCTACAGCAGTAAACAACATCAAGACACAACAAAAGCAAAAAAAAATATTCATGTGGGCTGCCTCCCAAAAGCGCTTTCTTTTATGCCTTTAAGCTAGGCATAATGCATAGATCAAGTTGTATCAATTGAACCATCATCAAGATCATCAAAAAGCTCTTCAATAATACAACTAGTCTTAAGAGGACTCTCAAATAAAGGCCTCATAGAGATACTTCTAGGTAGAAGACCAAAAGGATAAAAGTCAAGGGAAGATTCATTTATAAATTCATCAACGATAGGTGTTTCTTCCAAAGTCTTTACAGTTTCAACCCCTTTGGCAATAGGTGGATTACTTTTAGAACGGGGAGCCTTTGGAACGTGAACGAACTTAGGCTCCCTCTTTGCCGGAGTTTCTACCTTTTCGGTTTTTATCGAGGAGAAAGTAGTTCCTAAGGTATCAAATATTTCCTCAATCTTTTCCATCCTAGAAGAGTCAGAATCATGGAATTTGACGGTCTCCAAAATTTTGAAAATTTTATGCATGGAGCTATCAAGTCTATTCAAATTCCCTTGGATCTTCCGATCCAACTCATTCATCTTATTAATGCTTGGCATCTCTAGCTCTATCCTTTCAAGTTTTTTCATAATGTGAGCTAGGGTGATGTCCTCTTGAATGCTAACGACAGGGGGACTCCCAACAAGATTTTCAATAATACTAAGGGACTCCCAAACTGGGGCCTCCAGGAAATTCCCATTGATAGCAGTATCTAGAATAAATCTATTCCAAGAAGTAATTCCAACATAAAAATTTCTAAGAAAGATAGTAGTAGGTTGCTTCTTGGTGGCTCTTTTTTGTGAATCATTAATTCTATACCAAGCATCTTTCAAACTTTCCCCACCTCTTTGTTTAAAGGTGAGAACTTCTGCCTCGTCAAAGACAAAAGGACCCGACATAATGACAACTAAAGAACAAGATAACTATTTTTGTGATTTTCGATAAAAGGAACTAAAGCAAAAATAAAAGGTAAACTAACAAGACTAAAAAGCAAAGGTAAAAGATAGCATGCAACTCCCCTATCCTGAAGAGTGGAGTCCCCGGCAACGGCGCCAGAAAATACTCCTTGATGGGCCTCGAACCCCTCGTTGGTTACCCCAAGTGGAAGGTGTAAGATGCAGTAAGTAGAAGTGTTTTCCCTTAGCAAAGATACCAAGGATCGAATCCCCAGAGACTCCTAGGTTCAACAAGTAGGTGTCAACTGCTAAGGGCGCAATTAGCAATCAACGTGGACCTGCACACAGATACAAATAACTTTGCTCCCAACGAGTACAGAGAGGTTGTCAATCTCTCCGGCCTTGTAGTTCACAAAGGGTTAAAAGCAATTTGATAGTAGTGATAGATAGTGTTTTGCAATAGTAAGTAAATAGCGAAAAGTAAATAGTGGATGTGATCAATGATGGTAATATGGACCGGAGTCTCATGATGTTCACTAGTGATGTCTCTCTCCCAAAAGACGATAAAACAGCTATGTGAGGTAAACAAATTACAGCTGGGCAATTGACAGGACCCAAGAGCGCATACAAATGCTGATTACATTGCAAGAAAGGTTGAGGTTCAAAGCATGGGCGGTACGCCAAAGTAAGTAGACCGAAATCCATCAATATCTACTACTAATCATCCACCTTGAGATATCTATCCAGAACATCTCGCTGGTATTACGTTGCGAGTCCCACCCATAGTGTAAACTCAATGCAACAGACAACTGCATTAAAAGAACTTTGCGTAAAGTAAACAATCCTTGCACCCGCGGGCACAAGCACCGTTGTTTTCCCCCTTGTGGCAACAGCACATCCCCTAGACTCATGTTTCTGTCACTCAAGCTAGTCATCGAGGGGCATGAACCCACAATCGAGCATAACGTTCCCTCTTGGAGTCACTACCTATTACTCGGCCAAAGCAATAAATAACAATGGAGAACATGCAAGAATTACTTATGAACTAAAATATAAAAGAGGTGAATCAAATATATTACTCAAGATCAATCTGAACATAATCTCATAATCCATCGGATCCCAGCAAACTCAACATAGCAACAGCATAAGGATTACATAGGTGCCTCGATCATGTAGGGCAGCTCACGAGGACTAATTAGTGAAGCACAAGAACGGGAGGAGAACATCACATAGCTACTG
Organism: Secale cereale; assembly: GCA_902687465.1. Classification (NCBI taxonomy): domain Eukaryota; kingdom Viridiplantae; phylum Streptophyta; class Magnoliopsida; order Poales; family Poaceae; genus Secale; species Secale cereale. Next base: position 701,210,133 of record LR738709.1, on the reverse strand, counting down.
GTCATGGACTCATGGTCCAAGGGAGACTACTCACGAGTCATCCGGGAGGAGTCCATGGTGGTGGAGAAGCTCCCGGTGGTGATCCTCCCCTCCGGCAGGGTGCCGGGAAGAGTTCTCCTGGTGCTCCCGATCTTGGAAGCGGCGGCGGCGGCGGAACAGAGATGGAATCGCGAAAAGAAGTCCCTGTTCTGAGGGTTACGGAGGACCCTTTAAATATATGCCAAAGTAGGGCACCGGGGGAGCCTCGGGGGGCCCAGGCGCCCCCCCGGCGCGGCCCAGGGGGGGCGCGCCCACAGGGCGCCTGGAGCCCCTGTGCCCCCCCCCCCCAGGCTGCCCTTCGGACGCAGTGTTGTTTCCGGATCGCTGATTTTTTATATAATTTTTCTGGATTTTTCTGGGCAGTTCTCGAAACGTGAAAACCTGAAATACAAAAACAACCGAAAACAGAAACTGGCACTGGGGTGCACTGGATTAGTAAGTTAGTCCAAATATGATCAAAAGTGTATGGAAGTGTATGAATATCATAGCAATATCACCCAAAAGTGGCATGGAGCAAGCAGAAATTATAGATACATTTTGGACGTATCACAAAGCAACATTGAATCGGGCATGAAAGTGATATAACTATTCTGAAACTCAAAGATCATCAAGGCAAAGCAGACTTTTTAGTCTTAAACATGTGTAAACATGTGCCAAGTCAATCCAAGAATTCTCCAAAGGGAAATACCACCTCAGTATACCAAACTATGAACAGTGCAATGCATGTAAATCATTTCAATAACACATTATATACTCTAGCTATTTGAGACTAGCCACAAGGAAAGCATGAACCACTGGGAAAGCATTGTAAACATAGCACTATGTCGCTACAAACTGGTCTCTAGATCATAAGTACAGGCATATGTACAAAAGTAGAAACAAGAAGAGTTCATACCGGTTTTCCTTGTTGCTTCCCTTCAGTCGATCTTCGTCATTACCGCCTCGTCACTTGCACGATCGAACGTAGGAAATATAATTAAATGCCATCACGGACTCGAGCTGAACTCTGAAAACAAAGCAACTAAAGAGAGAAAGGAAATCTTTTTGGATTATTTCAAAGGTTGAACGAAAGCAAAAGAAAGAGAAAATCTTTTTGTTGTTTTTGCAAAGAAAGAAATAAAGAAGAACGGGCAAAAACTTCGAAAAGATCAAAGCGAACAAAAATAAAACGGATAATACAATGGAAAAGTGAGAAGGGCACGTACTCCCCCAAGCTTAGGCTTTTGGCCTAAGTTGGTAGTAGCTACTGCCCCCAGGAGCCTCCTGCTCCGGGGGAATGCTGGTGAGTCCAAGGGTCGTAGAAGGATTTCGGCGCGTACACCGAACTCCTCGGATCCTCCCACGAAGAAGGGTCCGAACTCCAAGCAGAGGAAGACCCTTCATCAAACTGGGTGATGGTCTCCCCCTGAAAAGGTGGTAACTCACCGTGCTCCTCCTCGTCGGGCACAACCCCCTCCATGGGGTTATGAAACTGATGCTGGACCATGAACTCATCGAACTGGATAACATCAAAGGACCATCCGTTCCTGCGAGAAAAATCAAACAAAAGAGGTGCAGGTAGACGGATCTTGCGTTTCGCGGTAGTTCCGAAACGCAAGATATAAACAAGATTACCAAGCTCAGAAGTCATGGTAACAAACTTATGCCTTTTCATAGCAGCAAGATCAAAACTTAAATAAGTAAAAGGCTTATCATCAGTGTCGTGGAATTAACACGGCAGATGTCCGGTTTAACGGACTTGATGATGGAACCATCGCACAGGTTAGCTTGAAGGGGTTCATAGCACACAAAGGACACAGAGGGTTTATACTAGTTCGGCCCCTTCGATGAAGGTAAAAGCCTACGTCTAGTTGGTTTGGTATTGCTTGGGCGCCGGATTACAGGGAGCGGATTGCTTGCCTGTAGTCTCGACGGGTTGATTCTTGCTTGTCCGTGAACCGTCGCCGGGTCGTCCCTTTATATAGAGGTGACGCCTGGTCCGGTTTACAGAGTCCCGAGGCCGGCTCATACTCGTGTCCGCCTCGGTCTCTGTCCTTTCTTCCTTATCTCTCAAGTTACATCATCGGGCGGTTTACAAACCATAATTCTATACATGGGCCCTAAGATCTCATGGGCCGTAGCCTTTACTAAATATTACAACCAAACATATTATAATAAACCAGTTTACACTAGCCGGTTCATACCTGCTAGTCATATCCCTGACAATCAGGGTGTGGGGTGCCTTTAAGATATTCTAAGATAAGTGTGGCATAAACGCCACCAAATAAATCTCCCCTGTTACCGTTCATAGAAAGGCATCGAGCAATTAAGGCACCCAAATTATAATCAAACCTCCCTGAGAGGGCGGTTGCCAGGATAGCAATATCCGGCGCAGAAGTGTTGCTCGTGTTGTCACGAGCTAATACCCCTCTAGCAACATAATATGCAAAATACCTGAGGTGAGGGAATAAGATGCTAGAGGTTTTTGACCGATGAATATCCCTCGTACCCATGCTGCAGAGAGAGTTGAAGACGGTTTTCAGCTCGGAGGGCTGAGAGGTCATCTTAGCCGTCCGCCCAACGTTTGGCACACCTATTATTTCACAAAACTTTCCCAAGGGCATGGTGATAAGATCATTGTAAATTTTAAACTCAATAGCACCAGTATCAGGGTTATATCTAAAACTGTTAATGAAACCGGAGGTGAGTTTTTGATACTGAGTAACACGGCACGTGACGAGCCGTGTCAGACCTGCATTAGCACAAAGATTATAAAACTCATCCTTAATTCCCGCAGCTTCAAGGAATTCATCACATGGGAACATCATAGCACGTGCTGGACTTGTGTCTTCCAACAACTCTAGGGGCACATGATCTTCATTGTAGCTCACCCTAGCAGTCGAGGGTGAGGCTGCGGCTCTAGTAACTCGATCGGAGTGTGCGGGCCTCTTCTTCTCAAGCCACCCCTTTGCCCTTCCTAACAAACTCATTTATGAAATTTTTGACAAATTACAAAAACAAGGATTTAAACAAAGTGGTTTAAGGCAAACTACTCAACTTACTTACCTAAGGCATAAACTTGCATCAAAACTTGGAAAATAAATTTCTACACATGCATGCAAGCTCATCTACACAGCACCAAGAACTACCAAATACTCACAAATGAAGCCACCAACCAAAAATCTAATTGGAGGGGTGGAGGAGTTACATACCAGGGAGTATTTGTTCAAAATCTCAGCTCGAATGATAGGCTGTAGAGAGAGATCGAAAATCGCCTCCAAGAGCAGCAAGAACGCAAGAACAAGTGCAGAACTCGTGTTTTTGGAGAGAAAGAGAGAGAGAGAGGAAGAAGACTCACTTGGAGGGGGGTCTTGTGGGCCCCAGGCGCCCTATGGGCGCGGCCAGGGGGCAGGCCGCGCTAGCTGGCCGCCTGGGCCACTCGTGGCTCCCCGTGGTCAGCCCCAGGTGCCTCTGGGTCACTCCCGGCATGGAAATTTTTATTTTTATTTTTCTGGAATTTTTCTGAAAACTTCACTGTTGACATTTTTTCGAAGTTCGAAAAGCTGCAAAACTTTCTGAAAACTTAAAGCAGTGATTAGTATTGTGAAGCTTCAAAAACATAAACACTTGGTACAGCAAGGAGAACAAAAGCTAAAACAAATGAAAACATAACAAGCTCAACTTTTTACCTATATAAAACATGCTCACTAGTAAGGTTGATCAAGTCTTACCAACAAACAGGCGATATATAGAGCAAAAAGTCTCACCTCTTACGAAGTTATCATTGCACCTTTACTTTAATGGACATTGTCCCCACCATAATAGTTTTGTATTTGTGGTGCACATGTAGTGGACAGTCCCATTCTCCAATCTTCACCGTCTCGATATTTTCTATGAGTTGAGGCCATGCCTCTTGTCGGTCTTCTTTGGAAAATACACCGTGTGTTCTTTATCATTCATATTGAAGGTAACCTTTCCTTTATTGCAATCAATAATAGCACCTGCGGTGTTAAGAAAAGGTCTACCAAGAATAATGGACATGCTCCCATCCTCGGGCATGTCAAGCACAACAAAATCAGTAAGGATCAAACAATTAGCAACTTCTACGGGAACATCCTCACAAATACCTATCGGGACGGCGGTTGACTTGTCAGCCATCTGAAGAGAGATATCTGTAGGAATTAGTTTCTCTAAACAAAGCCTCTTGTAAAGAGAGAGAGGCATAACACTCACTCCTGCTCCAAGATCACATACAGCAGTTTTGACATAATTATTCTTTATGGAGCAGGGAATGGTGGGTATACCTGGATCACCAAGCTTCTCAGGAATCTTGCCACTGAAAGAGTAGTTAGCAAGCATAGTAGATATTGCTTCATTAGGAACTTTTCTTTTATTAGTAACAATATCTTTCATATATTTTGAATAGGGAGGTAACTTAATAGCATCAGTCAAAGGGATTTGAAGAAAAAGAGGTTTCATCCACTCACAAAACTTATTGTAATGCTCTTCTTCTTTAGATTTGAGAGACTTACCTGGAAAGGGCATGGGTTTCTGAATCCATGGTCCTTTTTCCTTCCCATGTCTTCTTGCGACGAAGTCTTCTCTAGTGTACTTCTTGCGTTTGTCAGGTGCTTCTTCTTCTCGAACTTCAGGCGGATCATTCTTCTCATTATCCTTACCTTCAGGTTCGGCACCGTCTTCAGTCTCAGCATCGGAGATAGATACACTGTTGGGATCAACAGCTGGCTCTTCACTTGTAATAGGATCATTGGAATTGTCAGCCTCCTTATGTTTCTTCTTCTTCCTCTTTGGAGAGCCAACAATTTCTTCTTCCTGCATTTGAGAATCTTGCTCGATTCTCCTCGGATGCCCCTCTGGATAGAGAGGATCTTGAGTGCTAGTTCCTCCTCGGGTCTTAATCCCGAAGGCCTGCAAATCATCTTGTTTGGCATTGTTAGCAAGCAAATCTTTTTGCACATTAGAAATTTGTTCAAGCTGAGTTTGAACCATATGAAAATACTTCACAAGACATTTAACATCATTAACTGTTCTACCTAGAACATCAAGCAAACTTTTGATAGCAAGGGAATTATCATGCAATTGATTTTGTATCCTCTCATTAAAATGATTTTGTTTCATAATAAAATTATCAAGATCATCTAAACATTGATCAAGAGGCTTACCATGAGGGATGTCACTTGCGTTGAAATCTAAAAGAGAGTGTACCTCTACCATAGGAGGGTGAGTGGTAGGATCACACAACTTCTCAATAGGGGGTAGATTCTTCACGTCTTCAGTTTTAATACCTTTCTCTTTAATAGACTTCTTTGCTTCTCGCATATCTTCGGGGCTTAGAACAAACATGCCCCTCTTCTTTGGTGGTGGAGGTGGTTCAAGGACGGACCAATCTTCATGGTTTTTGGCAATCCTGCCCATCAAATCCTCTGCATCATCCGGTGTTCTTTTCCTGAAAACACAACCAGCACAACTATCCAAATAGGACCTGGATTCATCAGTTAGACCAGCATAAAATATATCGATTAATTCATTCTTAGGGACTCCATGTCCTGGTCTAGCCCGGATAAGACTACAGTACCTCCCCCAAGCTTTAGGGAGGTGCTCATCCTGCAACTGTTTAAAGTTATAAATTCTTTGTAAAGCAGCATGTTGCATATGAGCAGTGTCGGTGTACTAAAGTAGGGGTACCTTAGTATCCCAACTTGTGCACGGGCAGTAGCAGCGTCCCGTGACAGGGTTTGCCACGCGTCCGCCAAGGCCCACTATGGTTCCTTTGGAGCCATTCAAGAACAAAGTATTCAAGTTAAAGAAACAAGACCCTGGCAAGAGGAGCTTGCCGGGAAGGCTGCTCTAGGCTCAAGACCACCCCTTTGGCACAAGACCCTGGCAAGAGGAGCTTGCCAGGAAGGCTAAAGATTGCATTTCAGGAGACTTGCCGCGACGCGCCATGCGTCCCGGCAAGGCCCGGGGAGCGACAAGCTTACGGGCGGCAAGGTAGCAGCCGCGGCAAGGCGCTTGCCGCGGCAAACTTCCACTAGGTACCCGCGCTCCAGCGCATCCGCCCACGCGTCGTCTTGGGGCCCTTCCAGGCGCATGTGGCGGAAGGCTGTGCAACCTGGGGTACACGGTGGCGAGCTGCGATGACGAGGCCACCATCGTGGCGGACGGAGACGCCCAGACGGACGCTTTTTGCACTGTTTGGGGCGACGGCGACGGGCATTTAATGCCCTTGTCCCCTGCCGTCAGGGTTAGGTATAGAGCACTATGCATACACTGTTCCAACTACCACCTCTTTTACGTTTTTACCCTCGACTGCGTTGCCACCTGTCGATGACCCCTTTGACCTATAAAAGGAGGCCCATGCGCAACGTAGGGGGGTTCGAAGGATCGATCACTCTCACGCTCGGTGCTAGCGATCAACACTGTAGTTCTTCTCGCTCCCGAGCCAAAAACACAATACAAACCAAAGCAGGAGTAGGGTTTTACGCCTCTGCGCGGCCCGAACCTGGGTAAACTGCTCGCGTGTCTGCCTCGATCTGCTCTTTGTGCATCCTCTGTCCCCTTGCCGTACCGAAAAGGGGCTCCGGTCCCATAGATGTTCGTGGGCGATCAGTTTCCCCGACATCTTTGGCGCGCCAGGTAGGGGGTGCGTCGAGTTTGTGTGAACCTGATCCGGCGTTCACGCGAGCAAAAACTTCATCAACTTCATCGACATGCCGCCGAAGAAGAAGGCTTCGGAAGTAGCAGGCCCGTCCGCGTCGATCCCGCCGCCACCAGAGCCAACGGTCGGTGGGGTAGACGCTGGCGGAAGGACGGACGCCGGCGAGGAAACTCACGGGGCCGCCAAGTCCAAGGACAAGACGGACGACCGGGCGCACTCCAAGACCTCGGCGTCTATGCACGCACCGCGCCCCTCTCAGGAGGTGCCGGACCGGCAGCGACGTGGTACACAAGGTACCATACGCTTGCTGGGACAAGGTCAAACTGGCGGTTCGCGGGACGCTCAAGGCCAACGTGCTGGCACGAGCAAGGCGCGGTCACCGGGACGAGACCCTGCTCCTTCTAACGCAGTTAGAAGTCCGAGCATATCTCGCTCCTCGCACCGTTCGCCACCGCTCCCCTCCACTCCAGCAGAAGCTCTAGCTCGAGCTCAGCTGCTCCTCGACTTCCCTCCAGCGGCTGACAAGGCCGACGACTGGAGGGCCACCATCCAGAGCCTCATCGCCTTCGCCAACAACGACACGCCGCAGCAGCCGACGACGTCGCGGCCGCGGCAAGTTAGCCAGGTGCGGGCCGATGGCGACAAGACCGCCGGGGGTGCAACTACCGTGCACTCCCCGCCCCGAAGGCCGAAATCGCCAACTCGCCGGATCAACATCGACAACGACTCCACGGCGTCGTCGGATCCACGAGCTCGCCGCGATCAACGCCAAGTCCTCGACGACAGACGACAAGAAGACGCTCGAACTCGCATCGAGCGTCGAAGAGAAGCGCGGCGACAATCCGACCAGCGCGCTGGGCCCGCTGTCGACATGCACGCGCCCGGAGAACCAGGCGACTTGCCGTACGCGGCGGGTTGTCCTGCGTTTACCCGTGAGCTGCGGCAAGTCCAGTGGCCCAGCATGAAGAACTTCAAGCCCGACGTACCCGAGAAGTACGACGGCAAGACTCATCCATCAGAGTTCCTCGGCATCTACACCATTGCGGTGCAGGCTGCCGGGGGACGAGACGAGAAGATACTCGCGAACTACTTCCCGCTAGTGCTCAAGCCAAACGTCAGATCTTGGCTCATGCACTTGCCGGAAAATTCTATTTCTTCTTGGGCTGACCTGTGCCATCAGTTTGTCGACGCCTTCACAGGTGGCCACAAGCCTCATGGCCAGGAGAGCGACCTTCATATACTTGCCCAGAAGGAAGGAGAGTCCCTGCGAAAGTACATCCAGAGATTCAGCCGCGTCCAGCACAACATCCCAGATGTCCACCCTACCGCGGTTATCAACGCGTTCCACCAGAACGTGCGCAACCGCAGGATGAGGGAGGAAATGGCGGTGTGCAAGATCCGAGACGTCAGTGAGCTTTATGCCCTGGCCGACAAGTGCGCACGCGCTGAAGAGGGGAGGGGACTCCCCGGGGAGGATACTGGAGCAGGAGGAACAGATAGTGAGGATGCCGCCCCGGCAAAGAAGAACCGGCGGCGGAACAACAACAAGAAGAAGAACAACGAAGTACTGGTCGTTGAGCAGCCCGACAAGGAGGCTGGCGCCAAGAAGGCCCAGGCTGGCAGCTCCGGCAAGGAGACTGTGGCGGCCGCTGACAAGCAGGATGGCTCCGACAAGCAGTACTGCAAGATCCACCGCACCAAGGGCCACGACCTCCAGAACTGCAAAAGGGTCGAGTACCTCGTCGAGCAGCAGAAAGCAGAGTACGAGCGACGCGACAAGGAGAAAGCCCAGGGAGGTGGTGGAGAGTCCGGCAAGAAGCGGCCGTTCAATGGCCGGGGAGGACGCCGCGGCAAGGCCAAGCAGCGGCAAGGAGACAGACCTCCCCGCGGCCGCGACAAGGACGAAGACGAAGACGATGATGAAGACATGGACGACGGAGACAACATCGAGCAGGAGTTCCAGAAGGCCACAGAAGTTCTGTGCGTCGATGGAGGTGCCTCTCTGCAGACTTCCCACCGCCAACTCAAACAATGGGTGCGGGAAGTCAATGCAGCAGAGCCACCCATCGAGTCGCGCAAACTTCTGAAGTGGTCCAGCACGCCCATCATCTTCGACATTGAGGATCACCCCGACCGCACAACTGCGGTCGGGTGTTTGCCGATGTTGGTTTCGCCAACCATCCGCAACCTCAAGGTCACCAAGATGTTGGTTGACGGCGGGGCCGGCCTAAACCTGATCTCCTCTGCTGTGGTCCGGAAACTACAGATCCCCGACGGGGAGCTCGAGGAAACCGGCACATTCCAAGGGATCAACCCGGGAAGGAGCAAGCCGAAGGGGAAAATCACACTGCCAGTGACTTTTGGCGGAGAGCTGAACTTCAGGACTGAGAGGATCACCTTTGACGTTGCCGATATCCCATTGCCTTACAATGGGATACTTGGCCGTCCAGCGCTCGCCAAGTTCATGGCAGCCTCTCATTACGCCTACAACATGCTCAAGATGCCAGGCCCGATAAGCGTCATCTCTGTCCCCGGCAACAAGAAGGACGCGCTTATCTGTGCCGACAAGATTTACCGGGACGCAGTAGCCACAACAGATAGCAAGACACTTGCCGCTGAAGCTCCCGGGGGGAAGAACAAGACCAAGTCCGGCAAGAGCTCTGGGTCCCACTCCGGCAAACGCACCTCCTCGGAGTGCTGCGCTGCCATCGAGGACGCACCATCGAGCTCCACCGTCAAGTGCAAGAAGGCGATGGCAGCTCCACCCACAACCAAGAAGGTGTCCGCCAAGGAGGACGGCACTCGTGGTACTTTCACCATCAGTGCCACGCTCGATCCTAAATAGGAAAGCGCGCTCGTTGCTTTCCTGCGGGCGAATGTCAACGTGTTTGCATGGCAACCGTCTGACATCCCCGGTGTTCCCAGGAAAGTGATTGAGCACAAGCTTGCCGTTTGTCCTCACGCATGGCCCGTCAAGCAGAAGGTCAGAAAGCAAGCGGTGGAGCGCCAAGAGTTTATCGCTGAAGAAATCAAGAAGCTGGAAGCGGCGGGCCTTGTTAGAGGTGTACTTCATCCCACGTGGCTGGCCAACCCTGTTGTCGTGCGCAAAGCAAATGGGAAGTGGAGGCTTTGTATAGACTTCACTGATGTGAATAAAGCTTGTCCCAAAGATCCATTTCCCTTGCCGCGCATTGACCAGATCGTTGACTCCACGGCTGGATGTGAGTTGCTTTCATTTCTTGATGCATACTCCGGATACCATCAGATATTTATGGCTGAAGAAGATGAAGAGAAGACCGCATTCTTTACTCCATGTGGCACTTACTGCTTCATACGCATGCCCTTTGGATTGAAGAATGCCGGTTCAACGTTTGCGAGAGTAGTCCACACTGCTTTTGAGCCACAGATACACAGGAATGTAGAAGCTTACATGGATTATATAGTGGTCAAGAGCAAGGACAAGGATACCCTGATTCAAGATCTAGATGAAACCTTTGCGAATCTGCGCAAGATACAACTCAAGCTTAACCCCGAGAAGTGCGTGTTCGGAGTCCCCTCCGGCAAGCTTCTCGGGTTCTTCGTGTCACAGAGAGGGATTGAAGCCAATCCCGACAAGATTAAAGCCATCGAGCAAATCGAAGCTCCGAAGCGCGTCAAGGATGTACGAAGGCTTGCCGGCTGCGTGGCTGCTCTCAGCAGGTTCATTTCGAAGTCTGCAGAACGCGCCCTGCCGTTTTTTCAAAATCCTGAAAAAGGCAGGTCCAATGAAATGGACTCCGGAAGCGGAGGCAGCGCTGCAAGATTTGAAAAGATACCTGTCCTCCACTCCAATACTTGTCGCACCTAAGCCCCAAGAGAAGTTGCTGCTGTACTTAGCAGCAACCAATCAAGTGGTTAGTGCTGCGTTGGTAGCGGAAAGGGAGGCAGATGAAGAGCCAACAGCCCCGGCAAGCTCATCCAGCGACAAGCAGGGGGCTTCCCCGACAAGCTCTGGCCCCGACAAGGATGGGTCTGCGCAGATGCAAGAAGAGGTGCGGAAGAAGATGGTGCAGCGCCCAGTTTATTTTGTTAGCTCCCTCCTCCAGGGGGCTAGGTCAAGATACTCTGGGGTGCAGAAGCTGCTTTTCGGCCTTCTCATGGCCTCAAGAAAGCTGCGCCACTACTTCCAAGCACATGAGATAACAGTGGTCACTCGCTTTCCGTTGAAAAGGATATTGCAAAATCCGGAAGCAACAGGCAGGATTGTCGAGTGGGCACTGGAGCTGTCAAGTTTTGGTCTCAAGTTTGAAAGCACTTCAACTATCCAGAGCAGAGCATTGGCGGAGTTCATAGCGGAATGGACACCAACGCCAGACGAAGAAATTCCAGAGACAAGCGTCCCCGTCAAAGAAGCAAGCAAAGAATGGATAATGTACTTTGATGGTGCCTTCTCGCTGCAAGGCGCCGGCGCTGGCATGCTGTTTGTCGCACCCACCGGAGAGCACCTCAAGTACGTCGTCCAGATGCACTTTCCCAAGGAGCAAGCAACGAACAATACTGCAGAGTATGAAGGTTTGCTTGTCGGCCTCAGAATCGCAGCAGAGCTTGGGATCAAGAAGCTGATTGTGCGGGGTGATTCGCAGTTGGTCGTCCGCCAAGTGAACAAGAGCTACCAGATTCCGTTGATGGAAGCTTACGTCGACGAAGTGAGAAAGCTTGAAGAACACTTTGAAGGCCTGCAGATGGAGCACGTTCCAAGAGCTCAAAACGACATCGCAGACGGCCTGTCAAAGTGTGCTGCACTAAAGCTACCTGTGGAACCAGGGATCTTTGTGCTCAAGTTAACTCAACCATCCGTTACACCATCGGTCGGACAAAGTAAGAAGAGAAAGTTGGTCTCTGGTGACTACTTGCCAGCAGAGCTTCCCGAAGCCGCCGCCAAAAAGGTCCCCAAGGTCAACGATAAAGTTGCTGAGGAACAGTCTGCTCCTGCAGACCCTAGGGTTTGTACAGTTGAAGCAGGCGTTCCCGACAAGTTTTGCCCCGGCAAGCTTGCCGGGGAACGTCAAGCTCCGGCCGAGCCACAGGTTCTTGCCGTAGAAGCTGACGTTCCCGCAGCAGCACTGATGCCTTTAGTCCTTGTTGTTGAGCCTCAGGCTCTAGCATGGGCACAGCAGATTGTCCGTTTTCTTCAAACAGGAGAACTTCCCGAAGAGCCAGAGGAAGCAGACAGAATAACCCGGCAGTCAAGTATGTATCAGTTTGTCGGCGATGAACTGTATAGAAGAAGACTCAACGGTGTCAAATTGAAATGCATTCCCCGGGAAGATGGGCAAAAGCTGTTGGCAGAGATACATGGAGGCATATGTGGTCACCACATTAGCGCAAGAGCACTTGCCGGCAAAGCGTTCCGGCAAGGTTTCTTTTGGCCAGAAGCCCTCCAGGATGCAACTGCACAAGTAACCAAGTGTGAAGCGTGCCAGTTCCATGCCAAGCAGATACATCAGCCAGCTCAAGCTCTCCAGACGATCCCTTTGTCCTGGCCATTTTCGGTCTGGGGGCTCGACATCCTCGGCCCTTTTCCCCGCGCAGCCGGGGGCTTTGAGTACTTGTACGTCGCCATCGACAAGTTCACAAAGTGGCCGGAAGTGGAACCAGTGAGAAAGGTGACCGCACAATCAGCAGTCAAGTTCTTCAGGTCAATTGTTTGCCGTTTCGGAATCCCTAACAGGATCATCACCGACAATGGCACACAATTCACAAGTCGCACCTTCATGCAATATGTCCAAGACCTTGGCGCCAAGGTCTGCTTCGCTTCTGTTGCTCACCCGAGGAGCAACGGTCAAGCGGAGAGGGCAAACGCTGAAGTGCTGCGCAGACTCAAGACAAGAACTTTTGACAGGCTGCGCAAGTGCGGAAGAAACTGGATTGAAGAGTTGCCGGCGGCTCTTTGGTCAATCAGGACGACACCAAATCGAGCCACTGGACAGACACCCTTTGCTCTTGTCTATGGAGCAGAGGCAGTTCTCCCCACGTAACTCGTATACGGGTCGCCTCGAGTGCTCGCTTACGATGAGCTCGAGCAAGAGCAGCTGCGGCAAGATGACGCACTGCTCCTTGAGGAGGACCGTCTTCAGGCTGCTGTACGAGCTGCTCGATACCAGCAAGCTTTGCACCGCTACCATAGCCGCAAAGTTAAAGCCAGAAGTCTCGAGGAAGGCGACCTTGTTCTTCGGCGCGTTCAGTCCGCCAAGAATTCCAACAAGTTGACGCCGAAGTGGGAAGGCCCTTATCGGGTGAGACAAGTCACAAGGCCCGGCGCTGTCCGCCTTGAGACCAAAAAGGGCTTACCGGTGAGCAACTCCTGGAACATTGAGCACCTTCGCAAGTTTTACCCATAAGGCGCGGTTGCCGTGATCCACTCCGGCAACCACCTTTTGTACAAGTCTTGCCGCTGTTGCATGTAAACCTTTGTACAAAGCCGGGCGCAGACCCCGTGCATCAGTAAAACTTATGTGCCTCGCACAACTTGTCGTTTCATGCTTTTTCGTTTTTCTTGCATCTGACACTTTGTGCAGCACGCACCCCCGGTAAGCAATAACGAGCCGCAAGGCTCCATATCTATGTTTCCTCCCTTTTTCTTTTTCTCTCAAGCAGAAGAAGTTTTCCTCGCGCACAAGTTTGCCGGGGGGGAAGGAGACAGTGGTATGGACCAAGTGCCGTTCAAGAAAGCCTCGCCTTGCCGGGAAGCAAACAACACAAAAGCTAAGTCGCCAAAATTTGAGCATTCAAATTTTTAAATTTTAAGGTTATCTTCCTTGAACGACCGCACTTTGTATGGAAAACCTGTGCGCGGAGGAACCAACTCGTGGCTAGCCGTGCCTTTACTTTGTTTCGAGCACGCTCAACGGCTTAAGCGTGCTGCGACAAGTGTCGAGCCCTTACTTCGTTTTCGAGTTCGCTCAACAACCTAAGTGTGCTGCGACTAGCTGCGACAAGGTTTCTTGTTGGCGACGGCACTGCCAGCAGGCTGCTGGAGTTCCGCACCCAGCGCTCGCGGCAAGGGTCCCTTCGCCGGCAAGTTCCCTAAAAGCGTAGGGTAAAAGCATACAAAGCAAAGAAGTCGAGTAAAGGAAATAACATTGCATCAACTACCCAAAATAAAGTTATCTTACAAAATGACTTGTCGCTTTTCTAATAGACTATTGTTCGTAACATGGTTGGCAGCGACAAAGGAAGCAAAAAGGAAAACAGCCTAATCTGCACGGTCGCCCTCGACTCTCTTGATCTTGCCCACCTTGGCCACGATAGGTGCGACAAGGGTCTTGAGCGCCTCCTGGTCGGCGTCGGGCGGCAAGGTCCTGAGGACGTTATCGAGGTTGAGTCCTGGGTTGCGGAAGGCTATTTTCATCAGCACCCTCTCCATGACTCCCGTGCAAAGCCTGCGCGCCTCGTTCGCCAGCTGCGCGGGGATCCTTTCCCGGAGCTGCTGGAGGGCCGGCGCCACTCCCCTGAAGAACAAGCTCAGCTTGGCGCTGTGAGGGAGATTCTCGTCGGTGGAGTACCCGAGGTGCTCCGTCCCCAGCCCCGCCAACTCCCTGTCGATATCAGCGGCAGCGGCGACAAGCCCCTCGGTCCAGTGCTCCACCGTCAGCCTGAAGTTGATTTGGGAGAGGGCGGCGCTGTCCAACAGTGCCCTCTCAGCCCTGAGATCCTCCTTCAGCTTCATTTCCCGCTCTCTAGCGCCGTCAAGTGATGCGGTGAGGGTGGACAGCTTCAACTCCAAGTCTCTCTTGGCGGTCTCTGCAGCTGCAGCGGCGTCCCTCGCTTCCTGCAGAGCTCCGCCAAGGGACTGTTCGCGCGCGGCAAGGTCGTCCTCGTGGCTATCGAGGTCGACCTTCCGCTGCGTCAGTTCACCCTCTCGCCGGGACAGCTCCTCAGCGGTGAGCCGTTGCTGCTCCTCTGCTTCGGCCTTCTCAAGAATAAACGCCTGATGCGCCTCGGCGAGCTCCTCCCGCTCCTCCGCCAAGGATCGGAGAGCTGCCTGGTTGGCGGCCCGGAGCTCTTCAGCACGCTTCTCCAAGTCAGTGCCCGCCTTGGCGGCCAGAGCCTCTCGGGACTCCAACTTGGCCTGCCTGGCGTGGTACAGGGCCAGAAGCCTCCGCAGAAGACGCTCCTCCTCGGGCTCGCTACTGCTGCCGGGCGCGTCGACGAACTTCAGCCCGGCGGAGGCAAGAACTTCCCCGTCGAAGACCTCTCCCTCCGCGGGCGCCCTTGACGTGGACGCCCACGGGAGCTAGATGAAGACTCCATTGCCAGCCTCCAGATAGGCGCTGAAACGTCCAAAACGTATCTATAATTTCTGCTTGCTCCATGCCTCTTTTGGGTGATATTGCTATGATATTTATACACTTCCATACACTTTTGATCATATTTGGACTAACCTATTAACTCAGTGCACCCCAGTGCCAGTTTCTGTTTTCTGCTGTTTTTGTATTTCAGGTTTTCTCGTCACGTAAACTGCCAGAAAAATCCCGAAAAAATTATATAAAAAATCAGCGTTCCAAAAGCTTCCCGGCAGCCAAAGTAGAGCCGGAGGGGGGCCACCAGGGCTCCAGGCGCCCTGGTGGCGCGGCCCCCCTCCTGGCCGCGCCGGGGGGGCGCCTGGGCCCCCCAGGCCTCCGCTGATGCCCCCCTTTGGCATATATTTAACACGCATCCCGGAACCCTCGAGACGGGAACCCTTTTTCGCGATCTCATCTCTGTTCTGCCGCCGCCGCGCTTCCAAGATCGGGAGCACCAGGAGAACTCTTCCCGGCACACTGCCGGAGGGGAGGATCACCACCGGGAGCTTCTCCACCACCATGGACGCCTCCCGGATGAGTTGTGAGTAGTCTCCCTTGGATCATGGGTCCATGACCAGTAGCTATGTGATGTTCTCCTCCCCTTCTTGTGCTTCACTAATTAGACCTCGTGAGCTGCCCTACATGATCGAGGCACATATGTAATCCTTATGCTGTTGCTATGATGAGTTTGCTGGGATCCGATGGATTGTGAGATTATGTTCAGATTGTGTTTGAGTAATATATTTGATCTACCTCTTTTATATTTATGTTCGTAAGTAATTCTTGCATGTTCTCCGTTGTTATTTATTGCTTTGGCCAAGTAGTAGGTAGTGACTCCAAGAGGGAACGTTATGCTTGATTGTGGGTTCATGCCCCTCGATGACTAGCTTGAGTGACAGAAACATGAGTCTAGGGGATGTGCTGTTGCCACAAGGGGGAAAACAACGGTGCTTGTGCCCGCGGGTGCAAGGATTGTTTACTTTACGCAAAGTTCTTTTAATGCAGTTGTCTGTTGCTTTGAGTTTACACTATGGGTGGGACTTGCAACTTAATACCAGCGAGATGTTCTGGATAGATATCTCAAGGTGGATGATTAGTAGTAGATGCAGATGGATTTCGGTCTACTTGCCTTGGTGTACCGCCCATGCTTCGAACCTCTACCTTTCTTGCAACATAGTTAGCATTGGTTTGCGCACATAATTCTGTCAATTGCCCAGCTGTAATTCGTTCACCTCACATAGCTGTTTTATCATCTTTTGGGAGAGAGACATCACTAGTGAACATCATGGGACCCCGGTCCATATTACCATCACTGATCACATCCGCTATTTACTTTCTGCTTTACTTACTATTTGCAGCATTACCTATCACTATTATCACTTGCGTTTGATCCTTTGTAAACGACAAGGCCGGAGGGATTGACAACCTCTCTGTACTCGTTGGGAGCAAAGTTATTTGTATCTATGTGCAGGTCCATGTTGATTGCTAATATCTGGCGCCGTTAGCAGTTAACACCTTCTTGTTGAAACTGGGAGTCTCAGGGGAAATCGATCCTTGGTATCTTTGCCAAGGGAAAACTTCCGCTACACTGCATCTCAAACCTTCCACTTGGGGTAACCAACGAGGGGCGAGAAGCCATCAAGCAAAGTTTTCTGGCGCCGTTGCCGGGGACTCCACTCTTCAAGATAGGGGAGTTGCACGCTATCTTTTATCTTTGCTTTTTAGTCTGGTTAGTTTACCTTTCAGTTTTCTTTATGTCTTTTCAGTAGTTTTGCTTAATGGAAAACAACAAAAATATGAGAGACCTTTACAAGCTCTAACTTGCTTTGGGACATGATGTGTTTGAAGAGAAAATTAAAAAACCTATGGAACTTTATTATTTGCATAACAATCATGATGGTGGTGATGTTATTAGTATGCTTTCTTTGAATATCAATATTGCTAATGACATGGAAAGCTCTAAGCTTGGGGATGACACGTTTGATGAACATGATATTTTTAGTTCCCCAACTTTTGAAGAGAAAATTTACTTTGATGATACTTTGCTTCCTATATATGATTACAATGATGAATATGATGTTTTCAGTCCACCTACTATTGAGGATAAAATTTATTATGATTATGATATGCCTCCTAAATACAATGATTACCATGATGGTTATGATTGCTTTACTCTCACTATTCCTAATAAGAAAGATTTTGCTTATATGAAGAGTAATGATACCTTTTTGCGTGTGGATCATGGTAACAATGCTTTATGTGATGCTTATACACTGAAAATTATTATGAGAAGGGAACATATGCTTATAGATATTTCAATAATATCAAGTTCCCTCTCTTTATGTTGAAGGTTTTGAAGCTGCACTTGTTTTGTCTTCCTATGCTTATTGCTTTGTGCTTCAATGAATTATTGTATTGCAATATTCCTATGCATAGGAAGCATGTTAGGCTTAAATGTGTTTGGTATTTGCTTCTTGATGCTCTCTTTTGTTCTTCAACTCTTTTTCCTACGAGAGCATCATTAAAGTCTTAAGGCTATCTTTATGGCTATAAAGAAAGAGCTCTAGGGAGACAACCCTTGTTATCTTTGCTTTCAGTTTGTTCTTTCAGTTTTTAGTGGTCTTGATGTTTGTTACTACTGTAGCAACATCATTGTATCTTTTCTTTTCAGCTTTGTGCCAAGTTTAGCCTCCGATTGCAAGAAAGTTCAAAAGTTGTGACGTGCTGTCCAGGAAACAGATTCTGTCCTTGGACAGAACAATTCGTATAAAATCACCAGATCATCTTTTTGGTCTGAATTTGTTCGACAGCGTGCTCTATACAATTGGCTTTCGGGCGTCTGTTTTGAGTTTTTTGATTAGAGTTGCAGAAGTGCCCCGAAAAAATCATTTACTACCTGCTGTTCTGTTTTTCACAGATTCTGTCCTGTTTTGCCTTTCCTTCATTTTGCAAACCTTGAGCTTGCTTTTTCTTTGCAAAAACCTTTTGGCAATCTTGAGAAACAGTAGACCTTCAAGAATATCTTTATTTCCAGCAAGGAACAATTATTTTATTAAGGGTACTAACCTCGCTAATCAGATTATGATGAGTTATGTATGAAGGGAGTTTTCAAGTGTGCGAGGGAAGATGATAAAAAGATTCAGGAGTGTCAAACGCTCAAGCTTGGGGATGCCCCCATGCACCCCCAAGAAATATTCAAGGAGACTCAAGCATCTAAGCTTGGGGATGCCCCCGTGCATCCCCTTCTCCATCAACATTATCAGTTCGTCTTTCGTTCCACTATATTTTTATCACTTCATGTGTTATGTGCTATGCTTGGAGCGTCTCGCTTTTAGTTTCCTTTTTAGTTTTCTTTAGCTTTTCATAACGAGTCGGAACTCAGCTTTCTATGTGTGGGAGAGAAACACGCTCCACTTCTACCTAGAACATAACATAGAATTTTCATGTCTATCTTTGATGTGTGTGTTCTTTGTCTTTCAATAGCTACTATCATGCTTAGCTCTTAGTTTTCATGCTTATCTTTTTAAAGAGCTTTTGTTTAGTTGGTTGCTTGAACTCTCTTTAGTTATCATGCTTATCTTATTAAGAGAGTTTGCTTCTGTTGCATTGGTTGATATGTCTATGATAAAAATGCTACGTGCATAATGGTGCTTAGTAGTTCATGTTTTCTTATGGTTAGCCTCAAATAGCTGGGGGGGTTCCCAATGTGTTATTGGAGTACCAACATGATTTGTTTGCCTATGATGTGGTATGGTTTAGTAATATCTTCCTTCGAGAATTTATTTTGATTGACTTGGCGTATGCTCACGCATATTTAAGACTGTAAAGAAAGTCTGTCAAGCCTTGATGATCTTTTGTTTCTGAGTAGCGATGTAACTTCCATGCCTGATTCAATGTTGCTTTGTCGCTCTGCATGATTATGACCGTCATTGCTCTCTTAGTTGGTCGCTCCCAGTCTTTTGCTAACCTCCACCTGCACTAAGCGGACTGACTGCTTGTGCATCCAAAATCCTTTAAACCAGTTATGCCATATGAGTCCACCATACCTTCCTATACATGGTATTTACCTGCCATTCCTAACGAAGACTTTCATGTACCATCTCGAAATTATTCAAAAAATGCATTCCTATTTTGTGCCTCTGTTTTAAGTTCATGAGGAAGTAGTAGTTAATTCATGATCTTTTTAAGTTGGACAAGCTTCACCCCGGGATTGCATGTCTAATGTGCAAACCCATAATACGAGAAGGAACTGGCAAAGAGTGCACCCGGCTCAAAAATAATATAACAAACAAACCCTCCTTCACGCTTTGTTCATGAGAAATCAGAAAACTTTGGCAGTGATAAACAAAGGAGATTAAGAGGATGTGATCGTCCTCATTCGGGAGCCATTCCTCGAAACTTGTCCATCTCAAGAAGTGATTGAGTTGTCTGCTAGCATTCGTTGACGAAACATGCATAATCTAAAAAAAATAATATTATTACTTCTGTTTTTAAAACCAAGAGCTCTGGTACATGCTTTGTCTTTGTTTCCGACTACGGGTTTTCAACCTTGCCAACAAAAGCCACGGTTCGAGAGTCTCCACCTTCTTTTAAAGCACCAACTACTGAGAGCATGATTGTCATTCTGAGTGTAATGTGCATTGTCCCAAAGTAGCATTGTCTTTTGCATGATTGTGATATCGTTTATTTTGAAATCATTGTATCTAGTCATCACTTAAACCTTGGAGGTGCCCCTGCATTTATGTTTTGCTTCACTAAAGGGGGCAAGCGAGATATCACTTTGTCATATTTGCACACCATGCTCATTACAAATCTATTTGATGTTTCAGTATCATATTGTAAAACTTTCAGTTCTTTGTGATTTTCTCATGAGGCAACTTAATTACTACAGATTCATTGTCTCAGTAAGCTTTTGTCATGGACTATGAAAAAGTCCTATATGGTTAATAGCATGTCACCACAGAAATTATTCTTGTTATCATTTACCTACTCGAGGACGAGCAGGAATTAAGCTTGGGGGTGTTGATACGTCCAAAACGTATCTATAATTTCTGCTTGCTCCATGCCTCTTTTGGGTGATATTGCTATGATATTTATACACTTCCATACACTTTTGATCATATTTGGACTAACCTATTAACTCAGTGCACCCCAGTGCCAGTTTCTGTTTTCTGCTGTTTTTGTATTTCAGGTTTTCCCGTCACGTAAACTGCTAGAAAAATCCCGGAAAAATTATATAAAAAATCAGCGTTCCAGAAGCTTCCCGGCAGCCAAAGTAGAGCTGGAGGGGGGCCACCAGGGCTCCAGGCACCCTGGTGGCGCGGCCCCCCTCCTGGCCGCGCCGGGGGGGGCGCCTGGGCCCCCTAGGCCTCCGCTGATGCTCCCCTTTGGCATATATTTAACACGCGTCCCGAAACCCTCGAGACGGGAACCCTTTTTCGCGATCTCATCTCTGTTCCGCCGCCGCCGCGCTTCCAAGATCGGGAGCACCAGGAGAACTCTTCCCGGCACCCTGTCGGAGGGGAGGATCACTACCGGGAGCTTCTCCACCACCATGGACGCCTCCCGGATGAGTTGTGAGTAGTCTCCCTTGGACCATGGGTCCATGACCAGTAGCTATGTGATGTTCTCCTCCCCTTCTTGTACTTCACTAATTAGACCTCGTGAGCTGCCCTACATGATCGAGGCACATATGTAATCCTTATGCTGTTGCTATGATGAGTTTGCTGGGATCCGATGGATTGTGAGATTATGTTCAGATTGTGTTTGAGTAATATATTTGATCTACCTCTTTTATATTTATGTTCGTAAGTAATTCTTGCATGTTCTCCGTTGTTATTTATTGCTTTGGCCAAGTAGTAGGTAGTGACTCCAAGAGGGAACGTTATGCTTGATTGTGGGTTCATGCCCCTCGATGACTAGCTTGAGTGACAGAAACATGAGTCTAGGGGATGTGTTGTTGCCACAAGGGGGAAAACAATGGTGCTTGTGCCCGCGGGTGCAAGGATTGTTTACTTTACGCAAAGTTCTTTTAATGCAGTTGTCTGTTGCTTTCAGTTTACATTATGGGTGGGACTCGCAACTTAAGACCAGTGAGATGTTCTGGATAGATATCTCAAGGTGGATGATTAGTAGTAGATGTAGATGGATTTCGGTCTACTTGCCTTGGCATACCGCCCATGCTTCGAACCTCTACCTTTCTTGCAACATAGTTAGCATTGGTTTGCGCACATAATTCTGTCAATTGCCCAGCTGTAATTCGTTCACCTCACATAGCTATTTTATCGTCTTTTGGGAGAGAGACATCACTAGTGAACATCATGGGACCCCGGTCCATATTACCATCACTGATCACATCCGCTATTTACTTTCTGCTTTACTTACTATTTGCAGCATTACCTATCACTATTATGACTTGCGTTTGATCCTTTGTAAACGACAAGGCCGGAGGGATTGACAACCTCTCTGTACTCGTTGGGACCAAAGTTATTTGTATCTGTGTGCAGGTCCACGTTGATTGCTAATATCTGGCGCCGTTAGCAGTTAACACCTTCTTGTTGAAACTGGGAGTCTCAGGGGAAATCGATCCTTGGTATCTTTGCCAAGGGAAAACTTCCGCTACACTGCATCTCAAACCTTCCACTTGGGGTAACCAACGAGGGGCGAGAAGCCATCAGGCGCCGGGCTCAGCCGCGGCAGCAGAGGGGTCGGCAGCCGGCGCAGTGTCTGACGCTCCTGCGGCCTCAGGGCCGTCAGCGCGACTGCAGGATTCCCCCTCAGCTGCCACGCCAGCAGCCTCGATGGTCTCGTCGGTGGCAGGCTCGTTAGCACCGGCCACACCTTCATCGGCTGCGACGTCGCCAGTGTTACCGCGCGCGTCCTCCTCGACGGCGACCTCCGTCTCCATCGGCTCTGGAGCGGACGGATCTGACAGAAGAAAAAGAAGAAGGAAAATAGTCAAGCAAATATCCAAAAAGAGAAATTCAAGAGAAGAAAAGTACAAGGGTTACCTGCGCGGGCCTCTTCTTCGATGGGGTTCCTTGCCGGGGAGTCCTCCCTCGGCGGCGTGGTGGTAGCCCCCGCCGGCGGAGGGCCGCCGGCGCCTTCCCTTGGCGGAGTGCCTTCCCTTGGCGGGGTGCTCGCCCTTGGCGGGGTACTCGCCCTAGGCGGGGTACTCGCCCTTGGCGGAGTATCCTCCCTCGCCGGGGAGCTCCTCCTTGGCGGAGAGGTCGAGACGTGCGGCTCGTCGGGAGCGATCTCTTGGCGCTCCTGAGGCTGCTGCTCTGCTTCTGCGCAAGTCAACGAACAAACAAAACATTAACAAGGATAAGAAGCCCACGCGCGCCCGACAAGCGGAGAGTGGACAGAAGACTTACGCTGGGGCTGCTCTGCGGAGCAGCTGCCTGGTCCGGCAAGCTTGTCGCAGGCGCATCCCCTGCTGCTGCGGCGGGCTCGTCCTCAAGATCGACCACCGGGATCTTGGCCCTCTTCGCCGCCCTCTGGGCCAGGGTCCTGGAGGACAGACAAAATCAGAACCAGGCAAAGAAGATTTCAAGACAAGAGCAACAAAAATCAAAGGAAACAAGAGTTGCCAGTACTTACTCTTCCTCATCCTCGTCGGAACTGAGCACGGAGAAATCAAAGTCCGCCTCACGCGTCCCGGCGCGAGGAGCTGGAGGAGTAGGCTCCCTCGGCCGCTTGGCGGGAGCAGGGACGGTGATCTGAGAAGACCCCGCTCCAGTTGCCGCCGAGGCACGAGGAGCGATAGGAACGTTAACCCCGGCCCGGGAAGACCCTCCTCCAGCCGCTGCTGAAGCGGGAGGCACTCCCTTGGCGGCCTTGCTCGCCGCGGTGGCGCGTGTCGGGCGGCGCTGCGGCTGCTGAACCGCCTGCCGCCCCGCTGCGTCGACGGCCTTGCTGAGACGCCTCCTTGTCTGAGCCGGAGGACTTGCTGGTGGTGGTGAGCTCCCCGAGGACGAAGAAGAGGAGTCGAGGTTCAGCGACCCGCCAGAGTCTTCAGCAGAATCGCTTGATCCGATGCCCTGCTCGGCGGGCCCGCTCGACTCTGTGCCTTGCTCGGCGGCCTCGCTTGTCCCAGCAGGTTGCCCGGCAGGCTTTATCACTTTGAGGAGTTCTTCCTCCTCGGCCAGACTTATCGCCTCCGCTGCATCCGCCTCCTCCAAAGTATATCCGAACTCGCTCGCGGCCCTGGCTGCAGCTGCCTCCTCCAACCTAGTGGCAATATACGCCATCTCCTGGTCGGTGGTGTCGCGGGTGAGGCCCCTCTTCTCGTCGGGTTTAATTGGCAGCTCCACCAGGTTGTCGAAGAACGTCTGCACAGCTTCGTCGGAAGGCTCCCGCCAAGTGGGGTCGATCCCATGGGAGTCACACAACGGCATCACCGCGCGGATGGCGCCGAGCGACGAGTTGTTGCACAACGGAACTACGCCCTGCGGCAATGCAAACCACTCTGGATGGTTGCGGTCGTACTTGAATAGCGCATGGAGCATTCCGTTGAGCTCCATGACAGTGAAATTGTAGTTGAGGCCCGGGCGCAGCCTCATAATGTCTGCCGCGTTATCAAACTCCCAAGCAGCCCTTTTCCTCTCCTGCAAGGGAGCGATGCGGCGGCGAAGAAAGTCTGCCCCGACGGCACCTACAGTGAGCCTGGCTTGCCGGAGGCGAAGAATCCTAGTGGTGGCTATCTTCAGCTTGTCGTCCTCAGGGGCCAGGTCACTCCAGTCATTGCCGCGCACTACTGCAACTTGGCGCCGGGAAGTGAACTGTTGTGGTTCGTCCTCCATGATCCAGCACCAGTTGGCCCTCCACTCCTCCCACTTGCCGCGGAGCTCCCCAGTCAAGTAAGCCTCTTTCCTATGGAGCCTGAAGATCCAAGAAATTCCGCCGGACAGAGGAGACCCAGACTCAACTCGAGGCGTGAAGTAATGGCGGAAAAGAGCTACATTGGGGTAGACTCCGACAATGTTTTGGCACAGATGTGCGAAAACGGCCATGGTCAAGACGGCGTTTGGGGTGAAATCAAGGAGATGAAACCCGTAGGTATTCATAATATCACAGAAGAACTCCGAGTAGGGCGGCAGAGCCCGCAGTAGAAGAACAGAGCAAAAAAGGCGTATCCTCCCGGAAACATCTCGCAGGCCTCGGCGGGGAGTACCTTGGTGCGCGGGTGCGCTTTTGTCTCCCTCGACCAGAAGAGGTAGAAGGAGTCCCTCAGCTCCTCCGCGCTGAGCCTCAACGGGAAGACCACCATCTTCTTCCGCATTGATGCTAGCTTCAGCGCCTTGGCGATCTTCGCAGCCTTCGCCTTGTCACCCTTCGGGGCCATGGCGGGGACGGCGAGGGAAGTCGACGGCGCTGGGGATGCTAGCGGCGGCGGAGGAAGGGCAGGGCGCTGCTCTCTTTCAACCTTCGGAGAGGAGGGGAGCAGCGGGGGTTTCTGGAGGATGAAGAAGCAGCGGGCGAATGGAAGGAACTGCCCCTGTTTCCCCTGCTTTTAAGGGGGATAGGGGGGCGTTCTGCATTTCCCCCATTAAAGAAACAGGCCACGATCTCTCCCACGACGCCGCAATCGACGCGTGCCGTTAGGGAGGGGCGCGGTGGATACGGAGTGGGACGCGGCGCGCTGTGGGCCGCGTGTGCCCGTGCACTGTTTTGGGCCTGGCCCAACAGCGCTCGGCACCGTGTGTGGCCCAGGCCCGGGGGCTCCTGTCGGTGTACTAAAGTAGGGGTACCTTAGTATCCCAACTTGTGCACGGGCAGTAGCAGCGTCCCGTGACAGGGTTTGCCACGCGTCCGCCAAGGCCCACTATGGTTCCTTTGGAGCCATTCAAGAACAAAGTATTCAAGTTAAAGAAACAAGACCCCGGCAAGAGGAGCTTGCCGGGAAGGCCGCTCCAGGCTCAAGACCACCCCTTTGGCACAAGACCCTGGCAAGAGGAGCTTGCCAGGAAGGCTAAACATTGCATTTCAGGAGACTTGCCGCGACGCGCCATGCGTCCCGGCAAGGCCCGGGGAGCGACAAGCTTACGGGCGGCAAGGTAGCAGCCGCGGCAAGGCGCTTGCCGCGGCAAACTTCCACTAGGTACCCGCGCTCCAGCGCATCCGCCCACGCGTCGTCCTGGGGCCCTTCCAGGCGCACGTGGCGGAAGGCTGTGCAGCCTGGGGTACACGGTGGCGAGCTGCGATGACGAGGCCACCATCGTGGCGGACGGAGACGCCCTGACGGATGCTTTTTGCACTGTTTGGGGCGACGGCGACGGGCATTTAATGCCCTTGTCCCCTGCCGTCATGGTTAGGTATAGAGCACTATGCATACACTGTTCCAACTACCACCTCTTTTACGTTTTTACCCTCGACTGCATTGCCACCTGTCGGTGACCCCTTTGACCTATAAAAGGAGGCCCATGCGCAACGTAGGGGGGGTTCGAAGGATCGATCACTCTCATGCTCGGTGCTAGCGATCAACATTGTAGTTCTTCTCGCTCCCGAGCCAAAAACACAATACAAACCAAAGCAGGAGTAGGGTTTTACGCCTCTGCGCGGCCCGAACCTGGGTAAACTGCTCGCGTGTCTGCCTCGATCTGCTCTTTGTGCATCCTCCGTCCCCTTGCCGTACCGAAAAGGGGCTCCGGTCCCATAGGTGTTCGTGGGCGATCAGTTTCCCCGACAAGCAGGAAAGTACTTATCAACAAAAGAGTGAGCTAAGTCTTGAGGACTCTTAATGGAACCACATGGTAGTGAATCATACCATGTTTTAGCACCTTCCTTCAAAGAGAAAGGAAGAAGCTTAGTCACATAAAAGTTTCGTTTCTTCTCATCCGTGGTAAACAAGCCACCCAACTCAGTGAGTTTGGTCAGGTGTGCAATAGCATCATCATTTTCTCTGCCATAAAAGGGGTCAGCTTCAACCATAGGTATAAGTGAAAGATCAACAGAGAAATCATAATCAGGATCATTGATGCATATAGGAGATGTAGCAAATTCAGGATCAGGAACAATCTTGTTCTTCAAGGAGTGTTTTTCAAGCAGCTTCTTAATAGCTTCAGGGTCAGAGCCGATAAACTATGTCAATTCCCTGCATAAATCATCATCAATCATAATGTAATCATCATCAAGGAGTCTCTCCTTGAGTTTACTCAAATCGGGATAATCATAAGTTCCACCAATAGGGTAGCGAGCAACAGGAATTTCAATTCCAGATTTTTTTGCAGCAGCAGCGATCTGTTTCTCAAGAGCATAACCAAGTGAACTAATATCATCAAGAGCAGTAGAAGCATCATCAAGAGTATCGGACATAGTAACAGATTCAGTAGAAGCATCATGTGGTGGTGGTGAGGCAAACTTACTCATAACAGAAGGTGAATCAAGTGTAGCACTAGTGTTCAGAACAGTACCTCTTCTTGTAGTGGATAGTAAGATCGGAACCTTGGGGTCTCCTTTCTTACCCATAGCGGATGAAGTGCAGCAGGCAGGATACTTCAAGTAGACTTGTAAATATTGCTATGCTCCCCGGCAACGGCGCCAGAAAACGGTACTTGATAACCCTCGGCCGTAAGGGATCGAGATAGTCTTCGCGGGTAAGAATAACCCAATTTATAGATTCGACACACGGGGAGCCAAAGAGTATTTATAAGCTTTAACAGTTGAGTTGTCAATTCAACCGCACCTGAAATATACTTACTTGCAACAAAAGATAAGTGGTAACGGTGATATGATAGTGATGGTGGTGATAGTAAAAGTAAACAGCAAAAGTAACAACTAGTGACCAGCAGGATTTAAACACTGTAGGCTAGGGAGATGGATGGTTGGGCGCTGCATGGATGAGATATATCATGAATCTAACTTGGGGCAAGGCACACAGAAAAGTAATGATCATCTAGGCAAATATCAAACATTAGGCATGTATCCCACAGGTAGTTGTACGTGCTTGCAATAAGAACTTGCACAACATCTTTTGTCCTACCATCCCGCTACGAACGGGGCCAAAAGGAACTTATGGAGATTAAGGTGCTCCTGTCAAAGAGCACCGGAACAAAGCAATAAACTCAATGGATACATGTAATCCTCAAACTATGGACCATCCCCTTTGGTGTCCCAAGCTGTCACTTTTGGGATCGCTGGTTCCGGACCGTAATAGGTGCAAACAACTCATAGATAGGATCAAGAACACAAATATATTCATGCAAACACATATGGTTCAGATCTGAAATCATGGCACTCGGGCCCTAAGTGACAAGCATTAAGAGCAACAAGTTGAAGCAAAGATGATAAACACCATAGTAGATGATAGGCAACATGCCCCCAACAATCTAATAAACTATTACATGATCTAACTCATCCAATCCCTACCATCCCCTTTGCCTACAGCAGGGAATTACTCACACATGGAAGGAGAAGTCATGGAGGGAGGATGGAGTGGTGATGATGATGACGATGGCGACGATCTCCCCTCTCCGGAGACCAAATCAGCCTCTAGATTAGCCCTCCCGAAGAAGAACAGAGGGTGGCGGCGGCTCCGCGACGGAAACTGGGAAAACGACTTCTGTTCTGGGGTTTTTGCGTCACGGGGATAAATACGGGTCAAAGTAGGGCACCACAGGAGGTGGGAGCAGCCCAGGCGGCCTCCCGGCGCGGCCAGGGGTGGGGCCGCGCCACCAGGGCGCCTGGGCCCCCCTGGCTGCCCTCTGGTCCATCTTCTGGCACAAGGTTCCTTCGGGTGCGTGGATTTTCTGTGATTTTTCTTGGAATTTTCTGAGATACCTAAAAATCCGTTTTCCTGCACACAATAAAACCATACAGGCAGCTCTGCTGAAAACAGCGTCAGTCCAGGTTAGTTTAGTTCAAATCATGCAAGAATGAGGTCAAAACAATAGCAAAAGTGTTTGGAAAAGTAGATACGTTTGAGACGTATCAATGATCTCCGCCTCGAGCATGCCAACTAAAGCCAGTTTCTGCTCCGCCAGTTCAGTTTTCTCCTGTGCCCTCTGCTGCGCCTCCGCCAAGTTGTGACAGACTGATTTTTGCCCTCTTTTATTTGCCAAAGATTTATTTGAATTTATTTCAAAACTTGGGGTTTTTTAATCATTTCATATGGACTTAAGCCACTTGGGTACCCTTGGCTTTCACCCAAGTGACTCCCATCCATCTCAAATTATTATATATCTCTGGACCACCCCAATATACTCCATGGAATATTTTTCTTATTTGAAAAATATTCATTTTTCTCCCTAAAACCCTAGCTAAATTCTGGGTGCTCCAAAGCAACCCCTATTTTTCTGGCTCCAAAAATTCTGAGGAAATTCCTAAATATTCTTTGGACCCTAAGGCACATTCCTGAGCAAAAATATTGCACTGCTTTTTGGAATATTTTTGCTACAGAAAATCTTTTCCATTCTGGACAGAAATGGTAGTTTCTACAGCAACTACCATTTTACTTGCTCCAATCCTCCTGAAACTTCTTGTGCATATTCACCTTAGTAACTCATGACTAGCCTCCAAAGCACAGCCTCCCACTATTCACCATTTTACCACAGCAAGCTCTCAAAGTTTATGTCCAGAAACTTACCAGGCCAGTTAATCTCATTCTACTGCGTCTGGAATTAAACCAACCCTGGGTAACTCACCTATCTACCACGAACAACACGTCTGACAACGTTTTTGGCACCAAATCAGCCTGCAGGCACGGGTTCGCGCGGTGACCACGCGTGTACACCGTGCCATGGCATGCAGCCGGCGCGCTCTGGATGCCGCCAGTGCTCTGTAGAGCACGTGCTCGCTTCCGAGCCTGCCCAACCGCACCAAACCCCGCCCTCATCGTCGTCCTCATCTTCACAGTCCACCCCTGGCGCTCGCCCACGCCGGAGCTCGCCGCAGCGAGCACGAGCACGGTCCGGCCAAGGCACAGTGCGGTGCGCACTGTGCTCGTCGCCATCTCCAGCGCCCCTGTGCTCGTCTCCACATGGCCACAGCTCCCTCGTGACTCCGTCTTCTTCTTCCCCCTCTCACTAACGCCACTTCGTCGCCGGGCGCGGCCAGGTGTCGCCGGCGGAGCACCGATCCCCCCTCCCCCCTCGCTTGCTCGCCTATAAATAGGCCCTTCCCCAGCCACTTCGAGCACACCACTCCACTCCCACACGACCCCAGATAGAGTAGAACCCCGTGGCCCGGCCGGGCAGGCCTCAGGCCGCCGTTCCCGAGCCGAGCTCACCGGCGATCCCCCTCGGGTCATCGAGGTAGCTCCCAGCTCTCTCCGTTCAAGGCGACCGCACCAGGGCCTCCGCCACTCTTTGGTGAAGCTTCTTCACCTAGCTGGAGCTACTGGAGGTGTCGTCGCTCGTCGTCTTCCCCAACTCTGGCGAGTCCCCTGTTCTGCCTCCGCCTCTGAGCTCCGTTCCGTCGCCGTCCGTCCACCTCCAGCCACCCTACGGGTACAGGCAGGTGCGCCTCAACCTTCTCCGTCGACCTATCCTCTCCGTTTGAGCCAAGGGGCAACGTCGCCGGCGTACGCTCCGGCGAAGCGACGGCCGCCTCTACCCATCTCTTTTTCTCCCTCTCACCTGACTAGTGGGTCCCGCTAGTCAGTCTCTCCACTCCCGCGCGAAGCGGTATGAGTGGTGGCGCTCGGGGCGTTTACGCTTTCGACGTCACCCCCCCCCCCCCTATTCTTTTTATTTAAACTTCTGAATTTAAATAATTCCAGAGAACTTCAAAATGATGTAACTTTTCAACCTTAAGTCCAAATGAATTGATTCTTTTTGCATTGTGTTCCTGGTGAAGAAATCTTGCAGCACACCGAAAATGAAACCATTTGGTGTTGTGTAGATTTTCTGGTGAATTTTTGAATGAATCTTGATAATTTCTTTTTGAACTTTTATTTATTTTCAGAAGAAGAAACTTGTCTTGAGGATCACCAGGAGGCTTGTGAGCCTCATTTGAACTAAGGCAAGCCACAACAACATTTTCATAGTGCCATTTCAATACTTGTGATTTTTCCAACTTGAACAAATGATTTACATTATGCATGTTAAATATTTTGGTTAAATAGTTCTTTTGGTTGCTGTAGTTATTGGTTTCATTTCACTTTACAGAAAGTTGGAGTTTGGTTTAAGTCATTAAGATAGTTAAAATAAAGTTGGGATATTGGGAATGGTTATGGACATACATATGTGAAGTTATTTTCTTTTGCATTAAGTAATTATGATAAAATTTTGCTAAGTCAAATTTTGTTGAAAGTCTAGCATAACCATAATAATAGTGAAGTTAAGATGAAAGTTGACTCAGTTTTATTGTTGCATGGCATTTTACTTGTTTATGTACTGCACTTTGGTATATTGCATGGCATTGTATGACACCGGTTACTTTATTTCTTTCTAAGTTGAAATTGTTAATAACTCAACTTGAATAAATTGTTGACCGGGTCATGGTGCCACTGAATCGAGTATTTCCCAGTGCAACCACATTTACCTTTATGGGAAGGTCTTGATTATGTCCATTGACATGCCTCCTGTCGGTACCTATAGATAGGGAAGGTTATGGGCATGCAGTACCCTGGCCCGGTAAGCAGACATAACCTTGTGTGCCCGTAGTTAATTTCATGGTACCGAGTTCCCGTTTGGGACAATTTTTGTTTGGCCACGACGGTGGCAGGTGTGTCTTTGGTAGACACAGGGCCACCCAGGACTGTTCAAGTGGGGGAACGAGTCGGGGTGGCCGGAGGAGTGTCATGGCAATGGACGGGTTTCATCGGAATGCCGCTGGTCCACCCGAATGGGATAAAGAGGCCATGGGTTCCGTGGTGTGGGTACAGTGCACTACCTCTGCAGAGTTTATTTAATCTATTGATAGCCGAGTCCACGGTCATGAACACGCTCGAAAGTAGGTCACACCATGGGTCAACAGATAATAAAATTTTGCTCATTATGTCCTAAATTTCTGGTGCTATGTTAAATTGATGAAAGAGCTTCCGAGATGTTTTGAGACCCAGTATGGGCAGGTTTGTGATCACCGGAAAGGTCACGATTTATATCTTGTTGAAATGAATAAGTTGGTGGTTATAATAAATTATCATGAGTAATTTAGACTGAGGTTTTATTTATGCAAGGTCATGAGCATAGCATGTTAGTAAATTTCCATTTAAGTCTGTTGCTGCATATTTAATCTTGATTAATCATCATGGTATTGTTTGTCATTATGATTTTGTTTTGCTATAAGCTTGCAAGTACATTCAAAGTACTAACCTGGCGTGTCATGCCAGATTTCAGGAAAGTTCCGCTGGAAAGGAGTGTCGTCTGAGTCTAGTCCGTATCCACATCGGTGTCCCTGTGAGATGGAGTTCCGCTACGATGTCGTTCCGCTGCTGCGTAGTTTATGCCTGAGGCCCTTTTATGTTCATTAAATAATGTACATATTGTCTAGCCGCACCGTGTGTGCCGCTCGGCCTCGCTAACTGTTGTAATGTAAAACTTTGGACCGCTAGTATCAATAAAGCGGCTGCTTTCTGTACCAAGATGTTGTGTGTTGCCAGAAGACAAGGTCTCTGGGCTGGCAATGCAAGGTAAACCGGTCGCTCTGATCCGGGGTGCCACACAAGTCAAGGTCCTTCTGCTCCAGGGCCGCCTTCAGTTGGTCTACAAGAGACGTCACTAGACAGATGAACATGAGGATACACAGGGCTTACTTATCAAAGGTCAGTCGACGAGTCGCTCGCGTTAGTTACCAGCTGCTTCGTCCTGAGCCTTCTTCAAGTGGTCCCGAGCCAGCTGCAAGTCGAGATTGAACTGGACCTGCTTCTTCTCCAGATCCGCAAATTTGGCTCCGAACTCACAAGATCTCTGCATCAACACAACAAATCAGAATGCTAAGACTATAGTCGAGTCAAATAGTCAACTGCAGTCTCGGGGACTACACCCAGTGGGTGCACTGAGCGTGCCCCCACTGGTTCTCGCTCGGCCAAGATCAGTCTGACCCGAGCTCAACAAAAAAAACACAGCACAAGGAGGAAAAGTTCTATTATCAGACCATGGCCGACTACCAGCAGTCGACCACGGTCTCGGGGGCTACACCCAGTGGGTGCACTGAGCGTGCCCCCACTGGTTCTCGCTCGGCCAAGATCTGTCTGGCCCGAGCTCAAGAGAGGTACAAAAATAAACAAGCAATTCTAAAGACCACGGTCGACTGACCTCAGTCGACCATGGCCTCAGGGACTACACCCACTGGGCGCACTGAGCGTGCCCCCAATGGTACTATCGGTCGACTTCAGAAGCTAAAAGCTACAAGACAAGGCGCCCAGTGGGTGTGGCATCATCTTACGAACAAGGCAGTAGATTTCTCAAACTGAAGACTACACCAATACAACAAATCAGTCGGAAGAGACAAACCTGGACATTGGTCTGAAGGGCCGAGCTAGCGTCGTAAGCAGCCATGCTAGCCTCGTACGCTGCCTTCGTCCTCTCCATCATCAGCCCCGCTTGACGAACGACTTTTTGAGCCGTGCCCACGGTATCCTCCGGGGTGTGATGGGTGGAGAAGAGAACAGACGACGGAGCAGGCGCTGGGTCGACGGTCGGAGTAGGCGCTGGGTCGACGGCCGGACCAGTCGATGAAGAAAGGCGCACGGTCGACACAGGGACGGCGAAGGAGACCGTGGTCCAGGCCACGTCTTCCTGTTGTTGGGCCTCAGAGCCAGAAGGCGCCTTCCGGCCCTTCCTTCCCGTGCGTCGTCGAGCCACTCCCGAGCGCTCCTCATCATCGTCATCATCATCGTCCGGGAGCTCTATGACATGGCATGGCACTTCAAAAAAGACAACTATGAAGTTCAGTCGACCGTCAACTCAAACCGACGAAAAGCGAAACACGATCTACAACTCGCACCTGCGCGGGACGTAGCAGCATCCGCGGTCTCCTCATCATCCCGACCCTTGTCGATGTCCATCGAGGTCGCGGAAGCAGCATCACTGAAAATTTCCTTGAAAGTGAGTCGATGAAGACGGAGTCGACCTCCGAAAGGCAGAAAGAAATAAAAACAGAACAACACTTACGTGGAGGCGATTGGGACATCCACCTTGATCTTGGGCAGGGCCTTCCGAGGCTTGGCGGTGGTGACCTTGGGCTGCTTGGGTGCCTTTTCGGATGGGTCGGGAGTGGCCGGACGAGCCCGCTTTTGCACCTGGGAACTGGAGGGGCCCGCTCGAGAGCGCACAACCCCTGGGTCGTGCTTTTCCTTGGAGCGCTTCTCGCCACGGGGAGGTCACTCGACCTCCTCCCCGCTGCTGGAGTCCTCACTCTCCTCTTTGGTATCCTCGTCGGACTTCCACTCGGAAACATCGCCCGCGCCCTCTTCGCCCTCCTGGACCTGATCCCCGTTGGGCAGCTAGTACATTTTGGTATAGATCTGCAGAAAAGAAAGATTTGCCAAACGTCAGTCGGATTCATCAAGACAACTACAAGTAAGAAAGAAGAACATCACTCGAAAGTTAAGGCCTGACCTTATCAGGAAGATGGTCGGCGTCGAATGGAGGAACCCTTCCGAGCACCCTGGGGTTGTCTTTGTTCCCCGTGATGCATCTCAGACACTGCGCCACCATCTTCGCTGATGCTTCCTCAGGGTGGACTCGAGACGAGTCGTCGACGCCGGAATACAGCCACATTGGGTGGTCCCGAGCTTGGAGAGGCTGGATCCTCCGCATGAGGTACACCTCGAGCAGATCCAACCCTGTGACCCCATCTCGAACCAGCTGGACGACCCGCTCCACCAGCATGTCCACTTCCACCCTCTCGGCCCGACTCACAACCAACGACGGAGGCTGGCTGGCTCGACTAAGAGAAAAAGGAGGAAGGCCTGTCGACTGACCAGGAGTCGAGCTGTCCTTACAATAGAATCAAGACGACTGCCAGCCCCGAACCGACTCGGGGAGGATCATAGCAGGAAAAGCGCTCCTATTTCTAAGCTGGATGCCTAGCCCTCCGCACACCTGGATGACGTGTGTCTTCTCGTCACTCGGGTTCGCCTTCTTGTCGGTTTGCGAGCGACAAGTGAAGATGTGTTTGAACAAACCCCAATGTGGTCGGCAACCGAGGAAGTTCTCACACATCGAGAGGAACACGGCCAGAAAAGCAATAGAGTTGGGCGTGAAGTAATGCAGCTGGGCATCGTAGAAAGTCAAGAAGGCGTGGAAGAAAGGGTGCGGGGGCATGGAGAAACCTCGGTCGACGTGGGTCGCGAGGAGGACGCACTCGCCCTCCCGCGGCTGAGGCTCGAGCTCGCCCTCCGGCACCTGCCAGGAGCCGCGGGCGACCAAGCCCTCCTCCTCCAGCTCCTCCATGTCCTCCACCGTGATGGTGGACCTGATCCAGTCCCCCTGGATCCAACCAGGAGGGAGCCCGGACCTCGACGACGACCCGCCGTGGCCGGACCACTTTCCCTTCCCCGTCGACGCCTTCTTCGAGCGCTCCAGCGCCGCGGTCTTCTCTTTGCCCATGGCGCGTGAGCCGGCGTTGGCTGTGGAGAAAGGAAGAAGGAGCAGAGGCACGGCGGAGAGACGGAGGCGAGGAAACAGAGAATGGGCGCACAGTGCCCTCGTCTCGGACTCGGCGCGCATTTATAGCACCACGGTCGAGTGACTGACTGGTGGCCCCGAGCAATCCTATCAAATCCCTCAACAGGCGCGGACGCGATACGTGGCGAAAAAGGCGGCGCGAGAATCGAGGCATCCCGAGCATATCCGATCCGATTGCCGCGGCACGACCCGTCCCGCGCGCTTCCCCAAATTTCGAAATCCCGCAAAATCCGGTGACCAGAGAACAACCAATCCCGCCGAAAACTGCGCACGCCGACGGTGCTCGGCGGCTCGCGCAAAGTTTAGTCGATGGTTAACACAACAAACACACACGACGGTTCCAGAATCGATCAAGGCGACCAAGACGAGATTGAAAAACAACCTGGTCCACAAGCTCAGAGAAGACTACCCCAAGGGCATCGAACCCGGACCAAGGCTCTCTTCAGCATTCTCTCCTGCTCAAGCCTCAATCCATTCGGGGGCTGCTGATGAGGTTACAAACCTAGGGTAGGGTCACAGGCCTGACCAAGATACCCCACCCAAGGTCACTACCCCAGAAGATCAAAAGACAAAACCGATGATGATAAGGACAGTCGACTGAGACGGACCAAGAGGACATCCCACTCGACTGAACACCACGTACCAGACGACTCAACTTCACTCGACCCATCCAAGGCACTTGACCCCCGAAGGTCAAAGGTCCCTCAGGACAGCAACGGTCTGGAATTCACTCGCTGCAGTGAATGCCTTTATTACTCTTTACTGCGGACGTTATCAGTAACATCCGCCTTTATGTACATTGAACCCTTAGTAATGTGGAGCATGGCTGGGGTCCTGGCGTAGTATATAAGCCACCCCCCTCCTCCAGTACAAGGGTTCGCACCCCCTGTAACACACACATATACCCATTTCAGTCGACCACCTCCGGGCACCGAGACGTAGGGCTGTTACTTCCTCCGAGAAGGGCCTGAACTCATAAAACACCTTGTGTACAACTTCACCATAGCTAGGGCCTTGCCTCCTCATACGTACCCCCTACTCGTATTGTCAGGCTTAGAACCACGACACTATGATCGTTTAGTTTTACTGCTATTGCTTTCTTCATGACTTATACATGTTCCTATAACTATGAGATTATCCAACTCCCGAATACCGGAGGAACACCTTGTGTGCTATCAAACGTCACAACGTAACTGGGTGATTATAAAGATGCTCTACAGGTGTCTCCGAAGGTGTTCGTGGTGTTGGCATAGATCAAAAATAGGATTTGTCACTCCGAGTGTCGGAGAGGTATCTTTGGGCCCTCTCGGTAATACACATCATAATAAGCCTCGCAAGCAAATGACTAATGAGTTAGTCACGAGATGATGTATTACAGAACGAGTAAAGAGACTTGCCGGTAATGAGATTGAACTAGGTATTGAGATATCGACGATCGAATCTCGGGCAAGTAACATACCGATGACAAAGGGAACAACGTATGTTGTTATGCGGTTTGACCGATAAAGATCTTCGTAGAATATGTAGGAGCCAATATGAGCATCCAGGTTCCGCTATTGGTTATTGACCAGAGATGAGTCTCGGTCATGTCTACATAGTTCTCGAACTGGTAGGGTCCGCACGCTTAACGTTCAATGAGGATCAGTATTATGAGTTGATGAGTTTTTATGTACCAAAGGTAGTTCGAAGTCCCGAAGGAGATCACGGACATGACGAGGAGTCTCGGAATGTACGAGACGTAAAGATCGATATATTGGAAGGCTATATTCGGACATCGGAAAGGTTCCGAGTGGTTCAGGCATTTTTTCGGAGTACCGGGAGGTTATCGTAACCGCCCGGGAGAAGTTATGAGCCTTATGGGCCATAAGAAGGAAGCACACCAGCCCACAAGGGGCTGGTGCGCCCCCCTTGGGCAGGAGGCCGAATTGGAATAGG
>LR738709.1:701119559-701171271 GCA_902687465.1 Secale cereale | reverse complement strand
GGGTGCCCCCCCCCCCCCACCCTCGTGGGCCCCCTCTGGCTCCCCCGATTCCCTCCTTCCTCCTATATATATCCATGTACCCCAAAAACATTGAGGCAATAGAGAAAACCCTAATTCCACCGCCGCAACCTTCTGTTCCTATGAGATCCCATCTTGGGGCCTGTTCCGCAGCTCTGCCGGAGGGGGATCTACCACGGAGTGCTTCTACATCAACACCATAGCCTCACGAATGAGTTGTGAGTAGTTTACCACAAACCTTCGGGTCCATAGTTATTAGCTAGATGGCTTCTTCTCTGTTTTTGGATCTCAGTACAAAGTTCTCCTCGATCTTCGAGGAGATCTATTCGATGTAATCTTTTTGCGGTGTGTTTGTCGAGATCCGATGAATTGCGGGTTTATGATCAAGACTACCTATGAACAATATTTGATTCTTTTCTAAAATCTTTTATGTATGATTATAATATCCTTGCAAGTTTCTTCGAATTATTGGTTTGGTTTGGCCTACTAGATCTATAGTTTTTGCAATGGGAGAAGTGCTTGGCTTTGGGTTCAATCTTGCGGTGTTCTTTCCCAGTGACAGCAGGGGCAACAAGGCACGTATTGTATTGTATTGTTGCCATCGAGGATAAAAAGATGGGGTTTATATCATATCGCTTGAGTTTATCCCTCTACATCATGTCATCTTGCTTAAAGCATTACTCTGTTCTTATTAACTTAATACTCTAGATGCACGCTGGATAGCGGTCGATGTGTGGAGTAATAGTAGTACATGTAGAATTGTTTCGGTCTACTTGTCTCGGACGTGATGCCTATATACAATGATCATGCCTAGATAGTCTCATAATTATTCGCTTTTCTATCAATTGCTCAACAGTAATTTGTTTACCCGCCGTAGAATATCGCTATCATGAGAGAAGCCACTAGAGAATACTATGGCCCCCGGGTCTATTCTCAACTTATCAATCTACATCTACTTTACTTTTACCGCTTTTATTTGCTGTTTTATTAAACTAGAAATACCAAAAATATCAACTATCATCTCTATCAGATCTCACTCTCGTAAGTGACCGTAAAGGGATTGACAACCCCTTATCGCGTTGGCTGCGAAGTTCTTATTTGTTTGTGGAGGTGCGAGGGACTCGCGCGTGGTCTCCTACTAGATTGATACCTTGGTTCTCAAAAACTGAGGGAAATACTTACGCTACTGTGCTGCATCACCCTTTCCTCTTCGAGGGAATACAACGCAAGCTCGAGAAGTAGCAAGAAGAATTTCTGGCGCCGTTACCGGGGAGGCTTACGCAAAAGTCATATACCAAGTACCTATCACAAACCCCTTATCGCGTTGGCTGCAAAGTTCTTATTTGTTTGTGCAGGTGCGAGGGACTCGCGTGTGGTCTCCTACTGGATTGATACCCTGGTTCTCAAAAACTGAGGGAAATACTTACGCTATTGTGCTGAATCACCCTTTCCTCTTCGAGGGAATACAATGCAAGCTCGAGAAGTAGCAGTTGCCCCCACGGTTCTTGGAGCGGTGTGGAGGCACAATGCTCCCCAAAATGCCACTAGGGCCACCATAATCTCCTCACGCCCTTGCACAATGCAAGATGTCGCAATTGCACTAAGGGCCCTTGAGGATAGTCACTGAACCCGTCCAATCGGCAACCCTTTTGGGCGGTCACCGAACTCGTACAACTGGAAACCCTTGGGGTGATCACCGTGTTGGGGAACGTAGTATTTTAAAATTTTCCTACGCTCACGCAAGATCTATCTACCAGATGCATAGCAACGAGAGGGGAGAGTGAGTCTACGTACCCTCGTAGACCGAAAGCGGAAGCGTTAGAACAACGCGGTTGATGTAGTCGTACGTCTTCATGGCCCGACCGATCAAGCACCGAAACTATGGCACCTCCGAGTTCTATCACACGTTCAGCTCGATGACGTCCCTCGAACTCCGATCCAGCCGAGTGTCGAGGGAGAGTTCCGTCAGCACGACGGCGTGGTGACGATCTTGATGTTCTACCGTCGCAGGGCTTCGCCTAAGCACCGCTACAATATTTATCGAGGAGAACTATGGTGGAGGGGGGCACCGCACACGGCTAAGAGATCAAGAGATCAATTGTTGTGTCTAGAGGTGCCCCCCTGCCCCCGTATATAAAGGAGGGAGGGAGAGGCCGGCCCTAGAGGGGGCGCACCAAGTGTGGGGAGTCCTACTAGGACTCCCAAGTCCTAGTAGGATTCCCCTTTCCTTTCCGGAGTAGGAGAGAAGGAAAGAGGGGGAGAGAGAGAAGGAAAAGGGGGTTGCACCCCTTGTCCAATTCGGACCAGAAGGGGGGTGCACGCCTCCTTCCTTTTGGCCTCTCTCCTCTATTCCCGTAACTCCCCGGTACTCCGAAAATACCCGAATCACTCGGAACCTTTCCGATGTCCGAATATAGTCATCCAATATATCGATTTTTATGTCTCGACCATTTGGAGACTCCTCGTCATGTCCCCGATCTCATCCGGGACTCCGAACTCCTTCGGTATATCAAAACTCATAATAAAACTATCATCGAAACCTTAAGCGTGCGGACCCTACGGGTTCGAGAACTATGTAGACATGAACGAGACACGTCTCCGGTCAATAACCAATAGCGGAACCTGGATGCTCATATTGGCTCCCACATATTCTACGAAGATCTTTATCGGTCAAACCGCATAACAACATACATTGTTCCCTTTGTCATCGGTATGTTACATGCCCGAGATTCGATCGTCGGTATCTCAATACCTAGTTCAATCTCGTTACCAACAAGTCTCTTTACTCGTTCCGGAATACAACATCCCGCAACTAACTCATTAGCTGCAATGCTTGCAAGGCTTATAGTGATGTGCATTACCGAGTGGGCCCAGAGATACCTCTCCGACAATCGGAGTGACAAATCCTAATCTCGAAATACGCCAACCCAACAAGTACCTTCGGAGACACCTGTAGAGTACCTTTATAATCACCCAGTTACATTGTGACGTTTGGTAGCACACAAAGTGTTCCTCCGGTATTCGGGAGTTGCATAATCTCATAGTCATAGGAACATGTATAAGTCATGAAGAAAGCAATAGCAGTAAAACTTAAACGATCATAGTGCTAAGCTAGCGGATGGGTCTTGTCCATCAGATCATTCTCCTAATGATGTGATCCCGTTGATCAAATGACAACTCATGTCTATGGCTAGGAAACATAGCCATCTTTGATCAATGAGCTAGTCTAGTAGAGGCATATTAGGGACATACTATTTTGTCTATGTATTCACACATGTATCAAGTTTCCGGTTGATACAATTCTAGCATGAATAAAAGACATTTATCATCATATAAGGAAATACAAATAACATCTTTATTATTGCCTCTAGGGCATATTTCCTTCAGTCTCCCACTTGCACTAGAGTCAATAATCTAGCTCACATCGCCATGTGATTTAATACCGATAGTTCACATCGTTATGTGAATAACACCCATAGTTCACATCGCCATGTGACCAACACCCAAAGGGTTTACTAGAGTCAATAATCTAGTTCACATCGCTATGTGATTAATACCCAAGAGTAATAAGGTGTGATCATGTTTTGCTTGTGAGAGAAGTTTAGTCAACGGGTCTGTCACATTCAGATCCGTATGTATTTTGCAAATTTCTATGTCTACAATGCTCTGCATAGAGCTACTCTAGCTAATTGCTCCCACTTTCAATACGCATCCAGATTGATACTTAGAGTCAGCTGGATTTAGTGCCAAAGCTTGCATCGGCGTAACCCTTTACGACGAACTCTTTATCACCTCCATAATCGAGAAACATTTCCTTAGTCATCCAGTTACTAAGGACCGCTGTACAGTGATCTACTCCTGGGTCACTATTGTACCCCCTTGACAAACTCATGGCAAGGCACACAACATGTTTGGTACACAGCATGGCATACTTTATAGAACCTATGGTTGAGGCATAGGGAATGACTTTCATTCTCTCTATATTTTTCTGCCGTGGTCTGGCTTTTAGTCTTACTCAACTTCACACCTTACAAGTCAGGAAAGAACTCCTTCTTTGACTGATCCATTTTGAACTACTTCAAAATCTTATCAAGGTATGTACTTATCGAAAGTCTTATCAAACGTCTTGATCTATCTCTATAGATCTTGATGCCCAATATGTAAGCAGCTTCACCAAGGTCTTTCTTTGAAAAACTCCTTTCAAACACTCCTTTATGCTTTCCAAAAAATTCTACATCATTTCCGATCGACAATATGTCATTCACATATACTTATCAGAAAGGTTGTAGTGCTCCCACTCACTTCTTGTAAATACAGGCTTCACCGTAAGTCTGTATAAATCTATATGCTTTGATCAACTTATCAAAGCGTATATTCCAACTCCGAGATGCTTGCGCCAGTCCATAGATGGATCGCTGGAGCTTGCACATTTTGTTAGCACCTTTAGGATTGACAAAACCTTCGGGTTGCATCATATACAATTTGTCTTTAATAAATCCATTAAAGAATGCAGTTTTGTTATCCATTTGCCAGATTTCATAAAATGCGGCAATTGCTAACATGATTCGGACAGACTTAAGCATTGCTACGGGTGAGAAAGTCTCATCGTAGTCAACTCCTTGAACTTGTTGAAAAACTTTCGCAACAAGTCGAGCTTTGTAAACAGTAACATTACTGTCAGCGTCAGTCTTCCTCTTGAAGATCCATTTATTTTCGATGGCCTGCCGATCATCGGGCAAGTCAACCAAAGTCCACACTTTGTTCTCATACATGGATCCCATCTCAGATTTCATGGCCTCAAGCCATTTTGCGGAATCTGGGCTCATCATCGCTTCCTCATAGTTCGTAGGTTCATCATGGTCCAGTAACATGACTTCCAGAACCGGGTTGCCGTACCACTCTGGTGCGGAACGTACTCTGGTTGATCTACGAAGTTCAGCAGTAACTTGATCCGAAGTTTCATGATCATCATCATTAGCTTCCTCACTAATTGGTGTAGGAATCACTGGAACCAGTTTCTGTGATGTACTACTATCCAATTCGGGAGAAGGTACAATTACCTCATCAAGTTCCACTTTCCTCCCACTCACTTCTTTCGAGAGAAACTCCTTCTCTAGAAAGGATCCACTCTTAGCAACAAAGACCTTGCCTTCGGATCTGTGATAGAAGGTGTACCCAACAATTTCTTTTGGGTATCCTATGAAGATTTACTTCTCCGATTTGGGTTCGAGCTTATCATGTTGAAACTTTTTCACATAAGCATCGCAGTCCCAAACTTAAAGAAATGACAGCTTAGGTTTCTCGTCAAACCACAGTTTATACGGTGTCATCTCCACGGATTTAGATGGTGCCCTATTTAACGTGAATGTATCTGTCTCTAATGCATAACC
The DNA here is from genome assembly GCA_902687465.1 of Secale cereale. NCBI lineage: Eukaryota > Viridiplantae > Streptophyta > Magnoliopsida > Poales > Poaceae > Secale > Secale cereale. The sequence goes on along the minus strand of LR738709.1, from coordinate 701,165,863 downwards.
CCAAAAGCGATAGTGGTAGATCGGTAAGAGACATCATCGATCGCACCATATCTAGTAAAGTACGGTTATGACGTTCGGACACACCATTACACGATGGTGTTCCAGGTGGCGTGAGTAGTGAAACTATTTCACATTGTTTTTACTGAAGGCCAAACTCGCTAACTCAAATATTTTACCTCTACGATCATATCGTAGAAACTCTTATTTTCTTGTTACGATGATTCTCCACTTCACTCTGAAATTCTTTGAACTTTTCAAATGTTTTAGACTTGTGCTTCATTAAGTAGATATACCCATATCTGCTCAAATCATCAGTGAAGGTCAGAAAATAACGATACCCGTCGCGAGCTTCAACACTCATTTGTCCACATACATCTGTATGTATGATCTCCAACAAATCTGTTGCTCGCTCCATTGTTCCGGAGAACGGAGTTTTAGTCATCTTGCCCATGAGGCATGGTTCGCAAGCACCAAGTGATTCATAATCAAGTGATTCCAAAAAGTCCATCACTATGGAGTTTCTTCATGCGCTTTACACCAATATGACCTAAACGGCAGTGCCACAAATAAGTTGCACTATCATTATTAACCTTGCATCTTTTGGCTTCAATATTATGAATATGTGTATCACACGATCGAGATCCAACAAACTATTTTCATTGGGTGTATGACCATAGAAGGTTTTATTCATGTAAACAGAACAACAATTATTCTCTAACTTACATGAATAACCGTATTGCAATAAACATGATCAAATCATATTCATGCTCAACACAAACACCAAATAATACTTATTTAGGTTCAACACTAATCCCGAAAGTATAGGGAGTGTGCGATGATGATCATATCAATCTTGGAACTGCTTCCAATACACATCGTCACTTCATCCTTTAACTAGTTTCTGTTCATTATGCAACTCCCATTTCGAGTTACTACTCTTTAGCAACTGAACCAGTATCAAATACCGAGGGGTTGCTATGAACACTAGTAAAATACACATCAATAATCTGTATATCAAATATACCTTTGTTCACTTTGCCATCCTTCTTATCCGCCAAGTATCTAGGGCAGTTCCACTTCCGGTGACCATTTCCTTTGCAGTAGAAGCACTTAGTTTCAGGCTTGAGTTTAGCTTTGGGTTTCTTCATGGGAGTGACAACTTTCTTGTCATTCTTCTTGAAGTTCCCCTTATTTCCCTTGCCCTTTTTCTTGAAACTAGTGGTCTTGTTAACCATCAACACTTGATGCTCCTTTTTGATTTCTACCTCCGCAGCCTTGAGCATAGCAAAGAGCTCGGGAATTGTCTTTTGCATCCCTTGCATATTATAGTTCATCACGAAGCCTTTATAGCTTGGTGGCAGTGATTGAAGAACTCTATCAATAACACTATCCTCGTCAACTTTGCAACCAAGTTGAGTCATATGATTGTAGTACCCAGACATTCTGAGCAAGTGTTCACTGATAGAACTATTCTCCTCCATCTTGCAGCTATAGAACTTATTGGAAATCTCATTTTCTCAATCCGGGCATTTGCTTGAAATATTAACTTCGACTCTTGGAACATCTCATATGGTCCATGACGTTCAAAACGTCGTTGAAGTCCCGGTTCTAAGCCGTAAAGCATGGCACACTGAACTATCGTGTAGTCATCAGACCACGATTGCCAGACGTTCAAAGCGTCTACATTAGTGGGAGGGGGCTTGTCACCTAGCGGTGCTTCAAGGACATAATTCTTCTGTGCAGCAATGAGGATAATCCTCAAGTTACGGACCCAGTCCGTGTAATTGCTACCATCATCTTTCAACTTAGCTTTCTCTAGGAATGCATTAAAATTCAAAGGAACGGTAGCACGGGCCATTGATCTACAACAACATAGATATGCAAAAACTATCAGGACTAAGTTCATGATAAATTAAAGTTCAATTTAATCATATTAATAAAAGAACTCCCACTTAGATAGACATCCATCCGGTCATCTAAATGATCACATGATCCAAATCAACTAAACCATGTCCGATCATCACGTGAGATGGAGTAGTTTTAATGGTGAACATCTTATGTTGATCATATCTACTATATGATTCACGCTCGACCTTTCGGTCTCCAGTGTTCCGAGGCCATATCTGCATATGCTAGGCTCGTCAAGTTTAACCCGAGTATTCTGCATGTGCAAAACTGGCTTACACCCGTTGTATTTGAACGTAGAGCTTATCACACCCGATCATCACGTGGTGTCTCGGCACGACGAACTTTCGCAACGGTGCATACTCAGGGAGAACACTTATACCTTGAAATTTAGTAAGGGATTATCTTATAATGCTACCGTCGAACTAAGCAAAATAAGAAGCATAATAAGATAAACATCACATGCAATCAAAATATGTGACATGATATGGCCATCATCATCTTGTGCTTTTGATCTCCATCTCCAAAGCACCGTCATGATCACCTTCGTCACCGGCGCGACACCTTGATCTCCATCGTAGCATCGTTGTCGTCTCGCCAACTATTGCTTCTACGACTATCGCCACCGCTTAGTGATAAAGTAAAGCAATTACATGGCGATTGCATTTCATACAATAAAGCGACAACCATATGGCTCCTGCTAGTTGCCGATAACTTTACAAAACATGATCATTTCATACAAAACCGTATAACTCATCATGTCTTGACCATATCACATCACAACATGCCCTGCAAAAACAAGTTAGACGTCCTCTACTTTGTTGTTGCAAGTTTTACGTGGCTGCTACGGGCTTAGCAAGAACCGTTCTTACCTACGCATACAAAACCACAACGATATTTCGTCAAGTATGTGCTGTTTTAACCTTCACAAGGACCGGGCGTAGCCACACTTGATTCAACTAAAGTTGGAGAAACTGACACCCGCCAGCCACCTGTGTGCGAAGCACGTCGGTAGAACCAGTCTCGCGTAAGCGTACGCGTAATGTCGGTCCGGGCCGCTTCATCCAACAATACCGCCGAATCAAAGTATGACATGCTGGTAAGCAGTATGACTACTATCGTCCACAACTCACTTGTGTTCTACTCGTGCATATCATCTACGCATAGACCTGACTCATGATGCCACTGTTGGGGAACGTAGTATTTTAAAATTTTCCTATGATCACGCAAGATCTATCTACCAGATGCATAGCAACGAGAGGGGAGAGTGAGTCTACGTACCCTCGTAGACCGAAAGCGGAAGCGTTAGAACAACGCGGTTGATGTAGTCGTACGTCTTCACGGCCCGACCGATCAAGCACCGAAACTACGGCACCTCCGAGTTCTAGCACACGTTCAGCTCGATGACGTCCCTCGAACTCCGATCCAGCCGAGTGTCGAGGGAGAGTTCCGTCAGCACGACGGCGTGGTGACGATCTTGATGTTCTACCGTCGCAGGGCTTCGCCTAAGCACCGCTACAATATTTATCGAGGAGAACTATGGTGGAGGGGGGCACCGCACACGGCTAAGAGATCAAGAGATCAATTGTTGTGTCTAGAGGTGCCCCCCTGCCCCCGTATATAAAGGAGGGAGGGAGAGGCCGGCCCTAGAGGGGGCGCACCAAGTGTGGGGAGTCCTACTAGGACTCCCAAGTCCTAGTAGGATTCCCCTTTCCTTTCCGGAGTAGGAGAGAAGGAAAGAGGGGGAGAGAGAGAAGGAAAAGGGGGCTGCACCCCTTGTCCAATTCGGACCAGAAGGGGGGTGCACGCCTCCTTCCTTTTGGCCTCTCTCCTCTATTCCCGTAACTCCCCGGTACTCCGAAAATACCCGAATCACTCGGAACCTTTCCGATGTCCGAATATAGTCGTCCAATATATCGATTTTTACGTCTCGGCCATTTTGAGACTCCTCGTCATCTCCCCGATCTCATCCGGGACTCCGAACTCCTTCGGTACATCAAAACTCATAATAAAACTATCATCGAAACCTTAAGCGTGCGGACCCTACGGGTTCGAGAACTATGTAGACATGAATGAGACACGTCTCCGGTCAATAACCAATAGCGGAACCTGGATGCTCATATTGGCTCCCACATATTCTACGAAGATCTTTATCGGTCAAACCGCATAACAACATACATTGTTCCGTTTGTCATCGGTATGTTACATGCCCGAGATTCGATCGTCGGTATCTCAATACCTAGTTCAATCTCGTTACCAACAAGTCTCTTTACTCGTTCCGTAATACATCATCCCGCAACTAACTCATTAGCTGCAATGCTTGCAAGGCTTATAGTGATGTGCATTACCGAGTGGGCCCAGAAATACCTCTCCGATAATCGGAGTGACAAATCCTAATCTCGAAATACGCCAACCCAACAAGTACCTTCGGAGACACCTGTAGAGTACCTTTATAATCACCCAGTTACGTTGTGACGTTTGGTAGCACACAAAGTGTTCCTCCGGTATTCGGGAGTTGCATAATCTCATAGTCATAGGAACATGTATAAGTCATGAAGAAAGCAATAGCAGTAAAACTTAAACGATCATAGTGCTAAGCTAACGGATGGGTCTTGTCCATCAGATCATTCTCCTAATGATGTGATCCCGTTGATCAAATGACAACTCATGTCTATGGCTAGGAAACATAGCCATCTTTGATCAATGAGCTAGTCTAGTAGAGGCATACTAGGGACATACTATTTTGTCTATGTATTCACACATGTATCAAGTTTCCGGTTGATACAATTCTAGCATGAATAAAAGACATTTATCATGATATAAGGAAATACAAATAACATCTTTATTATTGCCTCTAGGGCATATTTCCTTCACAACCGAACCCGTACAAATTGCTCACGGCAGTCTCCACAACCTAAGTCGAGACCCCTAAGCTTTCGCAGAGCTTTACACCACAATTATTGAGCTCCGCGACACCACCCAACCGTCTAGGGCGCCCAAGCACCCAAGTGGCATAAGATCTAGGGTGCCCAAACACCCAAGAGTAATAAGCTTGTCAAACTTTCACTTTCACGTATCACCATGGAGAACTCAAACCTATTCAACTAATGCAATGGCAAGAACACACGAAGTGGTCAAGTCCCTCACCTCAAATCCCACCAAAGCAATGAAAGCATGGAGGAATATGAGAAGAAGAACAAGAAGAATACAAAAGAACTTCAAAATATAGATCCAAAGGATTCCCCTCATTTCGAGGAGAGATGGATTGGTGGAAATATAGATCTAGATATTCTCTCTCTTTTCCCTCAAAACGATGCAAGAATCATGGGAGGAATAGAGAGAAAGCAAGCTCCAAGTGTTCAATAATGGTGGGGGAAACTTTCCCAAGAAGCGTGGGGGCAACTAGAAGAAGACCCCCTTAAATAGGCCCCGACAAATCTAACATTAATGTATTGCATGTGCTCAAGCAGTACTACTACTTAAGGGAGCGGTATTACCTTTAAATATTGAGGAGGCAACAGAAGGCTTAATACAAGCGGAACAAGCTGGATTACAAACCAGCGGAAGTACCGCATAAGTGGTACTACCTTTTAAATAAACGGTACTACCTCTTAAGGAAGCAGGACTACCTCTACAAAGATAGCAACACATCCAGAACAGCCTGAACTTCTACAAAGGAACTCCGGTTTTGATAAATTTAAGCTTGATAGAAAGCTAACGACAAGAGCTATGAAAATACGATTGGAAATCTTTAGAAGAAGCAAGAGTAATATGCTAACAATGTAGAAGTGTGAAACCGCCATAAGAGAAGAACTAGCAAAAACTCCAACATAAAAAACATAATAGAAGATGCATACGGACTCCGTTTCGATGAGCTTGAGTTTGACAAGAAGACGAACACGAACTCCAACACCTCTCAAAGAGAAAACACAAATAAGAATAAATAAATATGATGTCAAGGATACAATGGTTTGAGCTCTCTATGAACGATACGATAAAGCTACTCACTCGAGAGCCCCCTTAATAGTACGTAAACCAATCATGTAACCCAGTCTCCCAACTAGCACCATGAGACCGGTAAAATAGAAAACATATCAAGGTCAAACATTTGCCTTGCGCATAGTCCACTTAAGCTAGATGATGACGATCTTGACCTTCTCAAGTTGGACCACCTTTCTTGATTGCGATGACTCGATGAAGACTAGTGAATTGCTCCCCCATACTCCACTATGGGAGTGTCAGTCTTAGGCACATCTCCATAAAATCATTATCACCAAATGGTAGGCAAGCTTCAAGCATATGATCTCTTCGTGATGCTCCTCTTGAACTTGCACATCGCAAGCTTGATGGCAATCACCACTGGATGTCATCATACATGGATTATATGGGATCTTCCTTTTGATGCAAACCCATCAAATGATACCTAACCCCACATAAAAACCTCATTTATATCATGGATTAGTACACAAAGCGTAATGAACAATGCTTACCATACCATGGGATCACTTGCTCCCACTCGGTACATCTTCTACATTGTGTCATAATTTCTCTCTGCATTAAGATGTCGTCTGGAAGGTAAAAATGAATATTCACACAATCTTCTTCTTCGAGACATGACTGCAATAGGTTCAAACTCTCATAACATTAATCTTAGGATAACTCTATGAATAACACCTTGGTCTTCACATAATCTCCTTCTTTCGACCTTGAAGCCAACATATGGTCTTCGAGCATTGCCTATGGACAAACCATTAATCAATAGGGATTATCATCAATTAGCAAAACCAAACATGTGGGCACCATGCTCTTTCAGAATTGAAGTCAACGAGCCCAGCTACTCATCGTCGTCGTAACGCCGTGCCAAAAAAAAACAGTTGATAATGCAATTCGACCAGCCGAGCAAGTCGTCGTGGCCGAATCACCCCAAAAAATAGGGTGTCGCTATGTGCCTCTTCTTGCGATGCCTAGGTAGGACTCGCCAAAAGGGAGCCCAAACTGGGCCAGCCCAGTAACGGTGACGTCATGCGTGTTTATAGTTTTGTATTTTCCTTTTTCCTTCACATTTTCATTTATGTGTTGTTTACTTTTTTTATAATTCGAAATATTGAGATATAAAAATATTTATGATGAACACAAAATGTATAACATGAATGAAAAATATATTTAAATGTTAATCATGTGCATGACTTTTTTGACAATTAAAAAATGTCACACATTTCCAAAATAGATATACATAAAATTTAAAAATGTTTACAAAGTGTAAAAAATGTTTGTATAATTAGGAAAATATTTCACATATTCAAAAGAATGTATGTCACACCTAAAAAAGGAAAAAAGCGACAAAGAAAAGCAAATAAACCAAAACAACCAGGAAAGAAACAAAAAAAACAAAGCATAAAGAAGAAAAAATGTAAAAACATAAGAAAACATTGAAAAACGGAGAAAATGAAAACATAACGTTGAGAAAAACCCGGAGAAAAAGCAAGGAGAACGGAAGAAAAAAAAGGAAAAGATAAGAAAAAACAACTGGACCGATCGAATGCAGGGACCAGACGCGCACGAGCGAATGGGCCGGCCCGCTACGGTCGACATATAGCTCCCGCCAAGAAAACAGAACACCAACGGAAACAGAGCAACCAACCCACCGGCCGCCGCCTCCGCCAAGAACTCTGCCCCCGTCCAGCAACCTCGCCGTCTCCAAGCTCCACCCCCACTTCCTCCAACAACCGGAAGCGGTCTTCCCCTCTCCGCCTCCGTCAAGCTTCCTCGCCGCCGTCGCGAGGTTCCTACCCGGCTTCCGCCAAGAATTGCAAGAACTCCTCCCCTCTCCGTCCCCAACCTCGCCGGCGTTTCCTCGCCTGCCTCGCTCCCCCGATGGCTTATTTACAGAGTCTCCCGGGCGAGGTTCTCACCGAGATCGCTGGGCGACTCAGTTGCCAGTCGGACCTCGTCGCCATGGCGGAGGCGACGGGAGGACCCATCTCTCTCCCAGTTCCCCGTCCTCCTGTCCCCTGGCTGATAATGCCAGAGCAGTTTGTGGCGGATCTCCCTCCTGCCATGGCGTCCACAGTCTCGATCCTTTGCCTGACCTGTCGGGGACGAAGCTTCATGGTGCACCGCCACGGGCTGGAGCACCGGCTCCGGCTCACCGAGAACTTCAACGGTGGCCGAATGTTTGGAACCTACCAAGGAGGCTGGGTATTTCTGGCCGTGGGCCAGCACTTCAACCACGCCGCCGTCAACATTTTCTCCGGCGGCCGGCTCCTGTTTCCCGACTACGTGATGGTCGCTGACAATACTGTGCGCCCGCTGATTCTCATCGCGGCGGCGCTCTCCGCCGAGCCCCTTGGTGACCACGAGGTCTGCTTGGCTGCCGCCATCGGCCACGTGGGCGGCTTCCTCCCGCACGGCAACCGGCCGCCTCAGTTCGCGTTGTGGCGCGTGGACGGGGCTGCGCTCGAGCAGCGGCCTCTGGCCCGTGGATTCGACGTTGAGGACGCCGGAGCCGGACTGCAAGAGGGGCTTGTCTTGGAGGACGTTGTTTGGCACAATGGAGTGGTTTACTTGCTGACAAGTCGGGAGGATCTGGTGGCGGTGCGCGTCGGGATCGACGGGCAGGTCCTGATCGCTGACCAGCAGCTTATCAGGTGCCGGCGGGCCGCCGAGCGGCAGGATCCTCAGAGGCGAGTTACTGCTCGATACTTGGTGGTATCCAGAGGGGAGTTGTGCCTGGTTGTCCGCTACATGCGGGATGATCCTCGCGTCCCACCTCGCTGGAGAGACGTGGGACTGGCAACGCGGCTCACCATGTACCGTCGTGTCATCGAGGACGGAGTCACCGCCTGGACGCCAATGCCGGACGATGAGCTCAGTGGACGGTTTGTCTTCGTCGGGAGGGGCTGCTCGAGGTCGATGGACCTCGACCATGGCATGAGCAACGTGCGCGAAGGCATCCACTATCTGGACGATAGGGATGCTCGTGACGATAGGGATGCTCGTGACTTATTCGTAATTGCAAGGCACTACCACACTTCGGCACGTCGTAACGAATCAGTACCAACTTTCATTTTTTTTACAGCTCAGTACCAGCTCAAAGCCTAAGTGTTGCGAAACGGTCTGACAGCCGTATAAGCACGTACTATCAGCGTATCTGACCGCTGGGGCCCGTGTGTCAGGCGCTGACATGGCATGCTTTTTTACAAAAACAACCCTTTCTTTTTATTTAATCGTGCATATATCCTCTTCTTGTCAAAAAATGTCTTGCCGCAAAAAAACTTTTTACGAAAGCACGCCTCCGACCCGGATTCGAACCCGCACCATGCGGTTCGACGACGAAGCTCGCTGCCACTGCGCTGCTGCTCTGTCTGTGTCAAATAGCACGCCTAAATATATTTATACTTTGTCTGGTTCGTTTTTTTACAAAGTAAAAAATCGCGCGACCGTCCACAGGGCAGCCACAGCGTTTCCTGCTGGCCCACAGGGCAGCCACAACGGCGACGCATCGGCTTCGTCTCCTGCTGGCCCACAGGGCAGCCACAGCGGCGACGCATCGGCTTCATCCCCGGCGTCCCGTTAAATAGCACCCGTCGCCACCTTCTTCCCCACTCGCCCCACTCGTCCACCCCACTCCCCGCGACCCCGAGCAACCGATGGCGCCCAAGCGCAACCTCGACGCCCGCGAAGGCTTCTCCGCACCGACCAGCCCTAGCAAGCGCTGGACGGTGAACGAGGACCACGCGCGCCACCTCTGGGAGACAAACCAGCCTGTGCCGTGGCCTAACCACGTGCTGCCGGAGGGGTGGAACCTCGGCAACAGCGGGGTGCATGTGCCGCAGATTCCGGCCGAAGGCCGCGAGCGGGTGCGCGAGATCAGGCGGCGGCGCAAGATCCTGCCGGATGATCTCAGGTATGACCCGGCCTTCGCCGAAACCAGCCCCCTCTGGGATACCTGGTTCATCCCCGGCGTCGTGCCTGAGGCGCGCCGCCGGATGTGGTTCGGGTCCGTCGGGCCATCCCTGCCTGCACCGCCTCCACCACCTCCACCGCCTCCACCGGCGCAAGGACAGGCGGATCCACCGGCAGAGGAGCAGGCGGCTCCACTGCCGGAGGAGGAGGAGGAGGAGGAGGCGCCGCCTCCACCGGCGCAAGGACAGGCGGATCCACCGGCAGAGGAGCAGGCGGCTCCACTGCCGGAGGAGGTGGAGGTGGAGGAGGCGCCACTCTCCTCCGACAGCGGCGAGGAGTAGGCCGCGGTGAGGCAAGGCAGCGACGGCCGCAGCGGCGAGCCTAGTATTTTGTTTTGAATTTTAGTTGAAATCGTAGCCTCCCTATATATATTTGTATTTTGTTTTGAATTTTAGTTGAAATCGTAGCCTCCCTATATATATATTTGAATCGTCTACTATAATTTGTGGGAACTCATTGCACTTTAGTTTAGTTGCACTTTAATTTGTTTTTATTTTGTCGGTACAAGTGAATAATTTGAACACCGGGTACATATGAACCCTCCTACTTAGGACGTGCAAATGAGATGCGAAATTTCACGAAGAAAATATAGATGACTTTGCCTCGATGAAAAAGACAAAATTCCGGTGGTATGAAGTAGTGTATATGTGAAACTTTATCAAGATACGTGCATACGACCTTTTTCAGAATTTTTTCGCTGTTAGAAAACAAATTTTCTAGCCATCCTATGCGTCAACTAGTACGCGTTCTACGTCTTTAAAAATTTGTAAAATGAGCTTATAAAATGTTGACCATGTATTTAAAAATTGTAAATGTATTTTATAAAATGTTTTTCATGCATTATTAAATTTATTACGATTACAAAAATATTTTTTCGTACATGTTATCAAATTTTTGAGTAACTATGCATTAAAAATACAACAAATATACACAGTAACTGTAAGTTGGCCATATAATTTGTTTAGTTGTGTATTTTAAAAATACAATGAGAACGCATAATAATTGTGCATACGTGTGGTTCTGAGTGAAGAAACATAAAATTTTCTGAACATTTGTTTTTCTTTACCCACATATTTTTTTAATGTGCTGGCCTCACTGGGCCATGGTTGGGCCATCCTGCAGCCCATGCAACGTTTGGGTCATCTAGCTCTCGACCGGACGACCAGATCGGGGATTCAGGAACGATGGACATAGGCGGCGGCGCTTCAATCCAGCGACGGTTCCCGCCACCGCGCCGCCGCAGCTCCCGACCGCGCCGCCGCATCGCCCGACCGCTCCGCCGCACCGCCCGACCGCGCGGCAGCCAGCTCCGGCGAGCCTCTGCTCCAGCGAGCCAGCCGCCGCTCCGCTGCACCGGCGAGCCAGCCGCCGCTCCGGCGAGCCAGCGGCCGCTCCGCTGCTCCGGCGATCCAGCGACGGGGCTCGGGCGAGCCAGTGACGGGGCTCCGGCGAGGTCGAGGCGGCGGAGCTTTGAGCGATTAAATTTACAACAAGGGTGTTTTCTGCAAAAAAAATATGTCAGGTTGGCTCCTGACATACGGCCCCAGTGGTTAGATACGCTGTCAATACGTGTTTATACGTGGCTTAGACCGTTTTGCAACACTTAGACCGTGAGATGGTACTGACATGCAAAAAAAATGACTAATGGTACTGATCCGTTACGACGTGCCGAAGTGTAGGGGTGGGCACTTTCAAACCGAAACCGAAATTTGAAACCGAACCAAACCATTTTAACCAAAATATAGGCTAAATCGGTTTTTGGTTATTCGGTTTGGTTTGAAAAATAGAAATTATGTGGTGTTTAATTTTAAATCGGTTTTCTATTGAGAAAAACCGTATACACTGAACTAACCGAATTATGAGTCCACTACTCTTGTTTCTCTCCGCGCAAGCACAATAAGATAGTCAATTAGTCTAAGTCGCTAGTTAGTTATGTAATGCTTTGGAAATTATACATAGATTCATGCAATTACAAGAGCATGGGTCTAGTGCATAGATTATATGATATCATGCATGCAAATACTAATTGGTAGCTATTTTTTAAGATGATTGACGGCTATGTTTGTACAAAGTATAACAAATCGTTATATGATACGCTGCTTCAACTGATGGTGGTGCACATGTATTTTGGTTTTATGGTTAACCAAACAAACCGAACCGATATATTTTCGTTAATAAGGTTCGGTGGCAATTTTTATTGTGATCATTTCGGTTGTCATTTTTCAGAAACCAAAATTCTAGAAACCCGAATAAACCGAACCGAATTAACCATATAAACCGAATGCCCACCCCTACCGAAGTGTGGTAGTTCTTTGCAATTAACTCCCCCGATCAGCGTCGGTACAGGCGGCATGACCACTGTGCCTTTGGATGGCCGCCGCTTGACCACCATTTATATGTGTCAAGGCCGGAGTATCCGTCGTCGTACTCACCGGCCATGTGGTGTTTCCCTTAGGAAGTTTAGTTCGTCTGAATCCCCTCTTTTCCGGTAAAATGTGGTTATAGATTCTGTCGAAAACCTGTAAAATGAGATTTTGTATTTTGCCGAAACCGTGACATCTCTTTTGTTGCTGTGAATTCTTCTCGCCTGATGCTCCATCTCGGCCGTAAGGGCTCTAATATTGCTGTGCATTCGTTTTTCTGTTACATTCGGTTCGATTTATATGGTTTATGGGTTATATGGTTTTATTATACGTAGATGCGGTTCGGTTTTAGTAATAACAATTTACTTTCGGTTTGGTTTCGGTTATAACCAAATTAATTAAAATTGACACACATTTTAGTCAACACTTAACTTTCCCGCGTGTAAATACATGATATACTCCCTCCGTTCCTAAATATATGCCTTTTCACATATTCCAACGTGGATTCGAATGCGTCCGCGTTGGAATCTTTAAAAAAGACTTATACTTAGAACGGATCGAGTATATCATAATGAGGAAAAATCAATTACAAAAGGATAAATAATTGACAATCGGGCTAATCATGTAAACACAAACACTGTATGGGTTAGAAAGTACTGTCCGTTATACTTTTCAACAAAGAAAAATCAATTTTTTTTGTTAATTTGGTTTAATCAAATGGTTTTTGAGTTTGTAAAAAAAAATGAAATGCAAACGCTTTTCATATATCAAAACTAAAACCACACCAAAAAAACAGAAATTTCTGTCTGTTTGGTTTTCGGTTCGGTTTTGCACACCCTGGAGTATTACCTCCATCCTCAAAAGTTTGTCTTATATTTATTTAGATAGAGATGTATCTAACACTAAAACATGTCTAGATATATCTGTATCTAGACAAGTTTAAGAGCATCTATAGTCGCGCGCAGCAAAACCGACACCTCAAAAGTCCGCGGGCGTTACCGGGCACGTCCGCGGACGGTTACCGGTCAGGCCTCAAATTTCCTCATATGTATCTGGATACCTCACACTGGTAACCTTAAATCCATACAAAAGCATGCGAATGATGGAATCCTACGTAGATCAAATAACCTATACTATCCTAATCCTCGTCGGAGATGTCCACTATTTCCGTGCCCGGCACCGGGTACTTGGGAGGCAGCAACACCTCCGTCTCCTCTGGCTCCTCCACGTCCATCTTTGCTTCGACCTCGTTGAAGAGCGCGTCGGTCGTCGCCCGTTCCTGCAGGATGAACTGCCGATTGGCCTTCACATAGCGGCTTGGCTAGAGCATCGCCGATAGCTAGCGGTACCACACATTTTTTCATTTTGCAACACAATGTCGAACCGTTTCACCGCCTGCGCCTGTTCCACCTTGGTCGTGTCGCCCCAAGCGTTATCACTACCGCTTCGAAACCCGGGTCAAAACAACGTTGCCCACACATGCAAAAAAAAAACATTGCCCTAAAAAACTGTAGGCTAGCCCATCTGAGCCCGTGCACAGGGTGCGTGGAGAGCAAGACGTCGTCCCAAGAGCGACGTGGACCCTTAAACCGCCCGCATCTATCTGGACCGAGTGGTCCGGACACATTTTACCATCCAATGTGATACCCCGTCCGCCGCGGACCGGTCCAAACGCCCATTTTCTTATAAACCAGAAGCAACCGGGAGCTTTGCAGGCGTCTGGACTGCTCCCATGTAAACGTCCAACACCCAAGTCGTTATCGCTCCAACGGATGCACCACTTCTCGCGCCGCATTTATGCCGGTCCATGGCTGCAGCGGCCGGAATTGATGCCACCCACCTCCACACAGAGCCCTGGCCACACGTACAAGGTCACCGTAAATTTAGGTATTTTTTTAGTTTTACTTATTTCATCCAGTTTCATGTAAAAATTGTGTAAGTTTGAATGAAAACCATCCAGTTTTCTTAAATTTACATCAACTTTATTTGTTTTTTTTAAATTATATTTGAAATGTGACCCGGCATTTGTGGCTAGCCTTGGATCACCGGTGTCCATATCAACATCCGGACTCCTGTCTGAACCGACCCAGAGATGAACGTCATGTCCGTTTCAGGGTCCCTGCTCAAGATGCCTTAATAGAGAGCTTAGGGCATTTCTAACCGACCCCCTAAATATAGTTGAGTCTCAAGTGGAGTAAACCCTTAGTGGGGTATATTTACTTATTCACTAAGTTTGGACGGACCTAGCCGATCTCCTATATATATTAGAGTAAAACTTACTTTTGGCATACACATTTTGTGGAACACCTATGAGCCCCGCGACGATGGTGACCAAGCTGTCAGTGGACGGGGTGGTGGTGGCGCTGAAGGGCCACCTGGCTCCGATACCCGCTGATGAGTGATATTTTTGCACTCATCCACCTTTGTTTAAACCGAGATATTTCATTTAAAAAGATCTATTAGCTCCGATATTGTTACTGATGACTAATGAATGTAAAGAATTCCACAAATCCTCTCTTTGATGTTTCCACGGGAAATGGGCTAAAAAGTGAAGAAATCACGTGTGAGAATGGAAGAAGAAGGAATCAACAAGAGGCGTCTGCGTGAAGGCAGATCAAAAGACGACGTTCTACACGGGCGCACGCGCCTGTATGAGCGCCCGTATGGTGTGGAAACTGAGGCAGATTGTCCACTTGTACAACTTTTATGGGATTTAAAGTTTCCGTATATACTTGCTTCCAACATATCAAGATGTACATGTGCTGATGGTCAAGGTACAAGGCCTAAAAACACATGTTTGTCACATTCTTCTGCAAAGAATCTTACATGCTGGCATGAGAGGATTTTTGGACAGTGATATATATCAAGCAATAGCTGAGTTAGGTAAGTTTTTCTGGGAACTATGCAGCAAAACTATTAATAGGGATGTGTTGGTTCAAATGAAGAAAGAAATCCCTGTAATTTTGTGCAAGCTTGACAAAAGTCCCCCCTACTTTCTTTGATGTGATGGTGCACCTTGCTGTACATTTACCTGAAGAGACATTGCTTTGAGGTCCCGTACAATATGGTTGGATGTACCTAGTTGAAAGAAGGCTATATACTTTAAAGCGCTATGTGAGGAATAAGGCACGACTAGAAGGTTCGATTGCTGAAGCATATGTTGCGGATGAGTGCCTCACATGCATTTTGCTCCAAGTACATGGGTGGTGTTGAAACAATATATAATCGGAACCCAAGAAATATAGGTTTTTCAGATAAAGAAGCCTATGGTGTTGACATTTCTGCACATGGAGTTAATTTTACTTTAGGATATGATTATGAATGTGTACTTGAGAAAAAAGAATTTGATTAGATGGTGTGGTATGTGATGAACAATTGTGATCAAGCTAAGAAATATGAGCTGTGTTAAGATGGTCCTCCTTACCTCAGGGGGAGGTAAGAGGGCATAGAAGATCTGAACCGTTGATATGATTTCGTACTGGGCCCAGGTAATTAACTTCGATTGATGCAGCTGGTCACCTCTTACCTCACGCCAGATAAGGAAACGCCCCCAAATTCCTCATTGCTTCAGCCGGTCACCTCTTCTCTTATGACAGATAAGGAAAACGCCCCCAAATCTCTCGTTCCACCAGAATTAATCACGAAGAAAAAGATCAGTTCTTTCAATCACTTGTCGCTGTGTATTCGCCCGACTACACAGGAATTTGGCAAGTTAAAGGACCCCATGTATGCGTACTCAGCTGTTAATTAAAAAAATTCTGGAAATTAACTACAAGGTCCACTTGTCATTTGTATTGGTAACGTTGGCTGGGCAGAAAGAAGCAAACTAGAAAAGGAATCCCAAATAACTTCCCTGGAAGGCTGATCTGGCAATCCCATGATTTATGGTTCCACTGTTGGATTTCTCCGCTATTCCACCTTCCCATGTAACCCTCTTCAAAATAGAAATAGAAAACTTAGGTGTGATCTTTCATCTTTGGTATGGGCGTGAGGCACATCCACCTCCGGCAAGCCGGCAGCGACCTGTAACGCACCGTCAGTCCTCATCCGATCCAACACCAGGACGAGACCCTTTCTCTTGTAAGTTCTATCTTCCGCCTCTTCTAATTTTCTTTTCTCCCGAAGAAAATTAGGAACTAGGGAGTGAGAGATTGTTGCTTATCAGAAATTTAGATATTGTATTTCTAACTAAGGTTGCTATTATGCATACATATCAAAATATGGATGATGAAAAAAGGCCTGCTACCATAAGTTTATATTGAAGTATGAATTTTTATTGTTCTTGTCTAAGTTATCCACAAAATTTTCTGTTACTAAAATCTTGACATCACATCGATTGGCTCCTGGCACCGCCACTGTCCATGGCTCGAGCTTCAAATCGCCGATTTTATGCCCCTCGTTCTTATTCGCAGCAGCGCCGCCCATGCCTGTCGCGGTGGCTGAGTCCGGCTGACTCGCGTCGCTTCCCTTGTGAAGTGGAGCGGGGTGAGGGAGGTGCGTGACATAGACGGGTTCTAGTCGACGTTCTTCGTCAGCAGTCAGGGAGCGGCGGTTGAGATGGTATGTGCGTATATGTTCATTCTATTTCAGCAATGTTGCCATTCACCTTCAGTTTTGATGACTTTATCTTTCGCTTTCGTGTTTAGCCTTCCACAGTATGTATGCCTGGAAAATTTGCTGATCTCTGTGACGGTCTGAATGATGACCAAATAAAACTTGTGCATGAGATGGACCTAGGGCCATTGCTTAATGTACGCTCCATGTCAATCCGTCGCATTCTTCTCGAGTCCCTTGCAGATGGTTACTGTGAAAAGGATAGAAGCTTTACTGTAGGTGAGCATGTGGTTCCAATCTGTATTTGGGATGTGGAATGCATCTTAGGTTTGCCAAACCGAGGTGAGAAGATAACAATTAGTAAAAATCGAGCAGACCCAAAATTGTTTGCATTGTACAAGGGCGATAAGGCGATCACTTTCACGCACTTAGAAAAACAGATACGGAGTGGTGTAGCTGATGAGCACTTCATTAGAATGTTTGTTTTGTATGCAATTGGGACAGTTTTGGCACCATGCTCAAAGGAATATGTTAGCAGCCACTACTTAGAAGTTGTTGCAGACATTTCAAAGATAAAAAAATACAACTGGGCAGAGTTCACACTGGAATATTTGCTAACTAACTTGGCAGAATTCAAGAAAAACAAAAGATCAGGCCTAGTAGGTAACTTGGCACTTCTACAGGTGATCTTCATTATTTTTATCTTCCTTGGTTTATTGCTAGAGTTGTGTGATTTGCTAACTCATGTAAGTTATATATCTTCGATGATCAGGTTTGGTACTTTGAACATTTTCAAGCACATGGAGATGACTTTGCTTACGATCACCATGAGCATCCATTGATTAAGAACTGGGATCAACAGCAATGTGACAAGCAGATGGTTTTCGACGCAAAAAATAAAATGGGTGCTGCAAAGGTTATTAAGAATCTAGACATATATTCTGTATTATTACTATGATAACAATATAATAATGGGCTTCATGGTTTAGGTGGTCATGTGTTTGCGTGTCAACTATTCTGATACACGTTTCACTTGTGACCCAATTGTTGATGGTATTATCGATGAATCACCCAAAGAAACAAATAATGGTTGCTTTAAGGATGAAAAGAAGCATGGAGACTTGGATGGGTTAGATTACGACACTAAGTGTGATACAGGGCATCAAATAGTAAGTAACTCCAATTCAGTGCTAAATTTAATCTTCGATTTTCGATGTACTTAGTCCTGTGTCTTTAGGACAACCTTGAAGGTGGAGAAGCAAACTTTGAAGCTAGGCTGAGAGTGGTAGAGGAGCGAACTAGATTGGTACCCAAATTGTATTCCAGAATACAGGTTAGTCTTGTGCATTTTTAGAATTACTTTTTCATGTGTAAGATTTTACTTACTAGTATTTTTTGAATTAGGCCATTGAAAGGATGCTTGGTTATAATCCTGGTTTATCACTTGACTATGATATGGATATGAGGAGCGGGAATCCTTCTTTACAAGACCAGTTGAGCTTGATACCTAGTATCGCACACAAACTAGATGTATGCATTCTTTTAATACTTGGATTGTTTTTATCAGCTATGGCCCAATTTATTGACTATAATTGCACATAGCAGAATGTGATGGCACAACTCACTGGAAAAAGAGGACCAATGGTTAGTGAGGTGTTGCCGTGCAATTCACAGGAAACTAAAAAGTTGAGAATGCAGTGCAAAGAAGAAATGAGTAACATTGTATCGCCTGTGAAGAAGAAAGCTGACCCGCACGCTTCAACTGCAGTTGGAATGGCAAAAACGAGGGTGAATCGAGTGGCAAGCAATACTGGTAAACCAAACACGTTCCAATGCACTGATGGAAGGAAAGAACATGGCACATCTATTGAGGAGGTTAAAAGTGTTGATTTGTTTTCACGTGAAACATCTTTCAAAAATGCTAAAATGTCCAGCCCAACACCTCTTGAGAAGGTAGAAAGTATTGCCAATCTTGAATTATCCAGCCCAACATTTCTTGAAGGGGTTAAAAGTATTGAAATGTTCTCAAGTGAAACACCTCTCAAAAACAAAGTTAAAAGTAGTGAAGAGAATGAAGTTTCCAGTCCAACACTTGTTGATAAGATTAAAAGTAGGACGCATAGGAAACGCAGCAAAATATGTTCATCGCCATATGTTAGTGCGAAAAGCAAGGCAAAATTTGTTCCCGACAACATCCACATAGGTATGTTATTAGATATTGAAATAGTTGCAGTTTTATGGATTTCTTTTATTAATTGATGCATTCTCAAACATTTTTGCAGATGATATCACAAGAGGCCTTGATTTAAGTGACGTGGAAGTTGCTGCCATCAAGTTTTTACAAAAACAGCTTGTGCTAGATGATGAAAGGGTCGTTGCTTGTATTGGACAAATTGAGCTAATCTGCTCTAAAGTGGCATCTCTCATTAGGCCCATCAATGAGAATGGAGTGAAAAAATGGTTATATGATGATGTAAGTCAGTGCTTTGTGCTATTTAGAAGTTATGCACTTTGATACTAATTCGTGTTCTTATTTCACTGCAGATAATAAACTTATATGCTACTATGTTCAATTCTATTTGGGAAGAAGAAAGTGTAAAATATGCACTGTCAACTTTTGATTCCAAATTTCTAACTGTTGTTGGGAAAGAATGGCTAATACATGGTAAATTCATTCGAAAGCAGAAAAAAAGAGCCAATGAGCTTTGTCGCTCATTGATTCAACATGATATGGTATCACACAACCACTTATCTAATTTATTTATTTTGATGGCGTAGTGGTATACTAAAAGTGCTATCCATGTTCTTTTAGGTCCCTGTGCCCATGAATATTGACGAGGGTCACTGGTGGCTGGTTGTGATCAATCTAGCTAAACAAGAATGGCAAATTCTTGATTCATTTGATAGGACATTGGAATACTATATTGAAGTGACGAGACCATTTGTATGGGCATTTAGTTTCTGTATTAGTGACCCTCTTGTTGAGAAAACAACAATATGACATGTTTCTTGTGACAAACTTGTTTTGCAGCGTAATGGTGTTCACTCAATACTGAAGTCATTTTCATCTTCGATGGAATCACGGTGGAGTAACCTTGATGTCTTGTCTTGGCGTATTGTTGTCGTAAAGGAAATTCCACGGCAGTATGACATGTATGTATCATGTTTATGGATAACTTTGATGCACTGTATCTGAAAATTGATCAAATAAATTTGACATGCAGATGCTCTTGTGGAATTTTCACTATAAAGTTTATGAAATACTGGAATGGTTCTGAGCTTACATCTTACTTCAGTCAGGAGCATATGGAAACATTCAGGAAGAAGATGCCAAGTGAAATACTGCTTGCGTCTTCAAATAAGATTAGTCTTGTTGGAAAAGAAGTTCGTGACATGCTTGATGTTTAGTTTCCAGATGTTTTTGTTAAATTTTCCAGTGGCGCATGTGCCTGTTTCTGTTAGTGAATCGTTGTAGACTTATGAAACTGTTTTTTAGGGAAAGCAACAGACGTTTGCTAATAAATGACCCAGTTTTGTGCAATTCATGTGTATTCTTCAGTTCAATTACCCAGTTTTTGTACCAAATTAATGCACACTAGTAGCTGGGCCACGCCTTCGCACGCCTCCTGAATGTTATTACGCGTGTCGTCAGTCCCTCGTGCGAGATTTGTGCAACTTTGATATCAAGTGGATGTGGATGCGGCTGGTCCCACAGCAAAACTGTTGTAGAACATTGATCTTTTTGTTGCCTTTACTTGGACTTTGTATCATTCGCTGAGCATTTTATTTCTTTAAAAGCTTCCGGGTAAACTGAATTCACGAAAAAAAGCAACAAATTTCTGCTAGTCTTGAGCCATGGTAGGAGATAGAAGAGAAGAGATGACACCCCACACCAAACATGAGGCATGGGTGTCTGATCCCCTTGCTGCAGCTCATGGGCAACGATTCAGCGAAACTGGGAACTTCGAAATTTGAAATCAAAATTTGAATGAGCACTAAAATGCATTTATATCTCAAACAAGTTCGGAAAGTTATTAATCTTGTAAACATCACCCAAATATAGAAGTACAATCTGAAGGAGTGTGCTATTACAAGAAATATTGGTAATATCAAAGCATTATGAATTTCCATGGAGTGCGCTCTTCAACCGGGCGATTGCATCCTTGCTACGCCATGCTTGCGGGTACTGATGAATGGAATTCCAGAGTGCATGGTGTTGTTCAATGAATTTCCAGAATGTTGCAGGTGCTCTTCAATGTACTTTCATCCTTGCACTTAGCCCAAGTTGTATTATGCGGAAGTGGAGCCAATTTTTGAAGTACCACCCCTGCAGAAAAATAATTAGATACTGACTCAATATATATCATCACAATAATTCATCAGTATTTCGTTTGTTGTGTGACTTACTTCTCATTATCTGGACACTTCCTTCTGTCATGATCAGTTTTACGACATACTCCACATTTTCTTTGTCGGACATCTAGGAAACCTTTGATTCTTTTTTTGGGTGCGCCTTTGCTTACCACTCGCAAAGGATCTTCCACATTTATCAATGGTGATGCTCCATTTACAAGACCTTGATTGACTTCACTTTTACTTCCATCAAAATCATCATTTTGCCTTCTTTTCTTTTGCTCATCAGTTAGAATTTTCTTCCATCTAAGAAAATCTTCAGTTGAACCTGATGCTTCAAAAAAAACTGGTTTAGACAAATTAACCAATTCGACCAAACATTTTTGCTGACTTGATTCAGTTTTCTTTTCATCTGAAAGGATACTTGACTTGGCATTCCGTGTCCATCTAGTCAGCACACAACTACGTGGGATGAGTGCATCATGTTTAATCAGAACTAACATAACATGACAACAAGGTATTCCTTCACGCTCAAATTTTAGGCAGTTGCACTTAATATTTCCAAGTGTGTCCTCGTCATCACATTCGACAAAACGGACACTTGTGTACTCTCTGGCACTAACAATGTACTTGATGCAATTTTCATTTTCTAATATCTCAACAATCTCATAATTTGACGACCTTTCAATCTCCTTCTGAACCAACTCAAAATTTGCCGGAGTGAAGCACTTCGCTGCATTTATTTCCAAAGGTTTATGTTCTGTAATGAGAACCGGCAAAGATTGTGAAGCTAGGCAATCCAGTTCATACTCATTTCTTCTGATACGTTTAACACAGCGAAAGAAATGTTCTTCCATATCTGCTAATGTCATTTTTCTGTTCAAGTGAGTGTGCAATTGGGAATTTAGGCTTTCACTGCGCTGATTACTCTGTGCACCCAAAAAGTATTTGTTCTTGACATAACTAGCTGCCCACAGTTTTCGGATTTTGTACATCCTTGACAGCCACTTGTAACTTTTCTTACCCTCGCCAATCTTGTGTGCCTCAACAAAATCTTTCCATCTGCGAACAAACTGATTTGGCGTGGTTGCTTTATATATTAGCTCCCTAAAATCAGGTATCATACAATGATGAATAAAGCGAGTCATATTCCTCTCCACGTGCCAAGTACATAATCGATGTGTGCTGTTAGGAAGCACCTGCTGTATAGCTCTTCGCATTGCATGATCACCATCAGTTATTATAGACTTGGGTTCTTTCTGATACATTGCAACCAGTAGAGTACGCAGTAACCATTTAAACGATTCAGTCGTTTCATGAGAAACAACAGCACAAGCAAAAACTGTGGTCTTACGATGGTGATTCAACCCCACAAAAGGAACAAAGGGCATGCTGTATCTATTTGTCCGATACGTGCTGTCAAAAATGAGAAGATCCCCGAATGCTTGGTAATCTAAGCGAGACTGACCATCACACCAAAACAAATTAACCAAGCGGCCTTCAGAATTGGTTTGGTACTTAAAGAAGAATTCAGGATCTTCTAGTTGTCTTTGTCTCATATTTTGCAGAACTGCATTTGCATCACCATCAATAATCTTAGCACATTTATTTAAGTATGAAAAGTTGTAAAGATCCCTCGGGATATATCCAACTTCAGCATGATCCCCATTGCTCTCCTCCACCATAACATCCATAATCTGATGTTTTCTCAAGCCAGCCTTCTGGAGACCTATAATTTTATTTTTCTGCCACTCTGGCATTTTTCTGTGTGAACGGAGAAATGCTGTTTCGTTCGGTCTAGTCAGCTCATGATTGTGTGAATCAATGTAGTTGTCAACATACCATAGATCCATCTCACGGCTGAATTTAATCACTAACTTCACGGGACATTCAAATCTTGTAAGCGGCCGATGTTTCCGTTTTCTATTTGGCAAATTTAAGTACTTCTCATCTCTCACACCAGCTTTTGAGCAAAGAAACTGTCGACTTATTATACAACCTGTGTCTTTTGAGCGCCTAACTTTGCTCTTTCGAACACTGAATCCTTTTGTCTTGGCAAACTTATTGAAAAAATCATAGCATTCTTCATCAGAACTGAAGGTCCTCTGTATTATATCTTCATATTCAGCTAATTCTTCCAGCGTCTGGGTTACTTCATTATCATCTTGGGGAGACATACCAAATTATTCCCTGGACGAAGACAACCAACTATTTAACATCTGGATTACTCGCCGGTGCTACAATAAGAATGGGAAGATCGACAGGTTTGGCTTGCCATATGCCAATATAACATAGTAGACAAAGAAACATATAGTCTGGGAGTAATGATTGTTACCTTGGGTACTTGGACTCGAGGATGCCAGCAGATCTGGAGCGGTGGCAGCCGGCAGGAAGGGAGCGGCAGTGGCGGCCCAGGAGGCGTTGACTGCAGTGGCGGCCGTGCGTTTACCGGGTAATCGAGCGGCGGCCAGCGGGAATGGAGCGGATGTGGACCCGTGCACTGGATCGGCAGCGGTGCCTTCACCGGGAACTTGAGCGACGGCCGGCGAGAATGGAGCGGTAGTGGCGGACCTTGGACTCGTGGACTGGAGCGGCAGCGATGCCTTCAACGGGATCTCGAGCGACAGCCGGCAGGAATAGAGCGTCGTCAGCGGCCCTTGGACGCGTGGACTGCAGGAGGACAGTGGATCTTTTCCGTGTCGACGTTCGTCTCGAGCGATGGCCGCAGCGGCGGCGGAAAGGGATCTTATGATCGTAGACCTAGAGTGCGTTTGGTTTCCTTGCCCCGATGGGCAATAGCCTAGCTAGCCCAGCTAGCGCAGGTCAGCTTTGCTGACTTTGCCTGGCTGCACGTTTGGGTCAGAGCAGTTTTTCTTTGCGTGATGTGTCTTGACATTTTTTTTTGGCATCGAATGTGTCTTAGACATTGAGAGCTAGCCAAATCAAGCCTGCTAAGTATTTGTGATGTCGATAGTTATATATGGGCCGATCATGAACCTTGTACTTGTACATGTACACGACGTGTGTACGTGGGAACTTCTTCTTTTTCCCTAGCACTAATTATCTCTCACAATCTAGTCCATAGCCATGTTTTGTCAAGAAAAAATGAACTTTCTAGTTATAATCAAAGTCTGATGAACTTAATAATAAATAATCAATTTTCCTAGCTAAAGTGTTATTTTTCAGCGATGCTATGCACACGACGCTGTACGGACGACTTGTGCACGACACCACAAATCAGATCGTCCATGTATACCATCCAGCACATATCAGCGGCTGGATTGCCCGTCGTGCACATGTCGGGCAGGCATGCATCGTCCACAAAGCAGTTTTGGTTATTTTTTAGGGATTTTCTATATTACTATATTTTCATCCCTATGTATTACACACAAAAATAAAACTATAAACTTGAGAATTAACCCATTCGCCTCTGCTCGTGGCTGCCAGAGACGATTAGGGTTTCCCGCATGTCATCGGTGTGACCGTCGGTCTGCCTCATCTCCGACGGCCTTATGGACAGTGAGGCACGGTGGACCTCAGCCGTTGCCGCCGGGATGGTTTCTGGTCCTTGTTTAGGTGTTTTTAGGTCGATTAGGATTTGTATCTGCTTAGGAAGGCGAGGCGACAATGACTCACCATAGAAGGAATAAGGTCCTCCCTGCCTAGCCCCCATCTCGATGGTGCGTCCAACATCGCCGAGGGCATGTTAAGGTGTGCCTCCATTGGATTTTGTAGGATTAGGTTGGTGTTGGTCCTCACCTCCTCGGTGGTTCTTTGTGGATTAAGTCTTTGGTCATCTCCGTTTATGTGTGTACGGTTTGGATCATTCTGATCTATGCTTATCTTCATCTGCGGGGGTTATGTCGTGGTTCTAAGTCTGACAGTACGAGTAGGGGGTACGAATGGGGAGGCAAGGCCCTAGCTATGGTGGAGTTGTACACAAGGTGTTTACGAGTTCAGGCCCTTCTCGGAGGAAGTAACAGCCCTACGTCTCGGTGCCCGGAGGCGGTCGACTAGTATGTGTATATGTGAGTTACAAAGATGCGCACCCTTGTACCGGAGGAGGGGGGTGGCTTATATAGTGTGCCAGGACCCCAGCCATGCTCCACGTTACCAAGGGTTCAATGTACATTAAGGCATGCGTTACTGACAACGTCTACAGTAAAGAGTAATTCAGGCATTTACTACGGCGAGTAAATACCAGACCGTTATTGTCCTAAGGGATCCTTGACCTTCGGGGGTCGAGTGCCTTGGATTGGTCGAGTGGAGTTGAGTCGTCTTGTAGGTGATGTCCAGTCGAGTGGGATGTCCTCTTGGGCCGTCTCAGTCGACTGTCTTTGTCATCATAAGTTTTGTCTTTTGATATTCTAGGGTAGTGACCTTGGGTGGGGTACCTTGGTCGGGCCTGTGACCCTACCCTAGGTCTGTAACCTCGTCAGGTTACTGTTCTCGTCACCTGGTCCTGTGCAAGCTTAGCATGCCGAGTTTTTGATTGTGTACTACATTTTTTTGTCAAGCTCCTGTGAGGGAGGTGTGACGAAGATATGGCACGCCTTGAACTCGCTCCAATGCTTGTACTCGTTGCTAGGTGTCTAAAACCTGTAAAAAAGGAAATTTGTTGAATCACATCGAATAGAAATAGTGGAAAAATTATATAAAAATAGTGTAAACATAATGCCAAGTTTCGAACTCACAGCTTAACGAAGTAGCTAATAGGACAAAACCATATTTTTCTTCATTTCTTAAATTTATTTGTGTACTTGACCTTGGTGCATTTTTTACACCTTAATAAATCATGGGAATAATACACACGTTCATATTATATGTACTGTCACGCTATTGTGTGACCTCAGGATATCTTGGTGTGCATTTTTCTTACAACCAATAATATATTATGGAAATAAAAAAACGTTCATATTATATATATGTACTGTCACGCTATTGTGTGACCTCATGATATCTCAATATGAATCATGGATTTAATGTCATTGATCATGTTAATTAGGAATGTAATAGTTTCCTTATAACCGAGCGCTCTATATATGGTTGGAATATATCATTAATGCGTACTTTCCATTTCCGGTGTTTCCTATTTTCCAAAACTTTCCAAATATGAGTGTTGGGCGGCCTATTACCTCTTGATGGTGACTTATTACCTCTCATGGATGACCTATTACCTCATAAAATCTTGACCCTTTGATCAGAAATAATGGACGGCCCATAATAGTTGGGACCATCTTAAAATTTGCCAAGAAATATATCAAGTATGTTGTCACTGCTGAACTAACTTATGATGCATTTATGTTATACTTATGTGATCTATTTACTAATATGTTTCACTATACAGAATATTCAGAGATGTGTTCAGAGAAAACGGGTGCCGGACAGTGATAAGGATGCGGGATGAGGTTGGTCAAGAGGTGCCGTCCAAGTGGAGTCATGACCAACGGTGAACATGATCGTACGCTCATAAATTTTGATGGAACCTTAAAAGAGATCATTCAGTTAGACTACAACTGGGACGACATGTCAGTTATTTTGTTTAAATGTGACTGGGTTAAACTTGATGGAAAGAAGATTGAGCTTAAAAATGATGGTTTTTTAGAAAGCATAAATGTTGGAAGTATGTGGTACAAGGACGGTTCTTTGATTCTGGCTATGCAGGCTAGAAAGGTCTTTTATTTGCCGGACACGAAGTATGGGACGAATTGGCAAGTTATGCAAACATTTGAATATAGGAATCTCTTCAATATTAGTAAAATTAAGGGTGTACCTTTTACTGGTCCTGCATATCAAGAGGACGAGTGTTGTGATAAGGAGGGTAGGAGAACGTCTGTTTCTAACCTTACATCCGAGAAGCCTTTGCATAGAGATGATGAGCAATACATTGTTTTTGGAGCTGATGTAGTTGCCCGTTTGATGAAAGAAAAAACACAGAAGTGTATGAACATGGCAATGAAGAGGAAGAAGATGATACGGGTCTGGAGTATTGCAGCGAAGACGAAGGAGGTGACATGGATGTCGACAGCGATGACGAGTAGATGTTTTAATGTAGAAGGTACTATCTTAATTCTTCATTTAGTTGCCATTTTCTGTTGCTGTTTATGCGCTACATGCTGTTTTTGTTCAGTACATTACAAAAGAGAGTGAAGTGTTTATGCATTACATGGAGTTTTTATTCAGTACATTACCTACTGCTATTTCCTACAATATTTTTTTCTTCTCAGTTTGTATACATTCCTAATTTTGAGATTCGACAGGCGTTGGCGACTGGCTGAGAAGGAGGTGCCGGAAGAAAAGGTTGTGCTGCAAGCTCAAGTGCACAGTCACCACGTACGGTCAGAGTAATGGTGATGTGGATGCTGGAGGTCGGGCTTTGTTGAGGATTAGAGATGCTGGTCGGTGTGTTAGAGGATTAGAATGGTAGTATCTGTAGTTTTATCTTGTTTGCCTTAACAGAGTTTTAGTCTGTAGTTTTGTTTGTAAACTTCCGAGCTAGTTTGAGGATAGCTTGCTTTGAATGACCTGAATTTTGTAAAACCTTACCAGTTTTTTGGAGGGCTTCTATCAAATGGAGCCGGGGAGCTGCTCCCTGTTTATCTAAGAAAAGAGAGTTTTTGTCTGTCAGCGTGTTGTGATGCTTGTTGTATGCTTGACAATATATTATCTCTGTACCTGCTGTTGTCAAAAATAATTCCTGAAATTCCTATGTCATGTTCTTTATATCGCCTAAAATCAAGTTCCTTGTATCTAATCTAGATGTCATCTTCCAAAATCTAATAACGGCCATTTTAGACCATTGTGAAGCAACCACGGGCTAGCCACGAGCCCTGGCCGTGTAACTTGTCAGACTTACAGTCCTTACTACCCTGGCCATCAACCCAAAACCTCTGGACAAAATACCCTATGGAAGACTAGTGTATCATCCATCAAAGTTTTCTGCAGGAACTGATTTTCATCCAAACAGTAAATCTATCCTTATCCTTTGACGCCTATCTGCTCTGTATACCCTAATTGAGCATAGAAACACACTGTGACACGGTCGGTTTCTTAAACTAATTCACGGAGCGGGAGAGTGCGTGGTGACCACTCACCCGGCATGCAGTAACGGCGCTCTGTGGTCGGCCGACAGCGCCACGAGCGAACCAGGCCCCTATTCGCCCACCCCTCTCGCCTGTAGCCCGCCCCCGCTCCCGCGCTCATTTCCCTCCCGGAGGAGCCGACGGGAGCTTCTCCGCCGTCCCGGCCGGCGCGATGCACGCGGCCAGGGCTCAGGTACAGCCCGGGGTCCGGCACCGTCCAATCCCCCATGGCCGTCCACGTGTCCCGGGAAGTCACCTGGCCGCCTGATTCTTCCAATCGACGCCCCAGCGCTAGCGAGGCCCAGAGGAACTCGTCTTCCTCGACTCCGGCCGCAGCTCCGCCGAAAGCTCCCAAGACCGGCCGCAGCTCCTCGCCGTATATTTCCTCTCGCTTCTCACCCTCTCTATTCTCCCTTGAGTTCAAGCGCTGCACATATACATCTAATGCATCCCGTACGCTCGGCATCGACGAGGGCAGCCCCTCGCCGCCGCTGGAGAGGAAACTGCCGTCGCCGTCCGTCCACACAGGAGCCAACGCCGACCACTGATCGACGTACTATACCTCCATGTGATCACTACCGTCGTATCCGACGACCGCGTCGCCGCCGGTGAGCCTAGCACCGCCGCCGCCGTGTCCCTGCGTCGTCGAAAGGAATACGTGATGGGTAGTGACCCCGTCAGCCAGTCTCTCATAACCGCACCCGAACAGGTAAGATGGGTGGCGTATTGTCTCAAATACGTGATTGACGTGGCCCTTCCCTGGTTTTTCTGTTTGAAAGAAAATAGTAATTCTGTTGACCAAACTTTAACTAGCTGTAACTTTTAAACCACATATCCAAATGAGCTGATTATTTTTGCAATATTTTTAAATTTGAACTAATATTTCTACAGGAATTTGTTGCATTTTTAGCTACTTAAGTAGTGTAGATAGCATATGTCTTGGTTTACTCAAAGATTCCTACTCTAGGCGGACGAACCATCAACCTTCAAATGGTGTTGGTCCTACGGATTCTCGATGGTAATTTTGAAAATGCAAGTATCCAAATTTACTGGAATGGAACGGCCTGTAGTCCCAATCAAGCCGGTGAAAAAACTGTGGCGAACCAATGTACTGTAGAAAAACAGTTGTTGACCTATCGTTGATTGGAAGCCTCCCAAAAAACTGTGAAAAATGAAACCTTCCTCTCCTCAAGAGGAGAAGTTCTAATTTTAAGCAAATCTACCTCATGGGCTAAATTGTCTACCTTCGAAGAGAGATCATCTAGTTTGTTTAGTTTTTCTTCTACACTCTTATTAAAGGCTTTTTGGGTAGTCATGAAATCTTTAAGCATAATCTCTAGTTCAGTAGTGGAGTTCTTGGTGCTAGGATAAGCATTGTTGTTCCCATAGAAATTAGAGGGGAACGGTCTAGGATTGCTACCAAAATTACTCCTTTAAGCATTGTTATTAAAATTGTTTTTAGAGACAAAGTTCACATCTACTTGTTCTTGAACAATCAAAGAATTTAAAGGAACATCACGAGGATCAACAGAAGATTGCTTCGAAAGTAGAGACATGATCAAGTCAACTTTTTCATTTAGGGAGGAAATCTCCTCGACAGAATTTACCTTCCTACCTGTTGGAGCGCGTTCGGTGTGCCATTGGGAATAATTGGTCATCATCTCATCAAGAAGCTTCGTGGCAGCACCAAGTGTAGTTGACATAAAGGTTCCTCCCGCGGCCGAATCTAACAAGTTCCGCGAGGTAAAGTTCAAGCCTGCATAAAAAGTTTGGATAACCATCCAAGTAGTCAAACCATGAGTAGGGCAGTTCTTGACAAGAGATTTCATACGTTCCCAAGCTTGGGCAATGTGTTCATTATCCAATTATTTAAAATTCATTATGTTACTTCTTAGTTGGATAACTTTAGCAGGTGGATAGTATTTTCCAATAAAAGCATCTTTGCACTTGTCCCATGAATCTATGCTATTTCTAGGCAAAGATTGAAACCAAATTTTAGCTCCTCCTCTCAAGGAGAAAGGAAAAAGCTTAAGCTTAACAATATTACCATCTATTTCTTGGTACTTTTGCATATCACAAAGTTCAACAAAATTGTTTAAGTGTAAAGCAGCATCATCTCCAGCACCGGAGAATTGATCTTTCATAACTAGGTTCAGTAAATCAGGTTTAATTTCATAAGAAGGTGCTGAAGTCACACAACTTGGTGTTCTCGGTGGAACCCATAGCAGCAAGCAAGCAAGCTAACTATTTTTGTGATTTTCGATAAAAGATACTAAAGCAAAAACTGAAAGGTAAACTAACAAGACTAAAAAGCAAAGGTAAAAGATAGCGTGCAACTCCCCTATCTTGAAGAGTGGAGTCCCCGGCGACGGCGCCAGAAAACTTTGCTTGATGGCTTCTCGCCCCTCGTTGGTTACCCCAAGTGGAAGGTTTGAGATGCAGTGTAGCGGAAGTTTTCCCTTGGCAAAGATACCAAGGATCGATTTCCCCCGAGACTCCTAGTTTCAACAAGAAGGTGTCAACTGCTAACGGCGCCAAATATTAGCAATCAACGTGGACCTGCACACAGATACAAATAACTTTGCTCCCAACGAGTACAGAGAGGTTGTCAATCCCTCCGGCCTTGTCGTTTACAAAGGGTCAAACGTAAGTGATAATAGTGATAGGTATTGCTGCAAATAGTAAGTAAAAACAGAAAGTAAATAGCGGATGTGATCAGTGATGGTAATATGGACCGGGGTCCCATGATGTTCACTAGTGATGTCTCTCTCCCAAAAGACGATAAAACAGCTATGTGAGGTAAACGAATTACAGCTGGGCAATTGACAGAATTATGTGCGCAAACCAATGCTAACTATGTTGCAAGAAAGGTAGAGGTTCAAAGCATGGGCGGTACGCCAAGGCAAGTAGACCGAAATCCATCTGCATCTACTACTAATCATCCACCTTGAGATATCTATCCAGAACATCTCGCTGGTATTAAGTTGCGAGTCCCACCCATAGTGTAAACTCAAAGCAACAGACAACTGCATTAAAAGAACTTTGCGTAAAGTAAACAATCCTTGCACCCGCGGGCACAAGCACCGTTGTTTTCCCCCTTGTGGCAACAGCACATCCCCTAGACTCATGTTTGTGTCACTCAAGCTAGTCATCGAGGGGCATGAACCCACAATCAAGCATAACGTTCCCTCTTGGAGTCACTACCTACTACTTGGCCAAAGCAATAAATAGCAACGGAGAACATAAATTACTTACGAACATAAATATAAAAGAGGTAAATCAAATATATTACTCAAACACAATCTGAACATAATCTCACAATCCATCGGATCCCAGCAAACTCATCATAGCAACAGCATAAGGATTACATATGTGCCTCGATCATGTAGGGCAGCTCACGAGGTCTAATTAGTGAAGCACAAGCAGGGGAGGAGAACATCACATAGCTACTGGTCATGGACCCATGGTCCAAGGGAGACTACTCACAACTCATCCGGGAGGCGTCCATGGTGGTGGAGAGGCTCCCGGTGGTGATCCTCCCCTCCGGCAGGGTGCCGGGAAGAGTTCTCCTGGTGCTCCCGATCTTGGAAGCGCGGCGGCGTCGGAACAGAGATGAGATCGCGAAAAAGGGTTCCCGTCTCGAGGGTTTCGGGACGCGTGTTAAATATATGCCAAAGGGGGGCATCAGCGGAGGCCTGGGGGGCCCAGGCGCCCCCCCCGGCGCGGCCAGGAGGGGGGGCCGCGCCACCAGGGCGCCTGGAGCCCTGGTGGCCCCCCTCCGGCCCTACTTCGGCTGCCGGGAAGCTTCTGGAACGCTGATTTTTTTTATAATTTTTCCGGAATTTTTCTGGCTGTTTTCGTAATGGGAAAACCTGAAATACAAAAACAGCAGAAAACAGAAACTGACACTGGGGTGCACTGAGTTAATAGGTTAGTCCAAATATGATCAAAAGTGTATGGAAGTGTATAAATATCATAGCAATATCACCCAAAAAAGGCATGGAGCAAGCAGAAATTATAGATAGGTTTTGGACGTATCAATCATAATGTGGAATTTTTTTTAGAAAAAGGATAAATAATTGACGTTGGATAAGCAGTGAGGCTAACCACGTAAACTGAAGCACTAAATGGGCTAGAAAGTACTATATTATAGCAACACTTCTGAACAAAGAAAAAACCATTTCGGTTAATTCGGTTTAACCAAATGATTTTTAGTTTCTAACCATAAAATCCTAAAATGCAAATGGTTTTCAGATTTCAAAACTGGAACCAAAACCTGGAAAAGCCAAAATTTTGGTTTGGTTTGGTTTTCTGGTTCGGTTTTGCACACCCTAAAGTATTACCTCCATCCTAAAAAGCTTGTCTTATACTCCCTTCATCCCAAAATTCTTGTCTTAGATTTGTCAAAATATGGATGTATCTAGTCATGCTTTAGTGTTTGATACATCCATATCTAGAGAAATATTAGACAAGAATTTTGGGACGGAGGGAGTATTTATCTAGATACATATGTATCTAACACTAGCTTTTTGGCACAGAGGGAGTATTTAACAAAAAAACTACCATAATTCGACTAACCATCACGAAAAACTACCACTTTGCAAAATTTTGCCAAAAATATCACTCTACGACTAAAATTTTTTAATAAAAAAACTACCATGTCAAAGAAGTGCCCGGTGTGGCTTGTTTAAATGTGTTTTCTTTAAACGGAGGAAAAATATTTGGCTCATTGATTAATTAAGCTGAAGAGAATTGTCTGGTTAATTAACATACAACCGGACGAAAACCGATACGAACCAACCATATGTGGACTACAAAGAGCATGCAACCCCAGAAGCACACGATCAACCCTACAAACATACCCAACACGGAACGACCATGGACCTCCACACTACTACATCGCAAAGAAACCCCCTAACGAGAGCGCCTCGGCCGAAGTCCACGAGCACTACCAAATCCACAGAGATTGGCCAGGCCATATGGACCACCAAATAAACTGATGATCATCCATTAAGCAGGTGGGTTGGCTGATGCATCAGATTGATTGTTAACTTTGGCATGTTCCTGAGTGTGAAATGCACGTCCTAAATTATGCAACGGTAACTACAAAAAGGAATTAGATGTGATTTTTGTGAAACAAGCTAGTGGAAAGTGAAATGTAGGTTCTGAATTGTGAAAGGTAGCTACGAAAAGTGAAATTGTAATGCATCATTGTGAAACTGATTATGTAAGTATGTAATAGTTTATTTCAAACAGTAAAATATGTTATTTGAAAAATGCGCAATTGAAATAGATTGTTTTTTGTAAAACAAACCAGTGAAAAGTGAAATATACGTTCTCAATTGTGAAATAGTAACTACATAAGGTGAAACTGTAATGTATCTTTGTGAAAACTGGGTTTTTGAAACGTAAAATATATGTTTGAATTTAAACATGGTTGAAAAATATCCAAGATTTATCTCATTTGAAAGTTTTGATGCAAGGAGTACAAATATAAAATGTTTAAAATTGAATATGATTTAAAAGATATAGATATTTTAAATTAGACAAGGTGAAAGAAATAGTTGGATTTATTGGGGGAGAAGAGAGAGTGTGTATTCTGCCTCATTGATGTCATGTAAAGTATGGGGGAGAAATATACGGGGTTAGGTGGTTAGTTGCTTGGCTAGAGTGCGGTACCGCGCAATTTTTCATTTTGCAACACCATGTCGAACAGTTTCACCACCTTGGCGGTGTCGCCCCAAGAGCTGTCACCACCACTTTGAACCCCCGGTCGAAACAATGTTGACCACCCATGCAAAAGAAAAACATTGCCCTCGAAAAACAGTAGGCTAGCCCACCTGAGCCCGTGCACCGGGTGCATGGAGAGCCAGCCGCTGTCCCAAGAGAGATGTGGACCCTTAAACCGCCCACATGTGCCCGGACCAAGTGGTTCAGACACATTTTATTATCCAATGCGGTACCCCATCCGCCACGGACCGGTCCGAACGTCTATTTTCCCGTAGACCAGAATCAATTGGGGGCTTTGCAGGCATCCGAACTGCTCCTATGTAATTAAGCGTCCAACACCCACGTCCCATCCAAAACCCTCCCGCGCTATCGCTCCAACGGACGATTTCCGACGCCGCATTTATGCCGGCTCAGAGTCGTTGTGGCCGACATTGATGCCACCCACCTCCACCCAGAGCCCTGACCCCGCGTACAAGGTCACCGCCAATTTAGTTTTTTTTTTGTTTTTAGTTATTTCATCCTGTTTTACGTAAAATTTGTCTAAGTTCGAATGAAAATCATCCAGTTTGTTTAAATTTACATCAAATTTATTTGTTTTTGTTAAATTCTGTTTGAAATGTGACCGGATGTTTGCTGCTAGCTTGGATCGCCAGTGTGTGTATCAGTATTGCCGGTGAGGAAGAAACCACTATGAATCCTCGAGTGGGCAACCAGCTCATCCGCTACTCGGTCTCGGTTGCTCAGGGCAACTTTAACACCGTGCAGTAAAACAGACACATCAAATGTTCACTAACACATCTGACTCGAACGATGTTCGTGGACAGCGATAGACGAGTCGGCCACTCATTCCGGCGCACCAAATGTTGATCTTTCACAAAATTCACGTAAAGCGGACAATATTTGTTAAATTTAGATATATCACCAACCAAAAAGAAGAAATTAACAAAGTTTAACTAAACCAGACAAAATTTAAACTAAACCTAAGCCAGGTAACTAGACGGTGTCCTTGCAGGCATGGCCTCCCTCGTCGCCACTGTCCTTCCAGCGGCTGAAGGCCTCCCGAGGGTCGCGGCAACCCTGATCGGCCACCTTTGCCTGGCGCAGATGCTCGATAACGGACTCTGGCCCGCGGCGCCGGCCCTTGCCCTTGCTGGTGATGCGCTGGGCCAAGTGCTCGGACTCAGTCAACCCTAGTTTGTAGTGTTGGTCATGGATTTGATAATGACAGCGGAAGGATATCTGCGCGCGGTTGTCCTACGCTCAGGCCAACGTGAGGTCTGGGTCAGCGAGGACCTGGTCAAGCGCCACGTCCCAAGTCACCAGCGTTGTCCGACGCGCCACATTGTACCGCTCAACCGCGCGTCATCTACCAGCGCCTTGTCGGGTGCCGTCCTATTGCAAGAGGACATGGCACGCGCCGTCGTGGCCAAGGTAGTAGTAAGGAGGCGATCGCATGTTGGCCAACACCAGGGAGGGCGCCTCCTCCTTCATGGCGATAGGCGTCACGAATGCAGTAGGCAGACGTCAGTCTCGTCTAGCGGCATGAGGTTTGTGAGATTTTGAACATTCGGACTGGGTCGTACACGTTTGATGCATTTATGAGATTTCGAAAAACCGGGCCGCAAACATTTGTTGTATGGTGTTGGATGCCAAAAGATGTTCGGACCGCGCTTGATGCATGGCGTTGGATGCAACAAGGTGTCCGGGTCGGGCGGATCATTCCTGCACACTAGACCCGCTGCACCAGTTCCCAAGGCTCCAATGTACTCCCTCCGTTCCTAGACACAAGTCTTTTTAAACATTTCAAATGGAATACAACATACGGATGTGTAGACATATTTTAAAGTGTAGATTCACTTATTTTACTCTGTATGTAATCACTTGGTAAAATCTCTAGAAAAACTTATATTTGGGAACGGAGGGAGTAAGAGGCACCAATACTCAGTTTAGCATGACCATCGGAGGGTTTGGTCCAAACGACACCTGAACTATAGTACGAGAAACTACACTTTCAGTATGTTACCCCTCTGTCAATATTACTATTCCCGCTTGCATTTCATTTTTGCAACATCGTGGCTGACCACGCTACAGCAAATACAAAACCAAACTATAATCTGATGAAAGTCACTACACCAGCACCCTTAACAAAGCCAACTGAAAGTCTGAAACAATGTGTACAAGAATATACACAACCTTTGTATGGACAGAAGAAAAAAAATGCTTCGCCTTCATCAAGGAAGAATCGTCTTCGACTTGTACAGAAGAAATAAAAACAATAAACAATGCCATTTAGGAAGAATTACTACGGGGCTCAGCGGAACGACCACTGTATCTCCTCGAGTGTTCTTCCCTTTGTCTCCGGCACCCAGAGGATGACGAACACGAGCGTAAAGGCGCTAACGAGCATGTAGGACACAAATGTACCTGTTGAGATTGTGAAACATAAGTAACTTGTGTCAGGTAGGTTCATGGCTCCATAATCCTATTCTCAAGGAAGATGGAAAGCATATAAGAATATGAACCTCCAGCACTCCAGCTGAGCAGCAAGTTTGCTGTCATCGTTATCCCAAAGGAAGTCAGCCAGTTGGCGAGCGTCGCGAAGCTCCCGGCGAGACTCTTGATGCTTACCGGTAGGATCTACAGACATAAGCAGTCCAAAATGTATGGTCATGTGAATTTTCCCTTGACATGGCAAAACCATTTGATGAGCTATGGTGCTATATACAGTGTGCAGGTTCACTGTACCTCAGACATTATGACCCATGGAATAGCCCCCATGCCGAAGGAGAAGGCGATAACATAAGCCTGAATGAAGTGTCAAGTTAGTACTCCCTCCGTCCCAAAATAAGTGACTCAAAAGTGACTCAACTTTGTACTAAAGTTAGTACAAAGTTGAGTCACTTTTGAGTCACTTATTTTGGGACGGAGGGAGCAGTATTTCAGGCACAGCTTGTATATTTGCAATGTGATTTTTCAGACCAAACAATTTAACTGACGGATGAACATACCACAATAGCAAGCAAGGAGACCATGCTCAGTATGTAATACATGTGAGAATCTTGTGAAACAGTGTCCTGGAACAAATAAACCATAATAATGTAAGAAAAATATTCAGAAGAATGACAGAAAAGGCCCTCCGACTTATTGTGTTACCCTGTAGTACAGAAACCTGAACATACCTTGATAAAAAATATGACGGCAACCGCAAGAAGGCTTATGGTCATACCAGCAGAAGATATCTGGAAGTTGAAGTGAGAGCTAGATTATAGTTACAGACAACTACAGTAACAAACTAGTTTCACTGGGAGGAGGAAGTTACAATGAGTAGGATACGCCGGCCAGCCCTGTCTAGTAACCAGGTTGTAACTAGAGTGGCAAGAACCTGATGAAAAATGGTGTCAGCAGCATATATGTGAACTACCAAGAGACAAGAAGAAAAAAATCTGTCTAGTTACACACCTGAATACCTCCAAGTCCACATGTGGCCAAGTCACTGTTTGTAATACCTGAAGAGCTTTTCATGTTAAATCTAGCAGCTAAAATTAGCTATAATATAACTCTGAAAAAACATTCTAACAAATTGTTCAACTTGCCTGCAGCTTTGAAGATGCTACTTGCATAGAACAGTATAGCGTTGATTCCGCTTAGCTGTTGTAGAACAAGCAGGCCAATTCCTAGCTGACAAGTTGTACCATAATCACGATTATTACAAGTTGTAATTATGAATTTTGGTAAGAGTTAGACAGGCAAGTTAAGGAAGTTACAATCAGCGGCATGCGGAATTTCTTTTGGTTTAACTCTTGGAAACGGATTGCCGCCCTTTTGTTTGCTGATGTTACTGCCCTCTGCATAAAGTGAGCAATGTTAAAGCAAACATTGGTGACTAAGCTGAAAGCCTGAAAGTACTTAACACATAATGTACTCCCTCCGTCCCGAATTACTTGTTTCTCAAATGGATGTATCTAGCACTCGACAAGTAATTCCGGACACTTGTTGCTCAAATGGATGTATCTAGCACTCGACAAGTAATTCCGGACGGAGGTCGTATGTATTTGCAGTTATTCAGTTGAGAAGAAAAAAGGCATGTGCTTGCCTTTATGTCATTCACTTCTGAGGTGATGTCAGTCTCAAATCCCCTCAGAACTTGTAGAGAGGTTTCGAAGTCATCCATCTTGTTCATCTTTGCCTGGAGATTTACGCACAAAAGTGGTTAATAAAAAAATTCAGAATGATACAGCACTTTGTATCATCATTTGGGTATACAAACCAGCCATCTTGGAGATTCTGGAATGAAGAATAGGCCTGGTATCAATATTGTGCATGGCAAGATTCCTGCAAGAATGACATCCCAGAGATTTGAATCAGAAAGAGTCGGAGAATTAGAAACGCCGAAGCCCGGAAGCGCAAAGTACTCGCAAAATCAGCATATGTTTACTGACACAAGTAAATTTTCCTTTAAAAGCTGAAATGAAATATTTGCTTAGGATTTCTGTGGATTCTAGTTACCAACATGGCATTTACTGTTACTGAACTTGTGAACTAAAAAAACAGAGGTTAAGTGAAACCAACAAAGTTCAGTAATGCGTTAAGTCATGTTACCTATCACTGCAAGCATCCTCCAAGGAACAAACATGCCGAGAATATAGGCCAGCACGATGCCAATCGTTACGGACAACTGCGAAAAATGAAAACTTGCATAATTAGTCCAACAACAAAAGAAGCTTAAGTCTTGGCCTGACGAAAAATACAAGTTGCTTGTGAGGATGAGCATACCTGGTTCACAGAGCCTAGAGCGCCTCTCATGTTCTGAGGAGAAATCTCTGCTATGTATACTGGCACCTGTTACCACATAGCTAACAAGTCAGGACCAAGTCCTGTAACTAGTCCAAGATTCTTCTAACAAGAAATAAACACCATACTGAGGATGATCCATTTTGTCCCCATACTACTGGCATCCTATTGATCCCTTTTTCTGAATAACTTAACTAGATAGACATATCGAAACATAGGTCTTCAATGCAAAAATAAAATAAGCAGGCACAAAGTGTGCTTATACTAACCGTGTAGGATATGACACCGACCCCAAATCCTTCAAGCAATCGCCCCATATACAGAAAAGAAGTGTCCTGTAAAACAAACGCCGACAAGCGTCAAGTTCAGAAGCAGGAACAGCAAGCGGTGAAACAAATCCTCTGAAAAATGTACTACTGTCA
Source organism: Secale cereale (assembly GCA_902687465.1). NCBI lineage: Eukaryota > Viridiplantae > Streptophyta > Magnoliopsida > Poales > Poaceae > Secale > Secale cereale. Next base: position 701,126,698 of record LR738709.1, on the reverse strand, counting down.
TACTTTTGCAAACGAGATGGCAAGCCAGCCGATGATGTTGGGAATAGCAGCAATCATCAGTGACTGTAAAATGCATGAGCAAGCTTGTTAGAGGTAAATAGAAGAACATTAGTTCAGTTAGCCACTGAAACATTGCGAAGTGACGCCCAAAATTCAGAAGTTTGTCATTTGTTCTGTCATTAGTCCAGTATGTGCCAAAACCAATGACAGAACCAAGAGCTGAGTCATGGACCTGATAAAGGTCAACCCCCCAAGGCAGCCATTCTGGAGCGCATAATTACAAGTTATCAAAATAAAATGATCAGCATCTGATACGAGTACAAAATCACACCCACTTTATTTGATTTGAATGAACCGACAGATTGCATTGCTATTGGTTGCAGGGGGCCATCGATCAACCAAGCATTGACGTTGACCCTTGTGAACTTTCAGGCCACATGCAGCAGCAAACTGATCCATCTCGCAATGATATACTACTACTGACAGCTAACAGCAACCGCAGAGGAATGACCAAGCAGGTCAAAGAAAGAAAGAAAGAGAGAAAAATCTCACCCCTTTCCGGCCAATGTGCTCGGCCATCTGGCCGCTGGCGATGGCCCCGACCATGGCGCCGACGTTGGACAGCGAGCCGAACACGGAGAACTGCAGAGCGCGAGGGCAGCGTCAATCAGTACTACCAAGATAAGATACCGAGCCAAGCCAGAGAGGGGCAATGAATTAAAGGAGAAGAAACGACGGACCTCGGAGATGGAGAGGCCGAGGTCCTGGATGATGGCGGCCTGGGTGGGGGAGGAGAAGCCGCCGGTGAAGCCGAACTGGATGGGGCCGAGCGCGACGATCATCGTGCAGAGGAAGGCGGAGACGTGCGACTCCCGCATGATGGCCATGGAGGAGGTCCCCGCCGTGAGGCTGGACTGGCGCGACCCCATCCTGTACCAGCTCCCCGTGTTCACCAGCAGCGGCTGCTTCCGCGTGTCATGGTCGCTCCCGCTCTCGTACCCTCCTCCTCCCCCTCCCCCGCCCCCGGCCCTGCCGCTGCTACCGCCGTTCATGGCGCCTCGCTCTCTATCCCTGTCGGTCGCGGCCTCGCCGGACGGATGAGAGGGAGATGGAAGAAGAAGAGGGGGAGAAGATCGGAGGAAGACGAGGCGACCCTGCGCTGCGCCTCCCGTTGAAATGGGGAGGAGGAGAGGGACGTGGGTTGTCTGTCCGTCCGTCCGTCCGGCTCGCCGGTCGTGCTCCGAGGCGGGCCCACTTGGCGGCCGCTCGGGCGGGCCCTGAGGGTCTGCTGACCTGGACGAAGAGGTGGTGGGGCCAACTTGCTGTTCTTATCTTAAGACATCTCGCTGTCTCGTCCGTAATATTTTTCTGAGCGACGACTACTCGTGGGTCGATTTTGTAGAAAGTCGTAACTGTCCATCAATGGTGTCCATAATTGTTTAGAAATGAAATGATAAATCTTAAATGTTCGGGATTTGACCATGATAAATTAAACATTTTTTATGACAATTTTATTGACGCTAGAATGATAAATTTAATTGATACGCACCGCAATTTTCTGGTAAAAAAATACACCGAGCATGGATTTGCCAACTGAACTACTCCCTCCGTCCCATAATGTAAGACGTTTTTTGACACTACACTAGTGTCAAAAAACATCTTACATTATGGGACGGAGGGAGTAGTAATCATTCTCGTGTCACCTAAACTGCCACAAAAAATCTCGAACGCTCGGGCTTTATTGGGATCCGAATTACTTGCTAAATAATGCTTCGATGTTTTATGTCACTAAATATAAAACATCTTATATTTGTTTACATAGGTAGTTTTCTTTCCTATTTTATTTTCCCTTTTGCGAACGGCCAAATGCCATATACTCCCTCCGTCCAAAAATACTTGTCATCAGAATGGGCAAGAAGGGATGTATCTAGAACTAAAATACATCTAGATACATCCCCTTTTATTCATTTTGATGACAAATATTTCCGGACGGAGGGAGTATTAAGTAAACACTTACAGAAACAGTCGTATGCATCCAAATTCTTAGGGTGTCCAAGTCTTTTGCCATATATTGACGCATTCTTCAACGGTGCGTTAGTACCAAAGCCTTGCCGCCTATGAAAGTGTTTAGATCCACCGGTAGACAATGAACTTTTCTGTCGCCTGTCAAATTTCTTCTATTTCCCTCACAAAAAAATATCTCTTATTAAAAGTGCATGTAATTTCGGCTTATGTTACTTTCTTTTTTTTTGCGAAAAAACTTCCAATATATTCATCTTTAATCATGACAATACAACGAACACCAGCAATAATAAAAATTACATCCAGATCCGTTGACCACCTAGCTACGAATACAAGCACTAAAGCGAGCCGAAAGCGCGCCGCCATCATCGCCCCTCCCATACCGGAGTCGGGCACAACTTGTTGTAGTAGACAGTCGGGAAGTCGTCGTGCTAAGGCCCCATATGACCAGCGCACCAGAACAGCAACCGTCGCCGATGAAGAATAATGTAGATCGAAAGGATCCAACTCGAAGAAATACGAACATAGACGAACAACAACCCGGTCCGAGCAAATCAACCGAGGATAAATCCGCTGGAGATACACCTCCACACGCTCATCAACGATGCTAGACGCATCACCGAAACAGGGGCTAGGCAGGGAGACCTTTATTCCATCTTAAGGGAGCCGCCGCCGTCTCGTCTTCCTGAGCATGACACAAACCCTAACAAAACTCGAAGGAAAGAAATAACAATGAAGCCCTCTCGCCGACCCTTGCCAAGATCCATCGCGCCCCCATGGCCCTAGGGCCACGGGAGACGAGGCGGATCCATGGCGGCACCGGCGATAGGCCCAAACCCTATATTTGTTTTGGAGGAGGAGGAGGCGGCGGCTGGGGTGCATGAGTAATTTTGTGGCTTATGTTACTTTCTTACGTTTGCCCTCTCCTTACTCACTCTGCCTCCTATACGGTACTGTTGGTTTTTTATGGGATATTCCCTAGAAATGTTTTAGTTATCTCACATCTTACTTTCTCAAAATACAAAATCAATTTTTTAACCGAAATGTATTGATTCAATATTTGTGTAAACATGACGATTGCGTACAAAATACTTGTGCTCTGGTGCAACACACGGACAATTTCATCTAGTATTAAAATATTTGTTTTTCTTCTCTTGCACAAAACTGAGAAATGAACCGCCTAGCAGCTGTCAAAAGAAAAGGTCCAGCGCCCAGTTGGTGCCAAGAGAAAATATTCGTGTTTGATACTCCCTCCGTCCCATAATGTAAGACATTTTTTTACTCTAGTGTAGAGTCAAAAAATGTCTTACATTATGAGACGGAGGGAGTATAATACTATTGCTACCGAAAATGCAGCGCACGTTGGTGCCAAGAGGGATCCACGTCGACATATGTGGTGGGTGGGCATCAGATTGGATCAGGGGAGCGATCTCCTGCAATCATGCTTTGATGTGATGGCCTTTGTGTTTATCGTGGAGTACTAGTTATAGTTAACTAATTAATCATCGGTCGAGCGGTGGAGGCTCCTTGGTGAGAACTAGTGGCTGGGGCGCGCCCTGGGCGCGCCTCCTTTGCGTGATTGGGCGCACTAATTTTGTTGTTACATTTTGTTAACATCTGCATGCACTCCAAATGACAGCCAGTTGTTTAAAAAGAATACAATTAAAAAAACTGCATAAATAGGATCTTGCAAGATTTACAAAGGATTAAGCCAGTGGACAAGCATTCACTTAAATTAAAAAATTCTAGAGAACACAAGTCACCATTCACAAGTTCTTCAACAGTGTGAGGTTTTTCTAATACAATGATTATAACTTTCCTAGATAAAGCTGACATGCTCATAAAAACTTCTCTGTGAGAGCTTAAAAAAAAGTGAGACTCATGGAAGCCTTAGTTCAGTCCTGCAGTCTGCATCATTGCCACGAAGCAGCTTCTTTTGCTTTATGTATAATAGGAACTGCAAGATAAATATGAAGCAAATCATCACCGTTGAAGTGATAACAAGAGAAAATAGTCTGAGAACCATTGCAATGCTGCTTGAGAAGCATACCTTAATAAGTAGGGAGTACAAACATTCCAAAATCTCTGGAGGTACAGGCGTAAAGCCATACTAAATCCACAAAAATCAATGCTCAGGAAGCATTCAAAACATGCCAAAATCTTTGGAGGTACAACTTGAGTTAATTCACAAAAATCAACGCTGAACATGATAAGAGATCACCAACTCTGACATGATAAAAGAAAGTCATGTCTGATGATAAGAGCTCACTAGCTCGACATTAGTAAGGATGCCTGAAACTCCAGCTGTCAATATATTGGTGAGAACGTCCGCGCGTATAATACAATTTATCTCTGACACGATAAGGTTCATTTGAAGGAACTTGCTTCCAGAAGTCTGCAACAATGACATTTTCTTAATAATGGGCAGATTCTACAAGGAAATAATTCTTCTCAAGAAACGGGATAAAATCAAGCGATTTACACAACTGCAAATGATTTTCAGTGCCAAGCAAATGAATCAAGGACAAATAATACATATGACTACATGGTATAATCACTGAAGTTTTCTCTGTGACCATGATATAACCTATAGAAGTTGAAGTATCTAGTTGTCAGGAAACCTATCTTTCATAAAACTGATGGTCAATCTCAAAAGCAATCTGGTCCTGGAGCAACTTCCTAACAAAGGTGAATAGGAGATAAACAAGAAACAGAATAGTGTGAGTCCCGAAGAACCAAAGATCGATCCGTTGGAAAAACAAAAAAGAGCCACAAATCAATTCTCACCTGATAGCTTGATTGCTCACATGCGCATCCATCATAGAATCCTATGAAGTATGTCCAAACTCGAAAATTAAATTGGTGTGAATCGCTGCTCACTTAACCTGCGGGTTTCCTCTTCGTAGAACTGAACCCTTCTATCCAATTTGTTTCTTATGCAGTTCACCATTTTTTAGTCAAAATCATACCAGAATTCATCATCAGGTTCATGCAGATCAAATATGCAGCACTTATATCATAGATGGGCATTTTAAATTTGCATGTAATTAAATATTATTTGTAGTATATCTGAACCGAAAACCCCGAAAGGAGCTCCTTGAGAATTCATAAATGAAAGCATCTGCATGAAAAGTCAATGCAAGATGACAGGTGATGGTACTGCAGTCAAACAACAAACATACAAATATTCAGCAGACACGAGCATTACCAAGTCCACTATGGAGACGTGGCAAAAAAAAAAACAGTTCTCTCCGAGAGAAGTGTTGAAATCGGCCTCAAGCCTAGCGTATACTTTCTTTACCATCCTAGTTGCTTGATCATTTCTAGGATGGGCCTTCGACACAAATACAGTGAACTATTCTCTCATCATTTCGCACAATTAATTTGAGGCGAGGCTTAAGAATGGTCTTGAACTCATCAAGATCATGTACATTTTATATATATCTGAAGAACGGCAAAAAGTCATGGTCCATTCGAAAAACGATGTTATCTAAAACTATCATCAGAAAGAGCAACATGAAGCATGATATACAAAATTGTGGAGTTCATAGACTACTGTTTGGATGTTCCGACAAGCTTGTATCACTGATGATTTGACTCTGGGTTAACAAAGTAACAAGAATTTTGATTTATTGGTATTATTAGAATTGATCTGTCTTCTACGTAGAAGTTACAGTGGCAAAAGTGATGCATTATATATTGTTATCATCTTTGGAATTTTGCTTCAGTCATCATCAACATTTTTAGTTGCTAAGCAACATGCTTTGGTTGGACACATGTTTGGCAAGCCCACAAACCCAGACCATGGTACTCAGACCCAAAATAATTGGTACCAACAACGGTAAGCACCTCGCCACAGGCCATGCTATTTTTGAAACAGATGTATTCATCATAACTCATCACTCATTAGTACTTCTCTAGCTTCAATGTAAGATGCTTATTCGCTATTAATCATGTTGAAAACTGAGATCCAGATAAATTGGCATAAGAATTGTACAAGTTCCCTGTTTTTCCAGACGATCACTACTTATAGTCAGTAAACGATAGTTCTGCCATTCCGATACCAAGATGTCTCTGACAATTCTGTTTCCAGAGATGGAAGTGCGAGTTGTTCATAAGGGAACTTGAACAATCCATGGAGACTCCACATGGGAATCCTCAAACAGATTATACCACTTGCCCAAGACGTCAAGGTCACCAGCAAAGCTCCCCTATCTCGAATAGATATCTGCAGAATCTATTGCTAATGGATGGAATTCCAAACATGGAGGGCTCAAAATAGAAACACGTTTTCTAAACTATTTTGCCAATCAGTTTAACAAGAAGCTTGTAGATTACCTGTCGCATATGCCCCAGCTACGAAGTCCAAGTCAATCATGGCTGAAATCTTAATCCATGCAGGTGATCCTGCAACCAAATACCCCATAAATTCAAGCATGGAACTTTTTGTTTTCTTATCAGTTATCCAAGCATGTATATTGATGCTTGGATAACTAATGTGAACAAACACCCCGTAAATTGATTTGACCAAACACGAACCTAGCTGAAGTGAACATACTTGAAAATATAAATTGTGTCTTTCGTACAAAAAATATGACAAGATAAAAGTTTACAATTGAGGTTAGCAGATAAAATATAAGACCCCCCCACCCCCACCCGCAAACAGAACCAACACAAATGTATATTTTTTGTTTGTATCTAGTTCGAATAAACTTGGCATACTACTTTAAATTGGTGGGCCTAAATGTCCTTCTTACCTAGAGTTAGCATTCAGATTAGAAAAAGCAGGATGGATAACTTCATCTAGAAGCATAAACAAAGTCCATATAAGTTCTAGGTATAGAGCATTTATCCAGCAATATCACCTTGTCTCTTTTACATGTTATATCATATTTAAAAGTTGTAACAAACCATCGGCAGTATAAAGCTTACCCAAACAACTAAAATAACCAATATGTTGTAGTTCCACACAATACCAGATTATTAACTACCATGGCTGATCTAGAACCTATGAATAGCAGCCACCTCTTGCACGCCATAGTTGATAATATAAATGAAGCACATTCCAATAGTAAAAAGCTTAGAGGCCTCTCAGTAAAATGGGGGGGGGGGGGGGG
>LR738709.1:701064895-701119447 GCA_902687465.1 Secale cereale | reverse complement strand
AAAATGGTTAATTAATAAGTGAGAAAATTAGATTGATGGACAAATTGCAGTACATACCGCACATAGTGATTAGGATGTGTACAACTATGTAACACATTGTTGGTGGAAGAACTCGAACCGAGGTAAACACAAAGTAACAGGGAAAGCAAAAAAACAAGAGATTGGTGCTAAATTAAGAACAAAATAGAAAAATAGCAGCAGGAGGTCTAAGGAAAAATGGACACTTAAACGCTTAATGTTTTTGCCCCAGTTCTGAAAGGTTGGATGCTTGATTACACTTTTAGTGGTATTTACCTGCAGACTCTTGATATCATAACAGAACCCAAACTAATTCCAGAATGAGCGCCGGTGCAGACCCGACTCTATAATTTTGCATACATAGTTGCTTCAACTTTCAGGTCACTAAGCCCATGATATGACCTGTACAACGTCTTGTCCTACTCTTCGTCATAATTAGTACTACTAATGAAAATAAAGTTGACAATTTGTAGAGCGTAATCTCTCACAAGTTAGTTTTGTGAAAACAAAATGATGTAGAGTTATGTTCTTCAATGGAAGTTGGAATGTATTACCTGCATTGTAAAAACAGTACCAAATCCTTATATCGATTTACTGGCAGTTAGTGGAAAGATTAGAGCATTGTTACTAACATTTCTTCCATCAAGCATCCTGCTTCTGCACTCGACGCAAAGAGAAATCAGGAATAACAAAAAGCCTAGACTGTTTAGTTTTCTTAGATTATAAACGTGAGACTCTGTACCAACCATGTAAAAGACAGACTCTGAAGTATATAAATTACCCATAATCATTAGAGGTGCGAGCAAATAATGTAATCTCTATATGAAACAATCAAATTGGCGTGAACCTACAAAAAGCCCAGACTGTTTAGTTTTCTTAGATTATAAACGTGAGACTCTGTACCAACCATGTAAAAGACAGACTCTGAAGTATATAAATTACCCATAATCATTAGAGGTGCGAGCAAATAATGTAATCTCTATATGAATCAATCAAATTGGCGTGAACCTACAAAAGATTAATAACTTAAGGAAATATGTAACTTTGCAGATATGTCTACCCTTCTCTCGGCAGCTCTGCACCAATTAAGTATTTATCTTGTGTTCCTACAAATAACGCAAAAAATCTCTGAATATTGCTGTCAAAAACATCAGTTGTGATGTACATTGGGCTCCTTGGCCTGTTTGAATAAGGATATGGATGTAAGATCACACAAGTAAATGACACATTGGAAAAAATTTGAGTAACCAGATGAACTTGTAAGTACTGCAAAGGTGTGTGATCTCACCTTGATCCCTTAACGAAGCCACTCCCTCTGATTGTCCGGCACTCACCGTCGCCGAGCCAGCGAGCCTCGCCAGTCCCTCGACCAAGTCGCTCCCTCTGCCTGTCCAGCGCTCGAAGTCGCCCAGCCGACGAGCCTCAGCTGTCCCTCCACCAAGACGCCCCCTCTGCCTGTCCGGCGCTCGCCCCCAACCGCCGACCCCGCCTACAAACGCCCCTCCCCGACCCTCCATCAACCCCTGTTGCTTCCGCCCGCAGCCGCCGCGCCCGCCTCGCCCCTGTCGCCGCCATGGGAGCTAGTTTGCCGTGGTAACGAGGAAGGGAGCTGGTTTGCTGTCTGACGAGGGAGGGAGGGAAGGAGGAAGAAGTGCATCGGCTTGGGATTTGGGGGGCTAGGGTTTGTGGGTGGAGGTAACGAGAGAAGCAGGAAGAGACGATGTTATCTGGGGGAGGTGTTTTTTCATCTTTTTTTTCTCCTGCAGAAACGGTACCTGCCCAGCCCCTTGTGTCCACGTGGACAGCGCCGTCGATCGCTCCTCACGCGACTCTTAAAGGGTTTAAAGGGACATGCAGCCGAAATGTGGACGTTCATACTCCGTGCCATTATGTACCCCGCTTTAGGTGGTTAGCAACGGCCTCTAAAAATCATCCAACAATTCACCACATGGAGACATTCTTTTTTCTTTCTTTCTTTTTGCGGGTGACATGGACACAGTCACTTACCTTTCCCTCAACTTTTTTTTTATACCAATCACCTCGCAACATTTTGAATCCGAATTTGAACCACTCTTCGAGAAAGTGTAAACAACAGTCCAGCCATAATTTGTTCTTCGGGGTGGATGAAAATGTCTCCACCGACAGGGCTGGAGACACTTTGGTATACTGCTGGAAGAAGATTGGAATGCATGCCAAGAGCCAAGAGGTGATCACCCCCGGTGCGGGTCTTCGGATCTTCAGTCCCGATGTGTAGTTAGTAGGTTTTAGGACCTCGTTTGCTGTCGCTATGCTGCCAAAATGAGAAGAACTGCGATGCAACTCCTGCCCACCAGGCCACCACGCCGACGCTCCTCTGGACGGTGACCGGTGAGATGGCAACCTCATGTCCTTGTCAATTCTTCCGAGATTAGTTAGATTTGGTCACTGCTATCGGCCTAACGTTGCTTTGGGAGGTGCATGTGTCATGTGTTGTACTTTTAGTACTCAAGCTCCACACCCTACATGACAAGTCCTTGATTGTTTTCTGCGGCTCCATGGGAAAGCTTTTGAGGTTGCGTCTCCAGGAACAGGGCATCGACATCTATGGAGTTTTGGTGCCCTTCGTCATTTGGTCCAGCATTGTTTTCTTTATTTGTGTCATTGGTCCTTCTGGATCGTGAGCGACAACGTTTGTTGGCAGAGTTCGATGACTTCCCAACTACATGTGTTGAGAAAACTCTCTTATTCCGGAATTGGCATGGAACTCCACTTGCGGTAGCAATTGGCAGGTCATCGACATGTAAGAGATGATTGGGATGTAATTTTTCTTACGTAAGGGGTTTTCTGATAATACTGGTTCAATTTTAATATGAAACCTTGGGCTCTCTCAAGGAGAAAAGAGAATGTCGTTCTTTCCATTTTTCCTCGTATAAGAGCATCTCCAACTGATCAACTGATCCCTGATACTCTCCAAATTTCCAGTATTGAGATAATTGAGCCAAAAAACCAGCTTCAAAATAATGTCATTTAGCCATCACCAATAAATCACCCCAACTCTAACAATATACAAAGGGGGTTGCCTTTGCCCCCAATACATTCACCAACATTGTGGAGCCCGTATTTCAGCCGCCCTCTCTCCTACCTGAAGCCACTTGTGTCACCAATGCGGCCAGCTACACCACTGCTCCGCCGCTGCTCGCCGAAAGGAGATGACCTTTGTCAATTTGTGGACCCAAAAAGATTGAGGGAATGTAAGTTTCTATATGTGCTCCTTAGCAAAATGTGCATGGAACATATGCTTTGCACAGAGGTTGGTCTTCTTATTCTTTGCCTAAAAAAGACAAACTTTGTACCTAACTTGTTTGGAGTGGGCTAAACTAGTTGGCAAGGCGACAACAAGTCATCTCCTTGAAGATCTTTCAATCATGCTCTTGTTTTCTGTTGTATGGTGCCTTTTGCCTTTACCTTGAATTATATGTGTGGAACTTCTTTGGGCATGTCGTAGAACGGTCATCTGCCTACTACGTGTAGTGTTCTTTTTTCATGTCCTTTAATTTCCTAAATTTGTTTACTCTTTTCTTTTCATAATGGAATATTTGTTTTTGATAATAGAACCTGGAACCACCATTGACATAAACTATTTGAATTAACTAGATTTTGCAGCACGATTTTCCCTCTAATTGCGAGACGAAAATTGTAATGTTATGTCTGCATACTCAATTATTCCTTTTATTTCTTACAGCGCTATATATATTCACGTAGCAATTGACTTTGAGGACTCAAGAGCCGAGATTATTGCAAAGATCAACTCTTCCTAAACGTATACCCAACTTCAAGGAACACAACATGGGTTATGATTGATCACCACGAATCAAGATTGCTCACCAGGAAAAACATTGTATCTCGCCCGAAGTCTATCGGTCTCTAGCGCCCAGAGGACGATGAACACAGAGAGTGAAGGCATTCACGAGAGTTTTACAGTGAGTGGTCTTTATTCTATGCAAGTGATTTTAATTTAATTTGAGCGACCTACACTAACCTAGCTCAACTCATATTACAAAGCGAGCAAGCTCAGTTTGACTTGGGTTAGAGTTTGAGTGGCATAGCTGTTTCATACTTGACTCAATCTCGAGGCACATAAAAAGTCCTACAAGAAATCGCTTGCGGTGTCAGCTTGATTGCCTAAATTGTGGTAATTTCACGCCCGCCTGTTAGACGGGAACTAACTTTTAATTCCAAAACATGTAGGTAACAATCATTATAATCTCATTCTCATTGTATGTATCAATGAAAACATACCTACGAAGCTAGTTTGACTCATGTTGATTCAAAAATTTGTGAGCTAGCTTTCGGCTCATTTTTCAGTTGTGATACATAAGGAAGTTTGTACTCGCCTCATACATCTTCACGTCAACAATCACAAAACATAGATATTTTGGACACAAATTGCATGTTTAAACCATAAGCCATTTACCTTCAACCAACCTAGCTAGCATGGTCAAAATACTATAACAGCTCATTATACACATTTTAAGCCACGGTTAGGCTTGATAAAATTACTTATCCAATTAAAAAAATGTTAATTTAGCTTTGGTTGGGGTGTGCCATACCCAGCTGGAGTGCAACGCCCAGTGAACATGCAAGGACCCCTAGTGACAAGCCACTACGATGGATCCTCCCCCACAAAAAATAAATTTAACATCATTGTGGACATGTAGTCCATATCAGATACTCCCTCCGTTCCTCAATATAAGGTGTATTATTTTTCCAAAAAGTCAAACTTCTCTAAGTTTGACCAAGTTTATAGACAAAAATATCAATATATAGAATACCAAATCATTATCACTAGATTCATCATGAAATATATTTTGACATTTTATATATTTAGTAGTATTATAAATCTTTATATATTTTGCTGCAAAGTTGGTCAAACATAGATAACAGTTAACTTTTTGAAAAATTAATACACCTTACATTTGGGAACGGAGGGAGTATTAAACTGATAAGAACAGATACTACACTTGATCTTAGCCAAAAGGCCGAGAAAGGTATGAGTTGAAATGCTGCCTTGCCCCTCCTCTTATACCCGTCCGAAGAGCTATGCTGATCTGCGCAAGCGGTGTGGGACTAATCTAACCGGGTGGTTTTCTGTCTAATTAGCTTCGTTAACATTTTTTTTTTTTTGAGGCTGCTTCGTTAACATTTGGGTGCATAAACCCAGCAATAAAATTAGAAAAGCCTCAAAGCCCACAATGCTCAGAGGCCCAGTAATACGGGCTGTGCACGAAACGCAAAACACACGGTCTTTCTCGGTTCAAAGACTTCTCATAACATGCCCACCTCCTTTTCCCTTGTGCGCTGCCACCTCTTCAAATCAAACCCTAACACCCCGAAACTTCGTTTCGTCTTCCCCGATCCATAGCCATGGCTCAGTACGGCAACACCTCTTCGTTATGGCCGCTCCATAACATGCCCACCACCATGTTCACCTCAGACCGTCCGGCCGTGGAGGCCACGTGGGTGATGCTGGAGCGCTTCGTCTTCCGCAGGGACGACGACGGATCCTTCCCGGACGAAGCGGCCGCGCCGATGAGGGCCGACTCCGTCACCTCCCTGGGCGACCCCTTCGCCGTCGCCTTGCTCCCCGCCGCCCCTCCGGCCGTCTCCCGCCTCTACGTGCAGTGGCCGCGCGGCCCACGCGCCTGCGACGGGTCGGATATGGGGACCGAACTCCTCTCGGCCCACCGGGACCTCCTCCTGCTCAGCCTCACCTCCGAGCTGAGCCTCGACGACAGTGACGACGACCCTTACCGGCAGGACTACTTCGTGTTCCATGCCGCCCTAGGGGCTGCTGAGTCGCGGCTCCGACGGCTCCCGGCGTGCACCGTACCCATTGTGCTGAAATGAAACTGGGGGGCGAGGACACAACAATGGATCGCTGGTTCAACCGGAACACCATCGGAGTACATTGCGGCAGGGATCACTTCACCGTGCTGCAGCTGGCCAAGTTCTGTGTTTCAGCAAAGAAGAGTGTTATGGGAGCAGAACTATGCGTCTTCCGCTCCCCTCTGTGCACTACCGATGGCTCCGATGATAATGTTGCCGAGGGCGAGTGGGAGATTCTGACGCTGCCGATCCGACATACAAAGGAGGAATTCGCCGACCTGACCTGCTGGAATACCGATGCCACCATCATATCCAACGACTGCGTGATCTGGGTTGATTACCACCAAGGAGGTATCCTGTCCTACAAGCCATGTCATGACGATGCACTCAAAACAAGACCACGTAGAATCATCTATTACAGCCGACTGCCTATCAACAATCATCCTCGGGATTCCTCACCAAGCGGAGAGACACATGAGATGTGCCGCAGTCTGTGCGTTGCGGGGAAAGAGGGCCATCTCCTCAAGTTTATCGACGTTGCCCGTGACCATGGTACCTTTTTATGGCCGGTTAATCCTTATTCTAGTTTCACCATCACCTGCCATGCTCGTGCATCGTCAGAAGATAGTGTTTGGCACAAGGAGGCGGTGATTACGTCTCAAACATTTCAGCACCTAGCGGCCCGGAAGCGTCTTCTGCCGCACAATGCCGTGCCCATGTTCCCTCTTGTGAATAGGGACGAGCCCGATCTCATACACTTCATCGTGTGTGAGCCGAGGGAAAACGTTGACAAGCTTTCGGTGGTTGTATTTGATATCATCAAAGAGGCAATAGTTTCCGTTTCTCCCTATATTCAAGGAGAGGAAGACCTCTCCGGCAAAGATGCTGACATGGTCAGGCATAGGTGTCGTCTTCTGCAGTCCTTTCTCCCTGTCAGTTCTCAAACATGTTCTCGGCTGATTTCACAGGTATTAATTTACATCTCACATGTTTATTTCTTGCACATTGTGTATTCAGCCTTTTCTTTCCTCTCCATTTTAAACTTGTTCCGCTTTCACAAGTATTAGTTTGCATGTCACATAATTGTGTTGGTCCACCTTTCTAAACAAGCAGTCGGTCCTGGTATTTTTACTAATTAATTTTGACCCTGAGGTGGTTTCCGATGCCAGATGAATCAACGCCTTGTCAATCTGGGAGACCAGCAGTATTGCAGAACGTAAGCACGTGCGGATGCGCCATTAGTGACCCACGATGGACCTGCAAAAGTGATATTTGATACAAGACATACATGTTCAGAACTATGCTAGGCCAAGTCAAAGAAGTATAAATTAGTAAGTGATTTCATTACCAACGCAAAGCATGTAATCTATTGGTGTATAAATGAACGAGAACCAAACTATTATTTTTGGAATTAGTAGAAATTAGAATAGAGCCAGCACTCGGAATTGTTGGTGGTTAGAATCATTTTTTGTTGTTGAAACTTTCTGGCCGGTTACTTTTGTAATAGCAGTTTTGGAACTGGTTAAGATCGAAGTTTTCCTTTTACTGATTGATGAGAAGATAGGCAGTTGTTCTACTATAACACAGCGATTTTTTTTTCTCTGGCTGTATGGAAATACACTTTGATTGCTAATAAACATGCATTTGGCGGCTGCTTTCAGGGATCGATCGATGTATAACAGTATAAGGAGGTGTAGGGATTGAGCTGGAACATTGGGAAGATGACCTTGATGAGGAGCGCGGGCTGCCTGGATTGCTCAAGTCATTACTAATTTTGAGTTCAATCTGCCTTGCGTACTTCATTTTCAGTATCATTTCCTAGTTCTACAAACTTGCTTTATTTCCCTGTTTGTGACTTATTTTCATTTGTGTTTTGTATTATCCTGGAAGACAGCCAATCATTCGTGTCATCTGTTTCATCGATGTATAAAATTTTCATTGAACTTTATTTCTTACACTGCTACATAAAGTCACCTAGCAATTGCCTTTTTCTTAGCCGTCCTTGCAATTGCCTTTGATGACTCACGAGCCAAGATTCTTGCAAATATCAATTCTTGCCTAAACTTATACCCGACTTGAAGGAACACAAATGGGCGATGACCGAGCACCACAATCAAGCTTGCTCGCTGAAACAAAAACTGTACTGAATCTCTCAGTCTCTTGCACCCAAAGGACGATGAACACAAAGTGAAGGCTCTCACAAACACAAGAGTCGTTCCGGTGAGCGATCTTAATTTCGTACCAAAACCTAAAAGTAGGGATGCAAATGAGTCTAACCTTAGCGACTCAGATTAAACCCAGCTCAACTCGTATTAAAAAGCAGCGAGCTCAGTTTGACATGGGCTAGAGCTCGAGCGGCAAAGATGTTTCCTATTTGGCTCAATCTCAAGGCACAAAGAAGATCTTCTGTGCACTAAAAGATCTTGCTTGTAGTGTCAGCGTGATTGCCTAACTTGGGAATTTCCATGCCCACAGCCCTCCTATTAAACCGAAAAATTCTGTCGCTTCGCCTTATATATAAAGCAACAGAGCCGAACCAAATACAAAATGATGAGGAAAACCTCTTACAAAGCACATCAAAGATAAAATAAGATTACAAGAGCGTACACACCATGCTAGTTCAAAGATCAAAGATAAAACACGGTCCACTTATTAAAAGGCAACAAATCAAAACATTTCTCGTTATATGTATCAAAGATAACGTACCTACCATGCTAGTTCGACTCTTGTCGATTTAAAATTCTGTGAGCTACCTTTTGGCTAATTTTCCCAACAATGATAGAAAAGGAAGCCCATACTCTGGCTCATGTATTTTCATATCCAACTAAACCTAAGTCTTCTTCTAAAAAAAAAAACCTAAGTCTATTTCAAGCTGCTCACAAGACATGAGCTTTTAACGGAGCCCTACTAGCTGGTAAATGTTTTTATTAACCAAAAAGCACATAATTCAAAATACCTCATCTAAATAGCCAACAGTTTACTGGTTTAGTAGACACTGGATTTCCCAAGAAAGAAAATGATGTACTACACATACTCCCTCCGTCCGGAATTACTTGTCGCAGAAATGGATAAAAGTGGATGTATCACTGACGACCTTAACAACTCTGGTTATAAGAGATACCGCTACCTTCACCCAGTATATAAGACTATATAACCAAAATTAGGCTTTTTTTTCAATACAAGCCAAAATTAGATATTTTTAATACAAGCAAAATTAGGCTTAGTAAAAAAATGATTAAATTGGTTTTGGTTGGGGTGCGCCACACCCGGGCAGTAGTGCAACGCCCGGGGAACACACAAGGACCCTAGTGGCAAGCCACTATAACGAATCCTTCCCCACAAAAAATAAATTTAATATCGTTGTGGACATGTAATCCACATATCAGATATTAAACTGATAAGAACAGATACTACACTTGATCTTAGCCAAAAGGCCGAGAAAGGTATGAGTTGATGTGCAGCCTTGCCCCTCCTCTTATACCCGTCCGACAGGTTCCGCTGAGCTGCGCAAGCGAGGTGCGACTAATCTGACCTTGAGGGTTTGTGTTTGCAGTTTATTAACGTTTCGGCGCAGAAGAAGCTTAGCAATATGATAGAAAACATCAAAGCCCGCACGTTTAAAGGCCCATCAATACGGCCTCTGGAAGGGAAACACATGGGCTCGTAGGTTCTTGCCCTGAAATATGTTTTTTTTTTGCGACTTGTCTTACAAAAGATAGGATAGAAAGAAAAAAAAATACAGGTGTTTGTCAAAAAAAAAAAAGATAGGATAGAAAAAAGAAACGTGACTCGTACTACTACGTTCACTTTGTTGGAACTAGCTTGAACACTCCCAGTGCCTAGATTTCCAATCTGTGCAAATCAACTCTTGTCTGATATACGGTTTATACTAACTTGAAGAGCCACACACCAATATGCGATGACCGGGCACCGTGGCTCGAGATCCCTCACCGGAACGATCAATGTATCTAGTCTAGGGTCCTCCCATTGGTCTCCGGCACCCAGAGGACGGCGAGCACGAGGGTGAACGTGCTCACAACCATGTACGATGCGAAAGCCCCTGCAGAAACTGTTTATGGAGATGATGAGTGAACATGTAAAACTGCATCAAGTTTCATGGTTCAGAATTAATCCTTGGCAAGGCAATAGGGGACAACAGAGGCGCCGACCAGTCACGTGCCGCCAGCGCTCCATCTCAGTAGCAGGTTTGCTGTCATTGTTACCCCGAAGGAGGTGAGCATGTTGGTGAGCTTCGCGAAGCTCCCCATGAAACTCTTGATGCCGACTTGTAGGATCTGTAAATATTCATGCAGAGTTAGAGCTGAAGAATTCAGAATCCTTCGTTTATGCGTCGGTGGTGTAATTCAGATGCTTATGCGTCATGATGTCGTTCTCGAAACCCCACAAAACTTGTAGAGAATTCTCGAAATCATCCATCAAGTGCATCTTTGCATGAAGACAGATTTGTAAAAAGAATGTCATTACAGATTTCAGAATGATGCTCTGTTTAATGTATCGAACCTGAACATATACACAACAGCCATCTTGGAGACTCCGGAATGAAGAATAGACAGGAATTAACAATGTACAAGGCAAGATTCCAAAGATTGGCATCAGAAACCGGGTGTCATAAAATTAACTGAAAACTATCAAAAAAAAGAGGGAACAAACTGCAAAATGGTAGCAGGAAGACCAAACTTCAGTAATATGATTGGATTACCTAATAGTGCAAGCAACCTCCAAGGAACAAACATGCCTAGCACATAGGCGAAGAAAATACCAAGGGTGGTAGATAACTACAGAACGATAAATTGCACGGTGAGCTTGACATGAACAATCCATGTACTCCCTCCATTCCCAAATATAAGTCTTTGTAGAGATTTCACTATAGACTACATACGAAGCATAATGAGTGAATCTACACTCTAAAATGCATCTACATACGTCCGTATGTGGTCTATAGTGAAATCTCTACAATGACTTATATTTAGGAACGGAGGAAGTACTTGTGACTGAGGAGATATCATGGCAGCACATAATTCATATTACCTCCGTCCCAAATTCTTGTATTAGATACGTCTAGAGTACTACTAAGTACTCCCTCCGTCCCATAATATAAAAACGGTTTTGACACTAGTGTAGTATCAAAAACGTTCTTATATTATGGGATGGAGGTAGTAGCTCAGTAATCTTTTGGCAATAAAATAAATTGGTATAAACAATGGACCATTCTGCATCCAACGTATTCACGTCTCAGAGAACATTCCATTTTGTGTGGCCATATGATCCTTTTTTTAGCATATTGTGGCCAAATGATCTTTCTTTTAAACAGTTTTTCAACTAGACAAGGAAGATAACCATGAACCGTGTTTGAAACACAAGGAACAAGGCAAGTGAAATGCTTAATTTAGTTTTGGTTGGGGCGCGCAACACCCAAGCTATAGTGCAACGCCCGAGGAACACACAAGGACCCTAGTGGCAAGCCACTATGTTGGATCCTCTCCCACAAAAAATAAATTTAATATCATTGTGGACATGTAGTCCACGTATCAGATATTAAACTGATAAGAACAGATACTACACTTGATCTTAGCCAAAAGGCCGAGAAAGGTATGAGTTAAAAAGGAGCCTTGGCCCTCCTCTTATACCCGTCTGACCAATTCCTCTAATCTGCGCAGGCAGTGTGGGACTAATCTAACCTTGAGGATTTCCCATTTCCGTTTCACATTATTACTGCTGGGGCGCTTAAACCCAGGAATAAGATAGAGCCCATATGAAGGCCCAGTCATACAGTCTCAGCGTGGCTATGGAGCCGGCCCATAAGAGGGTGACCGCGATCACGACCATGTACTAATTTGTCTATCTCGATCCAAAAAAAAGGTGAATTTGCCTCTCATCTAAAAAATAGTAAACTTGAAAATTTGTCACAAAAAATGTAGGGGCTGTTTGGATTTGGCCTATGCTAGCCCCGCCAATCTTGGCACGCCAATTATTTGGCGGCCGATTTCATCGCCGATGGCTGGCCAAAAAATTGGCGCTGGACTGAACTAGGGGAGCTGAAGAGGGCAGAGCGCACCAATTCTTTGGTACCCATCCAAACGCGCAGGCAAAGCTCAGTCAACGTCAAAAAGTTGGCAGGGCGTCCGATGGAGCCAATCCAAACAACCCCGTACTACGTGAATAAACCTCGTTGACCCCTAAAAAAGAGAATAAATATCAGTTTCAAAAATAAAAACGTGAATAAATCTCAAAAGAAATAAATTACTACGTGAATGTCCCTCCATGTAGAGATTGTTCAAAGAAAGGAATGTAAAATTTCTTCAGGTTTTTGGTCAGGATCATTGATCCAGGCAGGCTAGATAGGAGTGCAGAAGTAGTAACCTCCAGCGTCCAGCTGAGCTGCCAGTTTTGCCGTCATCATCACCGCGAAGGATGTGAGCATGTTGGGCGAGCGTGGCGAAGCTCCCCGTGAAACTCTTTATGCCGGCAGGAAGGAACTGATAATGTGCATTCATAGTTGGAACTGAAGAATTCAGATTACTTCGCGAATGCATTAGTTGTGTAATTCAAATGCTTTCCCTGAACTATATAATATTATGACAAAAAAAAGGAATAACTCATTAGTATATTACTCACCTTTAAAAAATGTTTGGCCCCCGCGTCATTCCGCAGACAATCGTTCGGACTTGGTAAAGGTTGTCGCAGCACCTGTAGTAGCACCAACAGAGGACTTATCGCGATGCCCGCAGACCATTTTTAATATGTCTCTGTCGCTGACGTTGGTCAAAGAGGCCACGTGGATTGGCCTGGGTCTTCTTCGGCTAATGAGACCTCGATCCCGAAACCTTTGTAGTATATTTTTGATAGGCGTCTCTATCTTTTCTTTTCTACAAAATATACCTAAAATTCAAGGTAATAGATGAAATATGATAGTATCGTTTACTACGTCTTTTGGGGCTAAAAACACTTTCGCCTATTTGATGTCCGGGCTAGGGGGCCTCTCGCAGCCTAGAATAGAATGCCAACCTTTATCTACTAGTGTGCAATAAAAGTCAAGTTTATTATAACTATAATGTGTTGTTTGCATGTAGAATTGAATTCTTGTTAGATTTACTCTTCATTGCTAGATGAAGATAAGGATTTAGGTAGGTTCGTTCAGAAAGGTTCAAGCATACTATTCATGCTGCAACATGTGAATTTATGGACCCATAGATAGTTTTTTTAAAGGAGGATATACCCCGGCCTCCCCATCTGAGTGATGCATGCAGCCATTTTATCAATTATTAATAAAAAATTAAAGACCTTACAAATTAATACGTTAATAAGCCTGAAGTCACCATCTTGACAACACGACTGACGCTACTCCTATCTCCTTGATGAAGGGGTGCCAAATGTCGGAGCCGACTACCAAAAAGACATCACACCGAAGCCTGACATCTAAAGCTGGATGCCCCAGCCAAGTCACAATGCCGGGACTGGGTCACACACACCGGTTTGGCGCACTCTCATATCCCGCCGCCACTGCCTTCCACTCATTCATCTCCAGAGCAGATACTGAAACACCAACCTTGTCAAAACTGTCGTCGACACCATCACGGCGTCGGACAACGTCTTCATTCTGCACGTATTGATCTACACGTGGCCGTCGCTGAAACTCCGCAGCGCCATGCCGTCGGGATCCGTCGCCAGCCTTATGATAGATGTGACACCGTCCCTCCTCTTGAACCCTCCAGGTACCACTTGCTCCAAAACGATTCCCCCGGGAGGGAAAGCGACACTGAGAATGCCGCCATCATTTGATCCGGGAGACCCAGATCTAAAGTTTCCCCCAGAGCATCGCGGGCATGATGACACAAACTGCAATGACGATGCCTCGACAAGGAAACGACATCACAGACGCCACCATCGTTCGCCATGACCATAGTCGGCCCAATTTTCACTTGCTGTTGCTTGCAGTACTAGGTAATGCAATCATATTACTGAAGTCTGAGTCAATCTCAAGGTGTTCACAAGCCATGAGTTCATACTAGGTGGTAAATGTTTCTACTAATCGATAAGCACATAATTCAAAATACCTTATCTAAGTAGCCAACAGTTTACTGGTTTAGTAGACACTGGATTTCCTAGGAAGAATTTAACGTATTCAAGTTAATCACTGACGACCAGATAAGAGATTGTACCTTGAAGGACACAAATTGGATGTGTAATCCGCTATCTTTCAAGTCAGCTAGCACTCAGAATTGCTGGTAAGAACCTTATTTTTCTGTTGAAACTTTCTAGCTACTTTTGCTAACAAACATGCATTTGCTGGCTGCTTTCAGGGACCGTTCCATCCATGTATAAGGAGGTGTAGGATTGAGCTGGATCATTGGGAAGAAGAGGAGCACGGGCTGCTTGGATTGCTCAAGTTATTTTAATTTTGAGTTCAATCTGCCTTGTCCCTTGTGTACTCCAGTTTCAGTATTACTTGGTAGTTCTGCAAACTTGGTTTATTTCCCAGTTTGTGACTTATTTTCATTTGTTTTTTTATACCATCTGCAGAGACACCCAATCAAACACTGAATATGTGTGATGTTCTGCAAAAATTGATCACATAGCAAAAATTAGGCTTTTCTATACAATTGCCAAGTAAAAATGGTTAAATTGGTTTTGGTTGGGGTGCGCCACATCCGGGTAGTAGTGCAATGCCCGGAGAACGCATGAGGACCCTAGTGGCAAGCCACTAAGATGGATCCTCCCTCACAAAAAATAAATTTAATATCGTTGTGGACATATAGTCCACATATCAGATATTAAACTGATAAGAACAGATACTACACTTGATCTTAGCCAAATGGCCGAGAAAGGTATGAGTTGAAACGCTGCCTTGCCCCTCCTCTTATACCCGCCTGGCCCGCTCCGTTGAGCAGCGCAAGCGGTGTGGTACTAATCTGACCTTGAGGATTTCTGTTTGCAGTTCATTATCGTTTTGGCGTAGAAGCTCAGCAGCTCGATAGAAAGCCTCAAAGCCCGTACGTTTTAAGGCCCGCCAATACGGCTAGAAATAGAAAAAGAAACGTGACTCGTACTACTAGTACTAGTACGTTCACTTGGTGGGAATTAGCTTGAACACTCTCGGGGCCAAAGATCTCTAATCTGCGCAAGCCAACTCTTGGTGGGAATTAGCTTGAACACTCAAGGGTGGAACTTCAGCATCTTATGGAGCTATTGTGCTTGAGATCAAAGCACGAGCTACTTCTTTTCTTTCCAGTTTTTTTAGTCACGAATTCAGAGCCTCGAATGTTGAGGCTCACAGGCTAGCAAAGCATGCGTTAACGCTTGGGGTCGGCCGCCATGTTTGGTTAGGTCACCCCGGCAATCTTGTGTTCGTCCCTGTAAACTGTGTGACGGGTGAATAAAGCTTTGTTGGTTTGCCTCGAAAAAAAACAAAAAAAACTCTTGCTCACCAATATGTGATGACCCTGGAGGAGAAGAGATACAGTGGTCGTTCCGGCGAGGGATTTTGAGCCGCGCTGCCCCGAAAGTACAACGAACACGAGGGTGAACGCGCTCACGACCATGTACGTACGACGCGAAAGTCCCAGCATGCAGAGGTTCTTCAAAGAAAGACATGTGAATTCGCTTCAGGTTTCATGGTTCAGAATTACTCCATTCTTGGTCAGGCTGGCAAGTAGGAGGGGAGAGCAGCAGCGCCGAGCAGGTTCGCCGTCAAGGTCACCGTGGAGAAAGATAAAAACACAACAATCTTTCTCTTGTTTCTTGTTTATTTTTCTTTCGCCTTTTGTATTATAGCTCTGTTACTTCTGCTTCGATGAGAAAATCACCGGAGAACAAGAACTGTTGTTCTACGGTAAGAGCCTCCAAAATAAAATAAAAAAACTCACCGTGAAGAATGTGAGCATGTTGGCGAGCGTCCCAGCCAAACTTTTGACGCCCGCCAGGAGGATCTGAAACTGTTCGTTCAGAGTTGGAACTGAAGACTTCACAACACTTTGCTGACGCGTCGGTTGCGTAATTCAGATGCTTGCTCTGAATTTATAGTTGACACAAGAGATGCTTGTGTGGAAACAGGTGCGTGGTGCTTTGGGGTTTGGTGTTTGAAAGCGGCGAGGTTTGGCGTGCAAGGCAAGGTTCCTGAAAGAGATGACACAAGAGATTTGCATCAGAAACCGGGTGTCACAAAAAAGAGGGAATGAACCGTAAAGTGGTAGCAGCAAGAACAAACTTCTGATAACTTGCAGATGCCATGTCTTTCTGCACGACAAGAATCAAAAGTTCAGGCTAGTCACCTACTTCCACATGCGAGAACCAAGTATTTCTATGGCCGGTGGTCCAATTAAATTTGTTTTATCCGATGCTGACGATTTCCTTTTTCATTCCAAAACATGAAAGTAGGGATATACATAAACGGGTTGAATTTGAATGACCTACTTTAGCTAGAGTTCAAGTTGCAGACTTGACCTTACTCGGCATGTAACGACCTGGTCAATCTTGATACAAAAATTGAAGCGAGAGGGGGATGGAGCAAAATTTCGGGCCTACTAAAAAGCAACTGATTTGTTTTCAATCCAAAACAACAGTAATTTTTACTCTACGTACCAAAAGTAACATGGCCAATATAGTAGTACTTCCAAGTTATGTCGGAGTCAAAATTTACCTGTCATCTTTGGCTCGACCTTAAACACCAGTTAACAATTCTTTTTTTTTTTTTGAATTTTGAACCATAAGATTTAGTTAATCAAATTATACTATAAGACGAGTTAAATTATTGTTTTGGTTTTGGTTGGGGTGCGCCACACCCGGGCTATAGTGCGACGCCCGGGGAACACACAAGGACCCTAGTGGCAAGCCACTATGATGGATCCTCCCCCACAAAAAATAAATTTAATATCGTTGTGGACATGTAGTCCACATATCAGATATTAAACTGATAAGAACAGATACTACACTTGATCTTAGCCAAAAGGCCGAGAAAGGTATGAGTTGAAACGGAGCCTTGCACCTCCTCTTATACCCGTCCGAAGAGCTATGCTAATCTGCGCAAGCGGTGTGGGACTAATCTAAATCTAACCGGGAGGTTTTTCTATTTGATTAGCATGATTACCGTTTGTACTTCGGCCTCTGAAACCCAGTAAGAAGAAAGGAAGCCTCAAAGCCCATATGTCTAAAGGCCCAATCATACGGCCACTTTCAGGAAAACAGAGGCCTTCCGTGGGGTTGTTCCCGCTAAAAATATGATTTTTCTGCATTTTGTCTTACACAAAAGATACATAGCTGAAGAAGAAAATAACGTCACTGGTACTACTAAATTCACTTGGTGGGAACTGGGTTGAAGGTTCGCAGTGCCAAGATTGCTGGCTGTGCAAACCAATTCTTTCCTGACATACGGTTTATCCTCCAACCAACTCGACGAGCGACACACCATTTGCGATGGCCGGGTGGCGCCACGGATCGAGATCGCTCACCGGAACGACCACTGTATCTCCTCCAGGGTCCTCCCCTTGGTCTCCGGCACCCAAAGTATGACGAACACGAGGGCGAACGCGCTCACGACCATGTACGACGCGAAAGTCCCTGCAGAAATTGTTTATAGAGATGATGAATGAACATGTAAAAGTTCATCAAGTTTCACGTTTCAGAATTCAGATTTAATCCTTGGTCAGGCAAGAGGAGAGAGCAGAGGCGCCGAGCAGTCACGTACCGCCAGCGCTCCAGCTGAGCAGCAGGTTTGCTGTCATTGTCACCCCGAAGGAAGTGAGCATGTTGGCCAGCGTCGCGAAGCTCCCCGCGAAGCTCTTGATGCCCACCGGGAGGATCTGTAAATGTTCATTCAAAGTTGGTACTGAAGAATTCAGAAAACTCGTTTATGCATCGGTTGTGAATTTCAGATGCTTGCTCTGAATTTTTATTCATTGCATCTCTCTGAATTGTGGTTATCTGAATGCTCTCAAGGGCTATGAGAGGCCGGCAGCTCTTACCTCGGACATTATGAGCCATGGAATGGCACCCATGCCGAAGGAGAAGGTGATGATATAAGCCTGAAGAAAACATCCAGGTTAAGAAGATATTTTTGGCACAGGTTCGTTCACCGCATATTTCACGCGACGAAATGATCTAACTGCAGACATACCACAAGAGCCACCAAGGACACCATGCTTAAGATGTAGTCCGAGTCAGAGTCATGTGGTAGATTGTCCTGTATCAAAAACCATCACAGCCATATGATAAGAACAGAGTGGCTTGGCAGAATGGACCCATCTCAGTTGATAAGATCAGAGTGTTGCCGCTCAGCGTCATAAAAAAGCCATGTAGCGGTAGATGATTTTTTTTATATACCTTGAGGAAAAATGCAACAGAAACTGCAAGAAGGCTTAGAGTTGTCCCAGCAGTAGAGATCTGAAATTGTTCATGTGACAAATATATTACAGTTACATATATCTTGCAAATTTATCTTAGTGGTTTCACAGGGAATGAGGAACTCACAATAAGGAGCATCCGCCGGCCAGCTTTATCTAGTAACGATGTTGTAACTCCAGTAGCAAGAACCTAATTAAGGTAATGCTGTCAGCGAGACGCGATCGAACCTTGCTAAAAACATAACTTGATGGCCACAAAACATGTTACATTGCATACCTGAATAGCTCCAAGTGCACATGTGGCCAGGTCACTGTTTGTGAACCCTGAAGAATTTTCATGTCAAATTTACAAGCCAAAGTATCACAATTGTACTTAAGCAAAATCACTTTGTACTATTCCAATCTAATTTACCAAAGGTATCCTAATTTCATCCGAAAAGTCATGCCTAGAACTTGCTATGCCTCAACGATAAGAAGGCACCGGACATAACTCACCTGCAGCTCTGAAGATTCTACTTGCATAGAACAGTATGCCATTTATCCCACATAAATTTTGAAGCACTAGAAGGCCAGTTCCTATCTGCTCAAATGTAGCACAATTATCATTTAAGTAATGAAGTAATTTCGGTATGTAATGGACTAAAAAAATGAAAAAGGGTAAGGAAATTACTAGTAAGGGAGTTCGGTACTTCTTTTGATTCAGCTCCTGAAAACGGACAGTAGCCTTTTTGTTTGCAGATGCTACAGCTCTCTGCACAACAGCAATCAAAAGTTCAAATGTAAAATCGGTGATGTTACTTCTAGAAGAATGACATGCATATAGACATATTTCCATTGGTAAGGAAATTATACTAGACTAAAAATACTTCAGAAGGATTTCCAAGTCAATAGGAGGGAGAGAAAAAAAGAGTGCAAGTGCTTGCCTTTATATCATTCACTTCCGCTGTGATGTCGGTCTCGAAACCCCTCAAAACTTGCAGAGAAGTCTCGAAATCATCCATCAAGTTCATCTTTGCCTGAAGACAGATGAGTAAAAAGAATGTCATTACAGATTTCAGATTGATGCTCTGTTTCGTATATCGAACTTGAGCATGTACACACTAGCCATCTTGGAGACTCCGGGATGAAGAATAGACCAGGAATCAACAATATACAAGGCAAGGTTCCTGAAAGAATTGATGAAAGAGATTTGCATCAGAAACCGGGTGTCATAAATTAACTGAAAACTCTTACAAAAACAGGGTATCAGAAATTAACTGAAAACTCTTACAAAAACAGGGTATCAGAAATTAACCGAAAGCTCTTACAAAAACAGGGTATCAGAAATTAACTGCAAAATGGTAACAGCAAGACCAAACTTCAGTGATATGATAGGTGTTTAGTTGCATTACCTAGTACTGCAAGCAGCCTCCAAGGAACAAACATGCCTAGGACATAGGCCAAGAAGATACCAAGGGTGATCGACAACTACATAATGAACAACTGCACGGTGAGCTTGACATGAACAATCCATGTACTTGTGGCTCTTTATCAAAAAAAAATGTACTTGTGACTAGTGAGAATAGGCGCACCTGGTTCACGGAGCCAAGCGCTCCTCTCGTGCTCTGAGGAGATATCTCTGCTATGTATACAGGCACCTGGTATGATGGCATCACATAAATCATACATAACAGTTAGTATTGTGACTATTAACTAGTCCAATAATGTGTCGACAGTAACATAAATTTTGTATAAACTATTGACCATTCCGCATCCAATATATCGACATATCAGTTGATCTTTCATTCCTGAACATTTTTTAACCAGCTGAGTACTCAAAATCTGGAAGCATGTCCTAGGCACAAAATAAGGATGCACCGAAGATGCTCTATACGAACCGTGTAGGATATGACACCAACACCAAATCCTTCGAGCAGCCGTCCCATATAGAGAAACGACGAGTCCTGTAGATGAAACATAAGCATGAAGGAAAAGGTTGTGGAGATAAGCTTGGAAAAGGGAAAGTTGTGGCTACTCTCGGGTGTAGGTACATGTGGGCGCATCGTGTCATGTCATACATTGGCAAAGGAGATGGCGAGCCAACCGATGATGTTCGGAATCGCCGCGATCATCAACGACTGAAAATTCAGTCAGATGCAAGCACATCATTAGTGTAGTAAAACAGAAGCCTGAACTTTTTTCACTATATACTTCGTCTGCAATTTTCTTGCAACACCAACTCCTAATTCAGAGTGCCACGAGATTCGAGACAAATAGTACAAGGTCAACTCCTAACTCTGGCTAAGTAGTAGTCAAAGGGAGAGAAATGGTCAAAACTTCTCACCCCTTTGCGGCCAATGTGCTCGGCCATCTGGCCGCTGGCGATGGCGCCGACCATGGCGCCGACGTTGGACAGCGAGCCGAACGCCGAGAACTGCAGGGCGCGCACGGACACACGAATGTAATCAACATTTTAGGCAAGGAAGTAGCTAGAAGCAGAGCAAGCATGGAGGAGGTTACAGGGCAGGGCAGCTTGGTTGAGGGAGGGACCTGTGAGATGGAGAGGCCGAGGTCGCGGATCATGGCGTCCTGGGTGGGGGAGGAGAAGCCGCAGGTGAAGCCGAACTGGATGGGGCCGAGCGCGACGATGAGCGTGCAGAGGAGCGCGGAGACGTGGGACTCGCGCAGCACGGCCATGGAGGAGGCGCCCACCGACTGCCGCGACGACGACCCCGCCATCCTGTACCAGCTCCCCGTGTTCTTGAGCAGCAGTGGCTTCCGCGTCCCGCCGCCGCCGCCGCCCTCATGGTCGCTGCCGCTCTCATCACCTCCGCCGTTCATCGCGAAACCAAGCTACAACCGCGAAGGAGTGGCGACAAGATCGGAGGGAGACGACCGACGAGAGGAGCAAGAGCGACAGTGGGGAGAAGAGGTCAGCCGGAAGTTGGTGGCGGACTTGGGACAGTGTCGTGTCCGAGCTGGAGAATAATCCGGTTTTGTCCGAGGCTAACAGAAATAAATGGGCTAGATTTGTCTCTCCTGCCGTTTCTGGGTGTCCGGCCGTTTCATAGGCGCGTCCGACGTTATGATAGTGTACGTGTCCACGTCACGCGCTTGCTTCTCCAACTGTACCACATGTGTTGAGTATCAACTTGTAAATCTTATATATGCCTGTATTGTATTGTACTGTAGGAGTAATTTACATGTGGTTAGCAGTTTAAATTACATGTGGTTAGCGATCTGATCTGACATCTGTGCACGCGACCCTAGCCCTCCACTGTCTATATCTGATTTGATGCATTGGAAAAGCTAAGCCATCGTCTCGTCTATTTTCAAATGGTACCGGAAGCTCGCACAATTTGGAGAACGATTTTCCGTGCCACCTTTGGCAAGACCTCGCCATCTACTGCTTCCAACACCATCCTCGCCCTCGGGCAGCACCACACCCGGCACTGCTATCTCGGTGTTTGCGGGCTCCTCTGCTTCTGGCTACATCGTGGTCAAGGGGATGGTGTGGATGGTCACTGCCAAGCTAAGTCGCGCCAGCCGTCTTCCATGGAAAGCCAATCCCTTGCTATGTTGATGGATCGTTCCTTGCACATGGCAACGATTGTCCGTGAATCAGATGCAAACGAAGCTCCAATGGTGGCCAACTCCGCCTACATGACATAGTTTACACATGACCAACTAAATCTCTTTGCGCACCTCTCAACATTGTAGCGAGAAGTGCCATCATGGACGCTCGGTCTTGGCTCCTCCATTGCAGTGTGGACCGTGGTAAAGAGGATGCTTTCCTCCCAGTCTCGAACACAGGCCGCTCAGATTTGGAAGCAATTGGTGCTGATCCAAAAGAAAGATCTCAACATGGCCGATTACTATGACCATGTCAAGTCCCCCAGAGGCCAGTTGACAATCACTGGAATCTCCATCACCAACGATGAGTTGATGATCCATCTTTCGGCTAGTCTCGATCCATCTTCTGACAACGTTGTGAGCTGTTTTGGTCTAAAAGGTGTTGACTCTTGAAAGCGTCTTGAGTTGTTTTGGTCGAAAAGATGTGTCTTCCTCGGGTACAGTACAGTCCAATTCACAAGGCGTATAAGTGTTTACATATGTCCTCTGATCGATTACATAAATAGAAGAGTCGTCATCTGTTTGATGCACCAGAAAACCAAACCATCATCTAATCTATTTTCACACTACACACCAAGGAAGGACATTGCGTGACACGCACGGCAGCACAGCTAACTATCGATTAGTAAAAGAGTGGAACTTTAGTTTAGTTAATTATTGATTGGTCGCAGGCAAGTCACATATGAACAAAAAGGTTGGATTTTCCTCAACGAGAATACTTGCAATGATAGTTTTCTTTATTAATGAAAGTTTCAATTTTTTGAAGGTTATGTTCACGGTCATAAGCTCCATATGTGATCATTACTTCCCGGGAGGAGGAACAGGCGCCCACAGTTATTGGTTGCAATCGATGGGAGATGGTCACTCAAAATTTATTCAACCAGTTGACGAAATACTATTAGGAATTTTTTTTTTGCGATGGAAATACTATTAGGATTAATGATGCATGAGGCTCATTTTTCTATATGTTTTTCTTTGCCCTCTGGATAGCGCCATATGTTGCATTATACTTATTTTTTAAACTCTACTGAACTGAACTCAGATGATGAACTTTGTAATAGTTAATAAAAGGTCACGCGCACAACTCAATGCAGAGGCCAATTCACGAGTTGACTTTTTTGGGAGCTAACTCTGGAGCTGACTAATTGATTAAGATCAACTCCAAATTCTTGCCAAGTATATACCGTACCAGCCAGAACAAGAAAATGGTCCAAAGTAATAAAGCGCTCCTTTTCGAAAAAGAAAATGGTCCAAAATTTCTAACCACGGCTCCCCGGTGGCGATGGCCCCGACGTTGGACAGCGAGCCGATCGGCGAGAACTGCACTGCGTGCGCACAGTCGCACACACGAAGCTAGATAGCATTTGTAGGCCTGGGAGATGGCCGGGATCATGGGTTCAGGCCAACTTCACCGCACGACCTTAAATAGACGTCCGGTTTGGTCAGAATCTGTCCGTTTGGGTAGGACAATGGGGTCGTATCCGGGCCTGTCCTGTGATGGGGTGGCCGTGCGCCCAACGCGCGGACGCATCCCGACCGCATTCCGTCCGCGTGCATTTTTCTTTGGGAGTCCTCAATTTTTTTCCTTCATTTATTTTTGATACATGGGAATACATCACCAAATTTTGGCTAGAAAAGGAAGCCCAAAGAAAACAAGAACCACAAGAATACATTTTAGAAGATATACAACTTCCATAACTCCTCCCTTGAGTTGGGTTGTTTCTTTTTTCTTCGAGTCTAAAGAAGTAGAGGTTGCTTCCTCACATCTAGTCTCATGTCTAGCCTCTATTCTAGCTAAAAGTGCACGAACATCTATTAAATTGCGCGCTATTAATATATCGATGTACTCTTCTTCCCAATACCAAAACTTGCATCCATGCTACACAATAAAATTTCAAGTTAGCACAAGTTGTCAAATCCGGGAGCAAAACCAAAGCTAACAAATATCACATAGCCCATCGTTTAAGCACTTGATGAACACCCATCCGGGATGTTCCGGCGTTGTAGACGCGCGGCGCACGACCTTTTTTGGGTAGTCGTCGCACTTAATGAGTGGCAACGGTGCGCCGACGAGCTTTTGGGCTAGCACCGAGCCCGGCCGACCGCCATTCATGTATCTGCCGGCGGACCAGCGACGGTGCAGATTCCAGCGGTTAGAGGAGGAGCCACTGCCTGCATGTGGCCTTGCGGCTCTGCCAGGGCCTTCCGGCGAGGTTCCCGGCCAGTCCATCACGCGGCCCGGCCTCCTACAGCCGGGCGAGCTCAAGACCGACCGGATCCGCCCCAAATCCGGCCGGCGGGTGCGCAAACCAGGTGGCCGTGTTTGGGTAGCTCGGCGGCGCCGAGGGGAAGGGCCTGGGCGAGCGCGCGTCCGAACTGCACGACTGCAATGGCAGCGGCGGCGGCGGCGACAGCGAGGGGAAGAGTGGAGGGGGGGTGCGGCCGGAGGGAGGGGGGCGGATAGAAAATGGCCCGCCCTGTGCCATCGACGGGCGGGCCAGGGGAGGACATGCGCAGACGGCCCGCGCGTCTGCGTGGTGTCCGTTTCACCTCCAAAGCGACACAAACTTGGGTCGGAAATGGGTCGAAAGCGGACACAAAACGGACAAAAGTCTATTTGCTCCCGCACGCTGGGCCGTCGAATTTGCCCGTTTTACTCCAAACGAACGGGGCCGAACAGGATGTGGTCCCGCGATGGAGTTGGCCTCATGGCATCCTGTCCCACCAGCCACCGCGAGGGAGTGGCGACAAGATCGGAAAGACGATCGAGAGTAGCAATAGGGACAGTGGAAAGGACAGACAATTCTTGTAAGAACATGGTCGCCTCGTCCAGTTTTGTCCTCAGCCGACAAAAATAAATGAGCTAGATTTGTCTCTCTTGCCGTTTGAGCATGTTGAGCTGTTCAGAATAAAAAAATGCTTCACGTACGGGGTTATACAAACATCTGCGTACTCTTTCCTAATCAACTAAACATGTCCCCCTTCTCTTAATTTTCTTGTCCAATCATAATTTGCCAGTTCAAACACACCCCGTAAAACCCTGTAAGGGTCCGTTGATGTAGCATCGCTGGTTCAGAATATGTCGACGTCATTCATAATCGTGCCCACACACGCTTGCTTGCTGTCCCACTACAATAGTGTCAGTACACACTCTACACCCCAAGGAAGAGCGCTGCATGACACGCACGGTGATGTACTACATGTGTAGTTTGGGGCCGCCTAATCATCTTGAAAATGAAAAGGCTCGGGTCAATTGATTTCTCCTTCGCCTTCCTTCTTTCTCTCCCCTCTCTCGGTCTCTCCCACTTGCCCTCCATCCTACCTGCCTGCCGTCACCGGCCTAACACCCCCTCCCCCACCCCCCGCTAGCGTCCCTGACATAGACACCCCGCTGAGCGAGTAAATTGCAAAAAACCACCATAATTGAGGACCCTAATTCAAAAAACAACCACCATTCAGTTTTTTTTCTTCAAAAAACCGTCATTATTGTGCTGACAATTTTCAGAAAACACTAATTGCTCAGATAAATACGTGCTGACTGTAAAACTGACATATAGGTCCCACCGTCAGTGATGACTTGGCAACTGAAACTAACGGCGTTTGACTCAAGTTTAGTTGACCGTTAAAATAGACATGGGCCCGTATTGTCAGTGTGATCTTTCTCTATATCGATCTAATTAAAAAATACGTACAGCTCAGTCACAGCGTCCTTCTCCCGATCCCGATCCACACGACAGCCGCCGCCGCTCCGAACCGGAAGGATCCCGCGCCGGACCGCCGGTCGCCGCCGGCGAGTAAATCCGCCGCCGCCCCGCCGTTCTTGGGGACTCGAGCAGCAGCGTCGGCCATGCACGGGCGCGCGAGCAGCAGCACCGGCTGCGCACGGGCGCCAACAGCGAGAGTAGCCATGGCCGTGCACGGGCGCACGAGCACCAGCACACGGCTGCGCACTGGCACGCGGGCACCAGCCCCGACTACGCACGGGCGCGCGAGCAGCAGCACCGGCCGCGCACGCCGTCTCCTCCAGAGCACGGGCGCACCGCAGCGGGGGCAGGGGCGCGAGCAGCGCCATCGGACAGCTCGCCCGAGGGAGCCACGGAGGTTGCTCTCTCCATCCTCTGCAGCGCGGGGCGGCGAGCTGGACGTGTGGCGAACACAAGCACCGGCGGCGAGCAGCAGCAGTACGCAGCGTTGGGGCAGCGGACAACTGTATGCACCGGTGGCGAGCAATAGCAGTACGCAGCGTTGGGGCTGCGGCCGGCGGCGAGCAGCAGCCGTACACAGCTTTGGGGCAGCGGCCGGCGGGATGCACCGGCTGCCAATCTGGTGTGGCTGCTATGTGTTTGGCAAAATGCCAAGGAGGCAGAGGAGAGGTTGACGACCACATTTTTTTTGCGAATTATGTCCACTAGCGACGTTAACTTGTTCCAGCCAAGTGACACCTGACAATGGGACCCAGTGGTCAGTTTTTTTGTCAAACGTGTCTAATCAGTGATCAGCGTTTTCTGAAAATTGTTAGCACAATGATGGTGGTTTTTTGAAAAAAAACTGAATGGTGATCGTTTTTTGAATTAGAGTCCTCAATTGTGGTGGTTTTTTGCAATTTACTCCCGCTGAGCTGCCCCAGCCACCCCTCCAACCGCCTCCATTTCTCCGGCGCCGATGGCGCACCCACCAACCTCCATCCCCCACGGAAATTGACTGAAACAATCATATATATTTGTCTCTCTTGCCGTTTGAGCATGTCCATCTGTTCAGAATAAAAAAATGCTTCACCTACGGGGTTATACAAACATCTGCATACTCTTTCCTAACCAACTAAACATGCCCCCCTCCTCTTAATTTTCAGGTGGGTGAGGCCCCTCCCAACCTTTTGTCCAATCATAATTTGCCAGTTCAAACACACCTCGTAAAACCCTGTAAGGGTCCGTTGATGTAGCATCGCTGGTTCAGAATATGTCGACGTCATTCATAATCGTGCCCACACATGCTTGCTTGCCGGCCCACTACGGTAGTGTCAGTACACACTCTACACCCCAAGGAAGAGCACTGCATGACACGCACGGTGATGTACTACATGTGTAGTTTGGGGCCGTCTAATCATCCTGAAAATGAAAAGGCTTGGGTCAATTGATTTCTCCTTCACCTTCCTTCTTTCTCCCCTCTCTCTCCCACTTGCCCTCCATCCTACCTGCTTGCCGTCACCGACCTAACACCCCCTCCCCCACCCCCCGCGGGCATACCTGACACAGACACCTCGCTGAGCTGCCCCAGCCATCCCTCCAACCGCCTCCATTTCTCCGGCGCCGATGGCGCACCCACCAACCTCCATCTCCACGGAAATTGTCTGAAACACACACACAAACAAAGTTGCCCTAAGAAGGGTAGTTGCCATTTTTAACTTTTGATATAACATTAAGCGTCTATTGACCTTCATTGAAAAATACTAAACATATATTGATGCCTCAGAATAGGTGCTTTCGTAGTAGAAAAATAAGATGCTACATGTGTAGAGAAACAACACTGTGATATTTTCTCAGCTCTCAGTTTTTACATGGGGACATCTTTGTTTGTGTCGCATCTTCACTGTCAAAAGCCACGGAAAGGACAAAAAAATTCCTTCATAACTAGTGGAAGAATAATGGTTGCGTGCATCGCTCGATGCAGAGACCGGTGCTTGCTCCCCTTTTCGAAAAAGTGAAAAAACAAGTGGGGTCTAGCCGATGATTCACCGAATCATGCCAAGGAAAGGACCGTGAATACCTTCTTATTGCAATCCACATGAGAATGGTCAATGTGCATCGGTCTCGGTCTCTCCTCCCCCTTTGAAGGTAAGACTTCAGACTAGCAATGTCTATGAGCTCAATTGCCGTGTAGCCTTGTAGGAAAGATTGCATTGAACCTTCATTTGAGGCTCTTTCACCGTTCATCGTGATGAAGAAGTGTACAAAGGATGGGTCATGTCTCTCTCCCGTCATTGATGATGAGACTCGAGGTGATGTCTGTGCCATCTATGGAGCCGGGGAGCTCCTCCCTTGTTTTCCTACACTACAAATCTCACGTCAGATTTTTTATCATGGCAAAATCAAAACGTTTTTCATGGCAAATTATGTCATCCCAAGATGACAAGTTCAGTTGGCGAGCATGTCAAACCCACCTCAATTCATCTTTTTTGTCAGAAAACTGCCGTGCTTGCAAACTAAATTTGTCATCATCGCGCCAATATAAATTGCCATGAAAAACGTCATATTTGCCATGACTAAACATCTGACATCAGAATTTTAGTGTTTCCGAAAAAATTAGATGCCATAACATCAGGGTCGGGGAGTTTTTCTCTCTACCTTTTATCCGAGAGGAAACTCAATTTTTTGTAGACATATGAAACTCAGGGGTATTGGGCTGAAGTTGCTAGACAGGCCAATTCTAAGGCTGTGTTTGGTTTAGCTGCAGATTCTGGAAAAGTTGATGTGGAAAAGCTGCTGTGAAAAAGCTGCTGTGAAAAGCTGCTGCGAAAAAGCTGGAAGCTGTTTGGTTGAAATGGATGTTTGGCTGAAACGGCTGTGAAACAATGGTGGCATTGATGTGTAAATACTACTCGGTTTTAGGGGACAGGCAAAAATGGTTGGTTTAGAAGCTGAGAAGATGAGAAGCTGAAAAGTTGGGATATTTCAGCTTCAAAATTTACACTACAAAGAAGCTGCAGATTCTCAAAAGCTGCTTTGTAAATTTACCCCTTTGGTTCAGCTTATGGCTTTTGGACCCAGAAGTTGAAAGCTGAAGCCGAACCAAACACAGCCTAAGTCATGGGTGAATTAGCCTGAAGTTGCTGGACAGGCTAGCCCAAAGCTTCCAATACAGCCCGACGTTTTGATGGGCCGGTAAGGCCGACACACCACACATCCAACCCAACCGCTTCCCTCCACACTCTCTCCACGGTCCACGCCGCCGTCCACCACCGCCCAGCGCAATGGCCAAGACCAGGTCGGCGGCTCCGCCCCGCCCCTCCGCCGCCGCCGCCACCGCCACCGCCAGCGCCAGGATCTCCTTCCGCTCCCGCAAGATCGTCAAGACCCCACCTGCCAAAGCCAAACCCCTCGCAGCGGCCACGGTGCCGCCACCGGCGCCGCCCGCTCCGGTGCTGCCCGCGCTGTCCGCCCCGGGCGAGCTCGCGGCGGCGCTGCGCCACCTCGCGGCCGCCGACCCGCTCCTCTCCGAGGTCATCGCCTCCACCGACGCGCCGGCCTTCACCTCCACCCCCTCCCTCCCCGCCTTCCACTCCCTCGCGCGCTCCATCCTCTACCAGCAGCTCGCCACCTCCGCCGCCGCCGCCATCTACGCCCGCTTCCTCGCGCTCCTCCCCCCCGCCGCCGACGGCGCGGTGAGCCCCGCCGCCGTGCTCGCCCTCGCCGCCGCCGACCTCCGCGCCATCGGCGTCTCCGGCCGCAAGGCCGCCTACCTGCACGACCTGGCCGCCAGGTTCGCGGCCGGGGAACTCTCCGAGTCCTCCGTCGCCGCCATGGGCGAGGACGCCCTCCTCGCCCAGCTCACCAGGGTGAAGGGCATCGGTGAGTGGACGGTCCACATGTTCATGATCTTCTCGCTGCACCGCCCCGACGTGCTGCCGTCCGGCGACCTCGGCGTGCGCAAGGGCGTGCAGGAGCTGTACAAGCTCAAGGCGCTGCCCAAGCCGGAGGAGATGGCCACATTGTGCGAGCGGTGGCGCCCGTACCGGTCGGTCGGCGCCTGGTACATGTGGCGCCTCCTCGAGAGCAAGGGCGCTGCCACGAAGAAGGCGAAGAAGCCGAAGAAGGGCAATGCGAGCTCCTAGCTAGGTATGTGTCATCTGTGGGTGATGCTAGTATGTATTTGTTGTACTCAAGCTGTTGAATTTAGATGGCAATGTGGCAGATGCTGCCTGGATTAATGAAGTACTCCCTCCGTAAACTAATATAAGAGTGTTTAGATTACTATTTTAGTGATCTAAACGCTCTTATATTAGTTTACAGAGGGAGTATCATCGTGTGACATTGTGACTTGTGTGTCTTGATGTACTTGTCCTGCCTTGTTATCTTGATGTACTTGTCCTGCCTTGTTATCAATAAATTTTAGTTTCATCCTGTTCTGATACTTGTAGAGAAGAGGGGAATTTTTATGGCTGGAAATGATATGGAATTGCCTTATGTCCATGTCTGTGCACTGTAATCTTGTATCATTGTTCAGCCTTGACTTGATATATACAGCCTGTTGACACTTTCAATTTCTGGAATGATACTCGTTAAACTTGTTTTTTGACAGAATCATGATCTTATCTTAGCCGATCTGCAGGACTGTTGTTGATTCTACCGTAATACCGCCCTAGATTATATGATGCTTAGCAGCGAACATTGGTGGGCTCAGATGTCGATTATTCTGGCATTAGGTTCTTCCTGTGGTTCTTGAACAAAGTTTAGTGGCCTCTCTTTTAGGAAATTAGTGGTGTCAAGGATTCTGTGTGCTTTCTGGACCTGTGGAGTCCAAACTGAACATGGTGGCCAGTTAAACCAGATACCGGGGGCGGCAAAATGCTACAGGTGTGACCTCTTACAAATAAGACAAATACATGAATTTACATGATGGTTTACTTGACGACTTGGTTCGAGGGGATACTGAACAACATGCAGTTCTTGAATCTAGATGATAATCTACAGCAACATAGAGACCTAACCTAATAATACTTTGTATACACAATATACAACTCCTTTTCTTCCTGCTATTCTAACCAATGCTGAATTGCCTTGCGCCCCCCCTTGAACATCAGTCCATTCTTAAGAGATCTAGTTTGTACAACTTTGTTCACTGTCCACTGGAGTTTACACTGCTTCATCCTGAAAACATGAAGACACTTGCTCTGTAAGCTTATCTGAACTCTGAACACAAATTCAGATACTCAAATAGTGTGGAGGCTTGTTCTTTCTTTCTTCTGTTTTGTTCTATGTAGGCATGAGGTTAGGTGAATGTGTGTGTAGATACTGTGGAGCTGCACAGAATGTAGCAACAATCTGTAAAAAGATAGTCCTGTATGGTACTAAGGCGTACTTATATTGACCTCACTGCAAACTGACAACACATGGAGATAAAGACTGCAAGATCCATCCAAGTTTTTGTTTTAGAAGTAGGGAGATTTTTCTGGTATTGTAGCTAGGATTAAACCACCGATGGATTGGACCACAATCCTTTGGCTAAGTGCCCAAGGATGGTTGCAATTAAGCAGTTTGGCTCATAGAGTTCATGGTGCCAGTCATCATGTATGCATGGTGGTAAACCTCTAAAGAAAAATGAAAATACATGAATACCCCTGCATGATGTTGTAACATCCCCAGTTTCTCACCACAGTGATCACCTCTTAATCATCACATGTCATCATCATTTGCCTTGCTAATCACAGTGGTTATTCAAAGCAACTCAAAACTTGCCCCTGAAAATTCCATTCAAATTCAAATGCAAAATGAAGTTGCTCCAAAATTTTTGGAAAAATGTCCATGAGGTTGCAAATAATCCAAAACAATTGTTCTGGTGAAAACAACATCACCATCAACTCCAACATTGGGCTAGTGCATTTAAACAGTGCCAATACAGCACTTTAAATGCATTTTCATTTTTGAATAATTCAAAAGTGATCTAAAATTGTCCCAACCAATTTTTGGTGATGGGTATTATGGCAATATCAATTATGGGCCAACTCCCACATTTTTATAAAATGTTTGCTGGCCCAGGCATTTCTTTTCTCTCTGCTTTTGGAAATAAAAGAAAAGGGGGGAAAAGGAAACTTACCTGGCGCCTGGACGAGGCCCAGCAGGCCCAGCCCATCTCTTCCTCCTACCTGCTCCCGCCGCCGTGTCGCACGCGCTGTGGTCGCCGCGCGCTCGTCGCCGCAGCAGTCGACAGCTGCCGCCACAGGGCCGGCGAGGGGATAAGGCCGCGCCGAGCCGTCCCCCCTGGCCATCCCCATCCATTTCCCCCCTTTCCCCTCGCTCGCCTCGCCTCCTCCCCCTCTCAGATCCGCGCGCCCGAGCGCCGCCGCAGCTGCTCGACCGCCGTCGCCGTCGTCACCGTCCCCGGTCGGCCTCGCCACCTTGTCTGGAGTGTGCGCGAGCCTCGGCTACGTCGCCCTCGCCCTCGAGCCGAAGCCGGAGGCCACGAGAACGGCCGTGCAGCGCCGCCCCCTTCCGCGTCGGGCTCCGGTGGTCTTCTCCGTCTCCGGCGACGTCTGCTGCTACTAAACCCCCAAGGGCCACCGTGTGTGCCGCTCGGTGAGCCACCGCCTCTCCCCACTCTCTTTTCCTCGCTCTGGCTAGCCGTAGCAGTCGCGCCGCTCGAGCCCGCACGCAGCGCCGCGGACCTCGTCGCCGGCGAGGTTCCGGTGACCCTTTGGCCACGGACGCATGTCCAGCAGCCTCAACACGTCGCGTAGATCCCCCCCACGCTACTAGATCAAGCTAACACCTACGGCTTCGCCGTTTCCGACGAGCCCCCGTAACCACCGCCGCCATAGCTCGTCGCCGGCGCCGTTTCCGGCCGCCCCAGGCTCGGCCACCACCACCACTAGATGCGGCCGAGCTCAGGCTCTCGAATGAGCCTAGCCGCGCCCTTCCCCGTGCTCTGTAGCGCGTTTCCGGCGAGGCCCGAGCGCCTCCGCCGCGTTTCGTGGTCGCCGGCGTTGAGCCGCCGGCCACCGCCGACGTGGCACACCTGGGGCCACCCCTGGGTCACTGCCAGAGGGCCCCACGGGCCCCGTTGACTGGGTTGACCAGTCAACGTGCGGACTGGGCAGCCCCACCCACTGACACGCGGGCCCCACCGCACAGTTATTTAATTAAAACGTTTTTATAATTAAAAGTTAATTAGTTAGCTGTTAAGTCACTGACATGTGGGGCCCTGCAACTAATTAATCACTGTATAGTTAAATTAAATCCTGTTAGTATCACTGTCTATGACAGGTGGGACCCACTGGTCAGGTTTGACCTGACCAGTGCGACTGTTGACTGCTGATGCAGTGCTGACGTCAGCATGACGCAGTAAACCTTTTCTGTTATTAAAATAATTCCAGAAATTCAAATAAACTTTGAAAAATCATATCTTTTAATCCGTAACTCCGATGAAAATAATTTATATATGAAAATTGCTCAGAATTTCGTTACGAATCTAGATACGCCCTCCGTATTCCCGTCAGATGCCCCTAGCTAGATGAACATGGAACTTTCGGCCTGTTTTCGATAAATGAATAGTGCTCAACTTTAATAAAATAAATCCAAACAAATTCTTAAAAATAACCAATATGACCTAGACATGTTTTTTAGGCAACCCTGCACTGCACGTTAGCTTAGCACGCTCTGTGTTGCATATGTTTTGTGTATTTATCTGTTTCTTCCCCCTCTTCTCTCTCGTTAGAGTCCGACGCTGACGCAGATCCCGAGACCGACGCCGTCCCGGTGATTGGTTCCCCCTCCGACGATCTTGCTTTTGCCACCGAGCAACCAGGCAAGCAACCCCCCCTTGAGCATTTCCGATATCGCCTATGTCTATTCTCTCTTATTCTTGCATTAGAATTGCTGCTACTGCTACTGCTCCTATTACTGTTGCATAGCCTGTCTTTGCTAAATTGTTGATACCTGTCTTTATTTATAAACTGCTTAGTATAGGTTGGGTAGCACTGCTATGGCCCCACACTCTCGTAGTTGCCTCGCATAGTACCCTTGCCTCGATCAAGCGATCGAGCCCCTTCCCCTGACCTTCTTCACATCACCGCACAACCCCCCCTAATATGCTCGACTCCGCAGAGTTAACATCGGGTGACGAGGGTGATACCTCCGAACTCACTTTTGATGTTGTCCCTGTAGTAAAGCTAGCTCGTTGTGGGTTACCGAGGGTGATTCCTCTTCCCACTTCCGACTTAGTTTTTGTCGTGCATCCGCTATGGTGATTACCGCCGAGGGTGATTCCTCCGGTATCACCTTAACGGGACTTGTCGTATAGGAGTCCAACGAGGGTGATTCCTCGGATTCCTCATCGGCATGAAAACCACACGGATGCCCTGTTTCACCATACCGTGTTTAAAGACGTATCGATCCCCGAGGCCGGACGTCGCCAGGAACAAAGGCGTGCGGCCAGAGGTATCGTGCGTCTGAAGACACTTGGATTACCGTACCGTGTTTAAAGACGTATCGATCCCCGAGGCCGGACGTCGCCAGGAACAAAGGCGTGCGGCCAGAGGTATCGTGCGTCTGATGACACTTTGAAGTTACTACTACACATGTTGGATGGAGGCGGGTTGACCCAGAAGGGTACCCGCGAGTGCCTTTGAGGCGTGAGCTGTGGAGTCGGGTGACCAGTGAGGGTACCCGCGAGATAACTACGAGGCGTGGCCGGCCTTTCCCAGTCCTTGCCACAAGTCCTCGAGACGGGACGACGGGGCCAACAGTATCGTAGGCTCTGCTCGTTACCGCGCGCTCCCAACACACTAAGCGATTTGGATATTTGATCCGAGGGGCCTCCGGGTCCGATAGCACTAACCACCACGTGGGTGTGAGTGGGTGCTCTGCGTCGTATACATCAGCCGGAGTCGTCACGACGTCAGCGATTGAGCGGGTTGTTCGGATTGGACTTAGGATGCAACTGCGTGCTGGTATAAGGGGTTGCTAGGTCTGCTTCCGAACGGCCACGTAACGTGCAGGAGCGTCCGGGGCGATGGCCCCGACCCCCGGGTGCATAGGTTTAGTCCGACGTGCTCGATCCTCTCTGGCGGTATCCGGTCGGGTTGCGTCGTATTGTTTAGCCGAGGGCGGGCACGACCTGATGGTGTGTCCGGCCGGAGTTAAGCGAGCGTGGTGGGTAACTTGGTGCACCCCTGCAGGGAAGAAACAATCTATCGATAGCCTGTCCTACGGTAACGGACACTCGGAGTTGTATCCACTTCGGTACAACTAGAACTGGTGACTTGAGATATGTGATATGAAGATGATATTGCTGCAAACACTATACATTATTATGATGAGCTATTCTACCCCCTTCTATTTGCTGCAAGACGCTGAAGATGCTAGTCTTCATCAGGACTAGGCTTTTCCCCTCTCTACTCTGGCTTTCTGCAGTCTAGTCCACCCACATAAAGCCTCCTTTGAAAATAATGCATTGCTAGTATAGATCTGATGTAAGTCTTGCTGAGTACTTTGGATGAGTACTCACGGTTGCTTTGCTTCCTCTTTTGTCCTACCCGCATGATAAATCAGACGACGGAGCCATGGTGCCCGCAGCCCCTGTTGACGACTACTACTACCAGCCCGAGGCTGGCTACTACTACTACCCGGCCGGCGAGTACTTCTACGAGGAGCCGGCGGACGACGACCAGGAGTAGGATCGGAGGTCCCAGGCAGGAGGCCTGCGCCTTTTCGATCGTAGCTTTTCTTTTGCCCCGCCTGTGTAACAGGCCTATCTTCTTCTGTGTTGTATCTGTACCCAGATACCTAACGCTTCCGCTGACTATGTGTGAGACATCATGTTATGTATTCGAGCCCTCGAGGCCCCTGGCTTGTAATATATAACTTGTATGTATTTATTTATGTTTTAGAGTTGTGTTGTGATTCCTTCACGTGAGTCCTTAGGCTTGATCGTGTGCATTTGCGTGTATGATTAGTGCACGGTCGGGCCGGGGTCGTCACAGATGTGCCTTGAGTTAAAACATGTATGGTAAAAACATGGTCCCAGCAAGTAGGCAAATACAGCAGTAATTGGTATGCTTACGCTCAACTGAAACTTGCTACTAGAAACAGAGCATCTAATGTCTCTGCAGTTTTTGGTTGAGAATT
The DNA here is from genome assembly GCA_902687465.1 of Secale cereale. Classification (NCBI taxonomy): domain Eukaryota; kingdom Viridiplantae; phylum Streptophyta; class Magnoliopsida; order Poales; family Poaceae; genus Secale; species Secale cereale. Next base: position 701,083,758 of record LR738709.1, on the reverse strand, counting down.
ATACCTTTTAGGTCCAGAAGCCCTGGGTCTTGTACTTGGGGAAGGGGATGCGTCCGTGCTCGATGTTCTTGACGTCGTCAACAAGGAACTGGAAGTGGCGGCGCACCTCCTCGGCGGACTTGGTGCCCCCCATGGCGCTGGCCACCTTCTCCCAGAGGTTGGGGGCGCCCACGCCGTAGTAGGCGAGCGCCTCCTCGAACATCTTGTTCTCCTTCTTGCTCCACTCTGAGTCTGAGCTTGGTGAGGACATCCTTGGAGCAGGTAAAGCTTCCCAGGTGGAATTCTACTGAGCAAAATGCTTCCTGTATCTATTATGTTGGCTCCTGGAAGTCCTTTGCTCTTGAGGAAGCTCTGGTGGTTTTCTGGGTGTCTCTGCTGCGAGGGCTGCTATTTATAGGCCCTGTGGGTGTGTTATGTCTCTCTCTGTGGGTTAAAACTAGGTGGCTGAGGAGATGAACAAGGTTCTGACAGGTTTTTTGAGTTAAAGACATAGAAAGCCTGTGTTGTGTGTGATGAAAATTTTAAGTGGCATCACTTCACTGACAGCCTCCCTAAGTAATTAAGCCTTTTTGGCCTAGATGCGCACGAGGGCATTCCCGACACATGACGTCTGGAGTTGTATCCAACATTATACACATCATCTAGATATTATAGCTGCAGAAACTGAATGCGTGCACCCTCTCAGCCCATTTCTTCCAGCTAAGTAAAAACTGCCAGCTAGATGGCCTTTGCTCCAAGTAGAGACCTGTGAAGCCTTTGGTGCTTGCTCACATGTCTCTCACTATGTTTGCAGTGTTCAACTTTTAACTTCTCCGCCATGGCATCGCCGCATGGCTATGATTGCAGCTTTGTTGTGATCAATTTTTGGTGTTGAATTTTTTGTTCCGTAACTAATCCCCTCGTGGATGCGTCAATCGCTATATTTCCTTTTTGGTATTCAGTTTTGAAACATCTGACCACGTGTGCTTGCTACATGGTTCCAAATTTAATATTTTGACAGAGAGTTCAAACTGCCGTAGCAATTAGGCAGTGTGGATCGATGCATACCACCTGTATGCTCTGCTCACATCACCAATGGAAGCATCCATCTCTAGATACATTGCGATGTCTCGGCCGTGTGTGATGCTGACATGGATCGGCAGAGTGCTCATCGTAAGGCATGCGTGTCAGCCAATAGGCTGCAAGGCGCCCACGGGAGGAGGGGATACATGCTATTGATGCACAGGTGCGCATACCCAAAAACCTCTGATCTCGATGCTCATTTCCAGCATTTATCTGAAACCCCTCTAATCCGATGCTATGTACCAGGTGTCCACCCTCAGTGCCTATCCGAGTTATTACAAATTCATCTAAAAAAGTAGTACTATACATATCTCCTGTGACTCTGGTTTTGCTTCTCCTCTCTAAAGATAGTAATATTTTCTGACGAAACCTCGTCAGAGGGCGGGGAGCTCCCGCATTGCATTGAGAAGAAGAGAATTGATCCAGTTAATAAGGGAAACCGGACCCAAAAACCATACATGGCACGGTTAATCAAGGAACCGGCAAAGACCACACACACCCAACTAGCACTCAAGGGACATCGTCCGAGCCGGATACAAGAGTGCCTAGGCCCAAGACCATCGACAACCTAACATACCCAACCAAATCAACCTCTGAAACCTCAAGAATACGCCTGCAACCAGATGTGCACTTGCGCCTAACTTTCAGAAAAGTCATATCACACATTAACCTCCACCATGGCACGAATTGCCTGAATTGCCGTCGACGTGAGCGGTTTCTTGTACATCCGCAAATAAGACTTCATCTTCTCTTGCACATCCTCCTCGGTGACTTTCTTAGATGTCGTTCCCTTCGGTAGCTCCCCAAAACCCTTCGCCAACCTATATTCAGCACGCTTGGCAGTCGGGATGTTGCAACTTTTGTTCTTCTTATCCAAACATCCACTACGCCTCTGGGAACAAGTAGATGCCCCTTCAATCTGCACATGAATCGGTGCTTCGAGCAAGGACCGCGGCGCTGTGCAACTGAAACTACTTAGGAACTCATCCAACAAGGTGGTTGAGGCCGGACCTTGAGGCATGCCGGTGTCACCAAGTAGCTCTTCGGACCCTGAAGACACCAAGTTGGTAGTGCCACCTGAAGAAAGCATCACTGGAGAGGAGACCAAGGGAGGCTCCTCTGCAACCAAGCCAGCGGGCAAAACCACCTCAATCCGCTCCATGTCCTCGCTCGCTGTGACTATCTCCTCACCCGTATGTTGCTCCTCCACATGTTGAATCACCATCTTGTGCAAAACTCCATCCAAAGTAGGAAGAACATCTGCAGACAGCGCCATAGTAGCCTGTACCTCAGACGAGCAACCGGCCACACTATTCTGACTAACATCCTTACCACAAGCAACAACGAAAGGTGCCAGTTCCTCATGCTCACACCAGGGAGGAGGCGGACCGATCGGCGCCGAGGAAGAGAAAGGTACTCCACTGTTCCTTGCAGTCCCTCCCTCACGCACCTCAGGAGACCAATTGATGGTCGGCGAAGAAACAACTCTGCCACAGATAGCCTCCAGCCGCTCTAAGAGGCTCGAAACCTGAACCGCCCAACCCTGAAGAGCCAACGCCATGTTGCGGAGAGGCTGAAAGACCTCCTCTGTACGAGCGACAACGAGGCCTTGCACCTCGGTGCGTAGCGCCTCGATCTGAGCTGCAATGTGGGGTTGCTGCAGCCCAAATTCAGCAGCAATAGCAGACTTGACGAGGTCAGCAAGATCCGAGCAGGGGCCGGGGTTGCTACAAGGTGTCTCCTGAACGAGCATAGCCGGAGAGGCAGCAACGGAGGCCCACGAGCAATGTCGTGGATATGGTGGAGGCGCGCGGCAAGGCGGCACATCCGGTGGCCGGCGTGGAGAGGCCGCAGGCGAGGGGGAATGGCGGGAAGAAGCTTGACCGGCCGAAAGGCGCATCGGGCACTCCCGCTCGCGGTGGCCAGAGATGCCACAGCCCAGGCACCTTATAGGGCCGCGGCAGTCAGCCACGAAGTGCTCCGACGCCAGGCACCGGAAGCAGAGGCCATACGTTCTCCTCTTGAAGGCGAGGGAGAGACCGGCCCCTTTCTTGGGAGGCGGAGCAGGCGCCTTCTCCATCCGCGAGCGATGCTGTCCCCCAACCTCCACCCATGGCTGCTCGGAAGACACCACAGGTGCCTCGGCGACCAGCTTTGCCGTAGAGCTCGCAGGAAGGTGAGGCGGAGGAGGTGGCAGGAGGAGCTCAGAGCACCGCGGGGAGCAAGGGACTTGAGCCTCCAGCCCTCCAACGGTGGAAGCGAGTGAGGGATCTGGATCTGGATCGGGAGGGGGGCAGGGAGCGGGGGGTGGAGGTGGATTGGTGGCTGGGTGGGCTGCTGGGGAGGGGGAGGAGGAAGTTGAGGAGGCCATGAGAAGGGTGAGGAGGAGCTTGCGGTTCGAGTCTACGCAGAGACGGCGGCGGCCGCCGCCGCGGCGGCTGCGTCGCGGGAGCTCGCTCTCATCCAGCCGGGGACCTGAGATGCTCAAGTGATAGATAGTAATATTTTCTCTAATAGATAAAACTCATGTTCAATCGCCAAAAAAATACTTTCAAAGCACGAAGCATAGCGCAATTGTCTCAAAAAACAAATTAAGCATGCCTCTGAATCTTTCATTCCATCGCCATCGATGATAGAGAAGTCCTGGGGCTTGCCCTCGTTCAAAAACGAATTTTGCTTGTCCATGCATTAGTGTAGGGAGCACCATGATTGATTCATCCATTTGGTAGAGAAAAAGATGCAGGGATGTGGGCTAAGAACCTCCATTCTTTACATGCCGTGCGATCTCCGCCACCCGGTCGACAAACAGATTCCAGAGAGACGATGAACACCTCCAGGCTCCGGGGACCGAAGGAATATATCTATCTTACCATTTCCAGTGGTCTTGGAAAGGGAATTGACAGAATGCCATCCAGCTGCTCCTTTCTTGCTGCATGCTCAAGGAGTCCTGGGGTTTGCATCGGATTCACGGGGGCGGCAGGCGCAACTTGCTTCTGATTCTCGGGGCGTATGGACCGGTCCATCCATCCCCCGGAGATCTATCCCCCGGAATCATATCTGCGTAAAACCCATAGCAAAGATGCAGGATTCCCCATCATATTTCGAACAATTGGACAAAGCTTTTCAGGAAGACGCTAGCTCATGTAAACTAGACTCATTGCATGTATTTCTGTGAGCATTTTCCTTTAAATTTCTGTTCTTGTATGTGACAGGTTTTGTCAGTTCAGTATTGCGACACGTTCATGCACGGGTTAACTTTCAAATAACGGAATCACAGTAGGTATGCGTATATACATAGACGACATATTCCTACAATTTTAAACATGATATATAGTATCTGATATAGGTGTTACAATTCGAGTATTGCTGTAGTATCTGATTAATAAATCATCAAGCAACCAATGGAGCGAATACCTTTGTTTGGATTGCACGTATTGCTTCCTGGCGGGCTAGGCTAGTTTGACCACACAGTATTGTCTCTCTCGAGTGAAAAGGCAGATAGGTAGATATATAAAAGGAGAGGGGGCATCTCACTTTGTGCAAAATACGTTATCTTGCACACAAGAAGTAACTTTCTATCTACATGTATGTGTTTTTATTCTTGGAGAAAATTCTTTCATGTGATGTTGAGGCTTGGGAATAGCCAGCCTGAATTTATATGATCGGTCAACTTGCCTCTCTCCATAACTAGATCCTTGGCTAGTACTACAAACATCATCTTTTTCACAAAGTATATATTAAGCTAAGGTAAGCAGAGTAAAGTTGAAATGCTTTTGGGCTCTGTTTGAGCCATTATTTAGTCGGTATATGGTATCTTGTTTGCCAGCTGCTTGAATGTCCGATCCCTATCTGTCATTGCCAAGTAGCCTGGATTGGATTCTGCAGTGTGGCCGTCACTGCATCATCGGCTGGCCAGATTCCAAATCTTTGAGCCCAAAGCTCTAGGATCTGGATTCTCTTCCCCGGTCAAGTTGCTGGAGGAGATTGAGAATCGGAATCCAGTCCAGGACGATCTATCTCTTTGGCGGGCGTCGTAATGCTGGGGATTCAAAGCGAGCATTCTTTTTCCCTGAAAAGGGAATAGTGACCTCCCGGCTTTCTCCTCTTCACATGGTACATGTGGTGCCTCCTAGGGAGCAAGGGCATCATGGCGAAGAAGGTGAAGAATGGCAATGCGAGCTCATAGCTATGTCCGTGTCATCTATGTGTGATGGTGATGCTAGTATGTATTGGTTGTACTCAAGCTGTTAAATTTAGATGTCAATGTGGCAGATGCTACCTGGATTAGACACCATTTTGTGATATTGTGATTTATGTGTCTATGTGCACATTATGGTTGCTAACAAAGTTGTGTCTTGTTGTACTTGTCCTGCCTTGTTATCAATAAAATCTAGTTTCCTCCTGTTCTGATACTTTTAGAGAAGAGGGGAAATTTCTGTGGTTGGAAACGACATGGAATCGCAATATGTCCATGTCTGTGCACTGTAGTCTTCTTTCATTGTTCAGCCTTGACTTGATATATATACACAGCCTATTGAACTTGATTATACTCTACTTCCAATTTCCGGAATGATACTCATTAAACTTCTTTTTTGACAGAATCATGATCGTATCTTAGCCAATCTGCAGGACTGTTCTTGATTCTACCGTGATACCACCCTCGATTCGATGATGCTTAACAGAGAATTATCGGTGGGCCCAGATGTAGTCATGTAGATTATTCTGGCATTAGGTTCTTCCTGTGGTTCTTGAACAAAGTTTAGTGACTTCTCTTTTGGGAAGGTAGTGGTGACAAGGATTCTGTGTGCTTTCTGAACCTGTGGAGTCCAAACTGAACATTGTGGCCTGCTAGACCAGATATTGGAGGCGACAAAATGCTACAGGTACAACTTCTTACAAGTAACACCAATAATACATGAGTTTACATGACAGCTTACTTGACGACTTGATGTGAAGGGATAATGAACAACACACAGATCATGAGTGTAGACGAGAATCTACAACAACATAGTGACAGACTTAACCTTGGACATGACCTAACAATACTTTGTACACACAATAGACAATACTCGTTTCCTTTCTGTTATTCTAACCAATGCTGGATTCCCTTGCTTCCTCCTAGAACAATAGCCCATTCTTACTTCTTAGAGATCTACTTTGTACACCTTTGTTCACTGCCCACTGTCCACTGGAGCATACACTGCTTCATCCTGAAAAGTTTAGAAAACACTTGCACTGTAAGCTTATCTGCTCTGAACACAAATACAGATACTCAAATATAAGAGGCTTGTTCTTTCCTTGTTTATTCTATTTAGGCATGAGGTTGGGTCTTTCGGAATGGAATGGGTGTATAGAGAGTGTGGAGCTGCACAAGAACTAGCAAAAGTCTATAAAATAAATAGCCTTGCAAGCTGAAAGTACGAGGGGAGAAAGACTGCAAGATCCATTCTAAGAATGTCTGATTGTTCTAATATTAAACCACCGATGAATTGGGCCAGGGTCGCTTTAATTAAGCAGTTTTGGCTCATGGCTAGAGTTAGTTCATGGTGCCAGTTGTCAACTTGTCATGCATGCTTGGTGGTAACCGGTAAGTAACCTCTAAAGAGAAAGAAAATTACTTAAATACCCCTGCATGCTATGCCTTTGAAATTGAGTTCAAACATCTACTTTTCCCAGGAAGCAGCCTAATACAGTAGTAACTGCTATGCTTATAGCTAGAGAGTTAGTTCATGGTGCCAGTTGTCATGCATGCTTGGTGGTAAGTAACCTCTAAATAAAATGAAAAATAATTAAATACACCTTCATGCTGTGCCTTTGACATTTGAGTTCAAACATCTACTTTTCCCTGGAAGCAGACAAATACAGTAGTAACTGCTATGCTTATGACCCCACAAAAAAAACTGCTATGCTTATGCTCAACTGAAAACTTGTTTGAAGCAACGCAATCCTGTGTCTGTTGAGAATTATACCTTTCAGGTCCAGAATCCTTGGGTCTTGTACTTGGGGAAGGGGATGCGGCCGTACTCGATGTTGTTGACGTCATCGATGAGGATCTGGAAGTGGCGGCGCACCTCCTCGGCGGACTTGGTGCCCCCCATGGCGCTGGCCACCTTCTCCCACAGGTTGGGGGCGCCCTCGCCATAGTAGGCCAGCGCCTCCTCGAACATCTTGTTCTCCTTCTTGCTCCACTCCGAGTCGGAGCTCGGCGAGGTGCTCCGAGACGATGACGCAGAAGACATCCTTTGGAGGAGGTAAACCTTCCCTGGTGAGATTCTACTGAGCTAATTGCTAGTTTCTTGTATCTGATGTCTTGGAGAAGCTCTGGCCGTTTGGTTTGGTGTCTCTCTTTTGCTTCGGGGGCTGCTATTTATAGGCGCTGGGGGTGTGTCATGTCTCTCTCTGTGGGTTAAAAGGTGGCTGTGGAGAGGACAACAAGGTTCTCGCAGGTTTTTCGAGCTAGGGATTAGACATGAGAAGGAAGCTTGTGGTGTGTGTGATGAAAATTTTAAGTGACAGCCTGTTTGAGTAATTAAGCCTGTTGGGTCCGTCCAGAACTCCAGATGCGCATCAGCGCAGGCATTCCTAATGCATGGCGTCTGGAGTTGTATCCAACATTATACACATCATCTAGTCTAGATATTTTATAGCTGTAAAATCAGCTCTGGAATTCGTCGTATCTGAATCTGAAATTCTGAATACATGGTTTGGCTTGGTTTCATGCAGTTTGTTCATGATTCATGAAAAGACATGCTGATTAGATACTTATTTCTTCTGTGTTTTGCCAAGTTGTATCTCAAAGGGAAGTGAACCTTTTCTTTTCTTTTCTGTGAGTGCATATTATGGTCCTAGGCTCCTAGCTGACCTGGGGTGGCTGGGTCTGGGCACTATGTCAGCGTCGGCATGCGTGGCACACTGCGGCCACTGACAAGACAAGTGGCAATGGTGTTGTGACCTCTCCTCCAATGCTTGCATACATTTGCCAACTGTTCATCACTAGGCAAGTGCTCAGTTTCACAAGCGGAAAAAAAGTAAGTGCTCTGGATGCATGCACCTTCTCCAGCTCAGTTACTACAGCAGCTAGCTGCATATGTAGCTGGCCTTGCTCCAAGTAGAAACCTGTCAAGCCTTTGGAGCCTTGAAAATCGTGCTTTCCTCTCCCCTCAAGTATAGTAGCAGGTCACATTGATCACATGCCTAACTCTCACCGGGACTGCACTGCTCAAACTTTCAACTTGGCCTGGGCATGACGGCATGCAGCTTTGTTGTGAACATTTGTTTTTTCATTGTCGAATTTTACGCCGCGTAACTAATTTCCTCATGAAAATCACATGTTGATCCCTATATTTCCTTTTTGGTATTCAGTTTTGAAATACCTGACACGTATGCTTCTTGGTTCCAGAAACACTTTTACACGCAGCGGCAGCTGTGGCCATTACGCACCATGAATGGATGAATGTTGCGTGCTCTGCTCACATCACCAATGGAAGCATGCATCTCTGGATGAATGGTGATATCTCAGCTGTGTGTGTGCTGACATCGATCGGCAGAGAGCTCCTTTTAAGGCGTGCACATCGTCCAATAGGCTGAATGGTGCCCACAGGAAACAGAACTGTCAAGGTGCGCAGCCCAAAAACCTGTGATCTCGATTCTCATTTCCATTAGTTTTCAGAAACCCCTCTGATCGAATGCTACACAAGCCTGTCATGCATGCATCCTCATAGCCTATCTGAGCTAACCACCATTTCACCTAAAAGCAGTTCTACCATGCCCCAGAAAACTGTGAATTAAATCATGGATTAAGCATCTCTGAATCTTTTAACAGCGATAGAGAAATCGTCTGAGAAATATTTTTGCATTGTTCAGAAAGGCATCACGGAATTCGGAGATAGTTTTTTTCTTGTCCATGCATTAGTTTAGGGAGCACCATGATTGATTCATCCATTTGAGAGAGAAAAGGCGGCAGGGATGTGGGCTAAGAGCCTCCATTCTTTACATGCCGCGCCATCTCCGCCACCCGGTCGACGATCAGATTCCAAAGAGACGATGAACACCCTTTGGGTCCGGGGACCGAAGGAATATATCTATCTCTATATGTGCATCTTTCCATCTCCAATGGCCTTGGAAAGGGAATTGACAGAATGCAATCCTGCTCCTGGCTCCTTGCTCACGGAGTCCTGGGTTTTGCATCGGATGCACTGGACCAGGGCGGCGGGCGCAACTTGCTTTGATTCTTGCGGGCGTGTGGACTGGTCCACCATCCGTCCATCGGAGATCTCTCCCCCTGCAGGAATCATATCTACCTAAAAGCCATAGCAAAGATGCAGGATTCCCCGTCATATTTCGAACAATCGGAGCAAAGCTTTTCAGGAAGATGCTAGCTCATGTAAACTAGACTCATTTCATGTATTTCTGCAAGCAATTTCCTTTAGATTTCCGTTCTTATAAGGGGCAGGTTTTGTCAGTTCGGTACTGTGACGCGTTCATGCACGGGTTAACTTCCAAATAATGGCAGCGCAGTACGTATGCGTATATACATATATGACATATTCCTATATTATTAAACATGATCGTATCTGATATAATCGTTGTTACAATTCTGAGTATTTCTGTAGTATCTGATTAATAAATCAACACGTTTATTTGGAATGCACACGTTGCGGGCTAGGCTAGTTTGACCACAGAGTGTTGTCTCCCTCGACTGAAAAGGCAGATGGGTAGATAAAAGGAGAGGGGCATCTCATGCTGTGCAGAATACTAAAGTAAGCAGAGCAAAGTGGGGATGCTTTTGGGCTCTGTCTAAGCCATCGTTAGTTGGTATATGGTATCTTGTTTGCCAGCTGCTTGAATGACTGATCCCTATCTATTGCTGCCAAGTAGCTAGCCTGGATTAGATTCCACCCTTTGGCCGTCACTGCATCATCGGCAGGCCAGATTCCAAATATTTAAGCTCAAAAGCTCTGGGATCCGGATTCTCTCCCCCGGTCAAGTTGCTGGAGAAGATTGGGAATCGGAATCCAGTCCAGGGCGATCTATCTCTCTGGCGGGCGTCGCTATGCTGGGGATTCAAAGCGAGCTTTCTTTTCCCCTGAAAAGTAAATGGTGACCGCCCGGCTTTCTGCTCTTCACAAGGTACATGTAGTGCCTCCTGGAGAGCAAGGGCACCGCTGCAAAGAAAGTGAAGGGCAACGGGAGTTCATAGCTAGGTAAGTGTCATCACTATGTGATGGTGATGCTAGTGTATTGTTGTATTCAAGCTTTCTGTTCTTCACAAGGTACATGTATTGTTGTATTCAAGCTTTTAAATTTAGATGGCAACGTGTTCCGCAAAAAAAAAAGATGACAATGTGGCAGATGCTAATATGGCTTGTGAAGTATTTTGGGCAATCTTGTGACTTGTGTCTATGTGCACATTATTGTTGCTAATATGGTTATATCTTGATGTACTTGTCCTGCCTTGTTATCAACAAAATTAAATTTCATCCTGTCCTGATACTTGTAGAAAAGAGGGAAAATTCTGTTGATGGAAATATATGGAGCTCCCGTATGTCCATGTCTGTGCACCGTGATCTTCTATCATTGTTTCAGCCTTGACTTGATATATACAGCCTGCTGAGCTTGATTATATACTCGCAATTTCCTTTTTGTCGGAATCATGATTGTATCTTAGCCAATCTGCAGGGCTGGTCTTGATTCTACCGTAATACCAACCTCTATTCGAGGATGCTTAACAGCGAATATTGGTGGGCTCAGATGTAGATTATTCTGGCATCAGGTTCTTCCTGTGGTTCTTGAACAAAGTTTAGTGGCTTCTCTTTTAGGAAGGTAGTGGTGACAAGGATTCTGTGTGCTTTCTGAACCTGTGGAGTCCATACTGAACATGGTGGCCAGCTAAACCAGATATTGTAGGCGACAAAATGCTACAGGTACGACTTCTTAGTTCTTAAAAGTAACACGAATACATGATTTTGTTTTCATAAATACATGAATTTACATGACAGTTTACTTGACGACTTGGTTCGAGGGGATAATGAACAACACATAGTTCATGAATGTAGACGAGAATCTACAACAACATAGAGACAGACTTAACCTTGGACGACATAACCTAATATAATAATACTTTGTACACACAATCGACAATACCACTTTTCCTCTTGTTATTCTAACCAATGCTGGATTGGTTTGCTCCCCCCTAGAAAAACAGTCCATCCTTGCTTCTTAGAGGTCTAGTTTGTACAACTTTGTTCACTGTCCACTGGAGTTCTTACACTCTGCTTGATCCTGAAAAGTTGAGAAAACATTTTCACTGTAAGCTTATCTGAATTCTGAACACAAATACTTTTCCCAGGAAGCAGACAAATACAGCAGTAACTGCTATGCTTAATTATGCTCAACTGAAAACTTGTTAGAAGCAAAGCATCCTATATGTCTGTTGAGAATTATACCTTTTACTAGGTCCAGAATCCTTGGGTCTTGTACTTGGGGAAGGGGATACGACCGTGCTCGATGTTGTTGACGTCGTCGACGAGGAACTGGAAGTGGCGGCGCACCTCCTCGGTGGACTTGGTGCCCCCCATGGCGCTGGCCACCTTCTCGCAGAGGTTGGGGGCGCCCACACCGTAGTAGGCCAGCGCCTCCTCGAACATCTTGTTCTCCTTCTTGCTCCACTCCGAGTCGGAGCTCGGCGAGTTGCTCCGAGACGACGACCCAGAAGACATCTTCAGGTGAGATGTGATGCTCTACTCGAACTAACGCTGGCTTTCTTGTGTCTGGTGTGCTGGGGTGCGGGCTCCTGGAAGTCCTTTGCTCTTGGAGAAGCTCTGGTGGTGTGGTTTGGTGTCTTCCTTTGCTGCGGGGGGCTCGTATTTATAGGCCCTGGGGGTGTCATGTCTCCCTCTGTGGGTGAAAAGCAGGTGGCTGAGGAGAGGATAATAAGGTCGGTTCTCGCAGGTTTTCTGAGCTAGCCTGTGTTGTGTTGTGTTGTGTGATGAAAACTTTAAGTGACATCACTTCACTGACAGCTTCCCTAAGTAATTAAGCATTTTTGGGCCCAGATGCGCATGAGGGCATTCCCAACGCATGACGTCTGGAGTTGTATCCAGCATCATACACATCTTCTAGATATCATAGTTGTAGAAACTTGATGCATCGGCCCTCTCAGGCCATTGCTTCCAGCTAAGTAAAAATTACCAGCAGGCTAGCCTTTGATCCAGGTAGAAACCTGTGAAGCCTTTGGTGCTTTGCACGATGACAGCTTTGATGTTAGCAATTTTCAGGGTCGGATTTTTGGGTTTCAGTTTGAGATTTTCTCGCCCCAGGCCGAGATGGCCGAATTTCAGCCATTTTAAAAAATTTCGGCCAAAATTTGACTGAAATTTGACTAAAGTTTGACAAATTTGATCAATTTCGGCCAAAGACAGATTTCGGCCTAGGCCGAGATGACCGAAATTTGGCCGAAATCCAATTTTTTCGGCCGAAATTCAAAACACAGGTCGATCACTGTATTTCCTTTTTGGTATTCAGTTTTGAAATACCTGACCATGTTTACTTGCTACGTGGTTCCAAATTTGACATTTTGACAGAGTGCTAGCTGCTGTAGCAATTAAGCAGCGTGGATCAATGCATGCCGCCTGCGCCAACGGAATCATCTCATCTCTGGATGTATGGTGACGTCTCGGCCGTGTGTGATCCTGACATGGGTCGACAGAGATCTCTTCATAAGGCGTGCGTATTAGCCAATAGGCTGCAAGGCGCCCATGAGAGGAAGGGGTATGTGCTATTCCTATCCAGTACAGAGATGCACAGGTGCGCATACCCAAAAACCTCTGATCTCGGTGCTCATTTCCAACATTTTTTCTGAAACCACTCTAATCCAATGCTAAGTACCAAGCGTGCACCCTCATAGCCTATCCGAGTTAATTGCCAATTCATCTAAAAAACATAGTACTATGCATATCTCAGGACTGCGGTTTTGCTTTCTCCTCTCTGAAGATTGTAATATTTCCTCATGTTCAATCACACACACACAAAAGAAAAGACTTCCAAAGCACGAAGCATAGTGCAATTGTCTCAAAAAACAAATTATGCATGCCTCTGAATCTTTCAGTCCGTGTCCATGGATGATACAGAGAAGCCCGGGGGGTTGCCCTGGCTCAAAAACGAAATTTTCTCGTCCGTGCATTAGTTTAGGGATGTAGGCTAAGAACCTTCATTCTTTACATGTCGCGCGATCTCCACCGCCCGGTCGACAAACAGATCCCAAAGAGACGATGAACACCCTCAGGCTTTGGGGACCGAAGGAATATATCTATCTTTCCATCTCCAATGGCCTTGGAAAGGGAATCGACAGAATGCCATCCTGCTGCTGCATGCTTACGGAGTCCTGGGGTTTGCATTGGATTCCCTGAACCGGGGGCGGCGGGCGCAACTTGCATTTGATTCTTGGGGAGTGCGCACCGGTCCATCCATCCATCGGAGATCTGTCCCCCGGAATCATATCTGCATAAAAGCCATAGCAAAGATGCAGGATTCCCCATTAATATTTCGAACAATCGGAGCAAAGCATTTCAGGAAGATGCTAGCTCATGTAAACTAGACTCCTTTCATGTATTTCTGCGAGCATTTTCCTTTAGATTTCCATTCTCGTACGGGACATGTTTTGTCAGTTCAGTATTGTGACACGTTCATACACGGTTAACTTCCCAATATGGGCATCACAGTGCGTATGCATATATTAGTGGCGGAGCTTGCAAGGATTACTGAGGGGGCAAATAGCCAAATATAATTTTCTGAAGAGGCCAAATACTGTATTTCTCTTAATTTCCCCATCCTAAACAGTGTTTTTCAGAAAATATCGATGGGCTGGGCCTGGGGGCCATAGCCCCTGCATCACAACACATGGCTCTGCCGGTGTACATAGACAACATATTCCTATATTTTTAAACATGATAGTTTCTGATATAACCAGTGTTACAATTTGAGTATTGCTATTTGATTCATAAATCATCAAGCAATAAATGTAGGGATTTCTAGTCGTACGGATGGAGCCAACACGTTTGTTTGGAACGTGCATGTTGCTCCCTGGCGGGCGAGGCTAGTTTGACCACACCGTGGTGTCTCCCTCGACTGAAAAGGCATATAGGTAGATAAAAGGAGAGTGGGCATCTCATGCTGTGCAGAATACATTATCTTGCACACAAGAACAAACTTTCTATCTACATGTATATGTTTTTATTCTTGGAGAAAATTCATTCATGTGATGTTGAAGCTTGGGAATAGCCAGCTTGCCTCTCTCCATAAGTAGATCCTTGGACCTTGGCTAGTACTACAAACACCATCTCTTTCACAAAGTATTATTACGAAAGTACGCAGAGCAAAGTGGGAATGCTTTTGGGCTCTGTCTGGGCCATCGTTAGTTGGTATATGATATCTTGTTTGCCAGATTCTTGAATGACCGGGCTTTGTTAGGTTTTTGGATCTGATTTCCCTTATAAACTGGATCATCTCTCTTCTTCTTAATGAAATGCAGGAACCCCCTGCCCTCGCATGAGGTTCTTCAAAAAAGATGCTTGAATGACTGATCCCTATCTATCGTTGCAAGTAGCCTGGATTGGATTCCGCCCTGTAGCCTCCGCTGCATCATCGGCTGGCCAGATTCCAAATCGTTGAGCCCAAAAGCTCTGGGATCCGGATTCTCTCCCCCGGTCAAGTTGCTGAAGAAGATTGGGAATCAGAATCCAGTCCAGGGGGATCAATATCTCTGGTGGGCGTCACAATGCTGGGGATTCAGAGCGAGCTTTCTTTTCCCCTGAAAAGGAAATGGTGACCATCCGGCTTTCTCCTCCTCACAAAGTACATGTGGCGCCTCCTGGAGATCAAGCGCGCCACTTCAAAGAAGGTGAATGACAATGCGAGCTCATAGCTTGGTATGTATTTAATAATGTGTGATAGTGATGCTAGTATGTATTGTTGTATTCAAACTGTTAAATTTAGATGACAATGTGGCAGATGCTTAGTGAAGTATATTGGGCAACCTTGTGACTTGTGTGTCTATGTGCACATTAGGGTTGCTAATATGATTGTATCTTGATCTATTTGTCCTGCCTTTGTTATCAATAACATTTAGTTTCTTCATGTCCTGAACTCCTAATACTTGTAGAGAAAGAGGTGTATGCAAATATATGGAATCGCTGTATGTCCATGTCTGCGCACCATGATCTTCTATCATTGTTCGCCTTGACTGATATATACAGCCTTTTTTGACAGAATCATGATCGTATCTTAGCCAATCTGCAGGACTGTTCTTGATTCTACCGTGATACCAACCTCAGTTCAATAATGCTTAACAGAGAATATTGGTGGGCTCAGATGTTGATTATTATGGCATTAGGTTCTTCCTGTGGTTCTTGAACAAAGTGACTTCTCTTGTAGGAAGCTAGTGGTGACAAGGATTCTATGTGCTTTATAAACCTGTGGAGTCCAAACCGAACATGGTGGCCAGCTAAACCAGATATTGTAGGCAACAAAATGCGACAGGTACGACTTCTTACAAATAACACATATACATGAGTTTACATGACAGTTTACTGATAATGAACAACACACAGTTCATGAGTGTAGACGAGAATCTACAACGACATTGAGGCAGACTTAACCTTGGACATGACCTAACAATACTTTGTACACACAAATAGACAATGCTCCTTTCTTTCCTGTTATTCTACCAATGCGGATTCCCTTACTTCCTTCTAGAACAACAGTCCATTCTTGCTTCTTTGAGATCTAGTTTGTACATCTTTGTTCACTGTCCACTGGAGCTTACACTGCTTCATCCTGAAAAGTTGAGAAAACATTTGCACTGTAAGCTTATCTCAACTCTGAACACAGATACAGATACTCAAATAAGAGAGACTTGTTTTTTTTTCGTCTATGTAGGCATGAGGTTAGGCGAATGGGTGTATAGATAGTGTGGAGCTGCACAAAATATACCACACATGTACAGGAAAAGTAGCCTAGTAAGACTGCAAGATCCATCTAAGCTTTTGTTTTGGAAGCAGGGAAATTGTCTGATTGTGCTAAGATTAAACCACTGATAAAATTGGGCCAGGGTGGCTGCAGTTAAGCAGTTTAGCTCATAGAGATTTAATGGTGCCAGTCGTCATGCATGCATGGTGGTAAGCAACCTCTAAAGAAAAAGAAAAATACATAAACGCTCCGGCATGCTGTGCCTTTGACATTGAAAACTTGTTAATATCAGACCATCCTATGTCTGTACAGTTTTTAGTTGAGAGTTGTACCTTTTAGGTCCAGAAGCCCTGGGTCTTGTACTTGGGGAAGGGGATGCGGCCATGCTCGATGTTGTTGACGTCCTGGATGAGGATCTGGAAGTGACGGCGCACCTCCTCGGCGGACTTGGTGCCCCCCATGGCGCTGGCCACCTTGTCCCAGAGGTTGGGGGCGCCCTCGCCGTAGTAGGCGAGCGCGTCCTCGAACATCTTGTTCTCCTTCTTGCTCCACTCTGAGTCCGAGCTCGGGGATGTGCTCCGCGACACCGACCCGGAAGACATCTTCAGGTGAGATGTGATGTTCTACTCGTACTAACGCTAGCTTTCGTATGCCTGGCGTGCTGGGATGTGGGCTCCTGGAAGTTGTTTGCTCTTGGGGAGGCTCTGGTGGTTTGGTTGGTGTCTCTCTTGCTGTGAGGGCTGCTATTTATAGGCCATGGGGGGTGTGCCATGTATCTGTCTGTAGGTTAAAAGGTGGCTGAGGAGAGGACAACAAGGTTCTCGCGGGTTTTTCGAGCTAGGGATCAGACATGGAAGCGTGTGGTGTTTGTGATGAAAATTTTAGGTGACAGCCTGTTTGAGTAATTAGGCCTTTCGGGTCCATTTGCCGGTGCCCCCAACTCATGACGTAGTCCAGAGATCTTTTCAACATTATACAAGCATCACCTAAAATCCAAATTAACTCTCGAATCCGTCGTATCTGAATCTGAATTAGTTATTTTGTTTGATATAAGTTACTGGCTAGGCTTCATCTCAAAAGGAAACAAACTCTTCTTTTTAGAAATGTTTTGTTTTCTTTCTGTGTGCATATTCTGGCCCTAGCTTGCTATTCGGTACTATTCATTACTGAATTTGTATTTTTATACCTCGTAAATGAATCTGTGTTTTTTTCGGGAAGTGAATGAATCTATGTTTGAACTTGAAATTTTACATGTCTACATATCGAAAACTATCCTGTAGTCTTTTAGGAATTTTGCAGACTCCAGAAACATAGTTTTCACGTGGTTTTCACCGATTTCCACGAGATATTTTCATGTAGATGGAGCCATGGAGGTGACCTGGGCTGGGCACCCCATGTCAGCGTGGCCACTTACAAATGGCAATGGTGGTGTCATCTCCGCAATGTGTCATAGGCTCCCTGCTAAGTTATTACACCAGCTAGCTGGCCTTGCTCCAATTAGAAACCCGGTAAGCTTTCGGCACTTTGCACGTCATATGCGTGCGTGCGTGCGTCTCCTCTCAAGTAGACAGCAAAGTCACATTGATCACATGGCTAGCTCTCACCACGATTGCAGTGTCCAACTTCTAACTCTGGCACCATGGCATGAGCATGATGGCAGGCAGCTTTGTTTGTTTCCTAGTTAAATTCCTTGTAAAGTTCACGCATTTTAGTGCATCGATCGCCATTGTTTTTACTTGCTATTCAGTTTTCAAATAGATATACCTGGCCACATCTTCTACATGGTTCCAAATCGAACGGTTTGACACCACACATTGCTAGCTGTCTTCGCAATTAATGGATACAGCCATATATACAGGCTGCGTGCTCTGCTCACATCACCAACAGAAGCAACGCACCTCGATCTGCATGGCCATGTGATCCTGACATGGATGATGGGTCGACCAATAGGCTTCAAGGCGCCCAGTGGAGGAAGGGTACGTGATACCACTCCTGTTCAGAATGATAGAGTTGCACAGGTGCGCATACCCAAAATCTCTGATCTCGATGCTCATTTCCATTAGTTTTCTGAAACCTCTATCTGATCCAATGCTGCCAAGCATGCATGTCATGCAACATGCATGCACCCTCATTGCCTATCTGAGCCAATCACCATTTCGTCTAAAAACAGTGGTACTACTACCATGTCCCGGAAAGCTGTGAAACCATGGATTAAGCATGGCGCTACCAACTGTATCTCTGAATATTTTGTTTCATTAGAGTATCTTAGATTTTTTCCCACTCAAAGCAGCCTTTTGACTCTTTCGTATGGGATATTTATGGAATTTTATGATAGAGAAATCGTGTAAAGAAATATTTATGCATTGTTCGGGAAGGGGTCCAAGAATACAGAGAGAGTGCTTAGCTTGTCCATGCATTCGTTTAGGGAGAGAAAAATTAAGATGCAGGGATGTGGGATAAGAGCCTCCATTCTTTCATTCTGTCACCATCGAGGGTGTTTTCCTCGTTCAAAAACGAATTTTGCTTGTCCATGCATTGTTTTAGGGACACCATGATTGATTCATCCATTTGGGAGAGAAAAGATGCAGGGATGTGGGCTAAGAACCTCCATTCTTTACATGTCGCGTAATCTCCGCCACCCGGTCGACGAACAGATCCCAAAGAGACTATGAACACCCTCGGGCTCCAGGGACCGAAGGAATATATCTATCTATCTCCAATGGTCTTGGATAGGGAATTGACAGAATGCCATCCTGCAGCTCCTTGCTTGCTGCATGCTCATGCAGTCCTGGTGGTTGCATCGGATGCACTGAACCGGGGGGGGGGGGGGGGGGGGG
>LR738709.1:701048392-701064819 GCA_902687465.1 Secale cereale | reverse complement strand
TGCAATTGGTTCTTTGGACGTGTGGACCGGTCCATCCATCGACCGGAGATCTCTCCCCAGGAATCATATCTGCCTAAAAGCCATAGCAAAGATGCAGGATTCCCCCCACATATTTCGAACAATTGGAGCAAAGCTTTTCAGGAAGATGCTGGGGTTCATGTAAGACTCATTTTCATGTATTTCTGCGAGCATTTTTCCTTTAGATTTCCGTTCGTGTATGAAACTGGTTTTGTCAGTTCAGTATTGGAGTATTTAACAAAAAACTACCACAATTCGTGGAACCGTGACTACAAACTACCACTTTACAAATTTGTGTGGAAAACTACCATTTTGTCACTAATCCTTGACTAAAAACTACCATGTCTGAAAAGAGCTTGATTTGGCTCTTTTAAACGCGTTTCACTAGTTGGGGCCACACATAAGCGGGCTAAAAAAGCAATCGGGTCCCTAGTTTTTTTTTTCTCAAAAAGCAATCCCATCTTGTAGCCGGTCATGGCAGCGGCCAAGCCGTGCCTGTGGCCAGCGGCAGCCATGGCCGCCCGTGGCGGAGGCAGCCGTGAGCGGTGGCCGACCTCCCGTGCGACTCCGAGCTGTGGCTGGTTGCCGTGCGTTGCCGCACGCCGGCCGACCTCCCATGCGGCCTCGCGAGCTACTCGGGGAAGAAAAACGTGGCGGCGGCGAGTGGCCACACCAGGGGTGGCGAGCAGCCGGAGGTAACAGCGGGTGGCCGCGGCAAGGACGTGCACCAGCTCAACGCTCCTCCCCAGCGAGCAGTGCTACAGCCTCGCCGTCGCCCGCCGCCAGGCCGCATGGAAGCATGCCCGCCCCTTGCGTGGAGACGAGCTGCCAGCCGGAGTCGACGCCGGATATGCCTCCTCTCTCCTCCGTAGGTGCGCGCTCAGGGCGGTTGCCTGCTGCGCGACATCTTCCGGTGACCTGCTAGCCAAGGCGGAGGCGGGAATGAGCTCGCCGGCAACAGGGACCTGATTGCTTTTCTTCGTGTTTTTGCAGGGACCTGAATGCGTTTTTATTATTTCATAATCGCGTTTAAAAGAGCCAAATCGGGCTCTTTTCAGACATGGTAGTTTTTAGTCAAGGATTAGTGACAAAATGGTAGTTTTCCGCACAAATTTGTAAAGTGGTAGTTTGTAGTCACAGTTCCACGAATTGTGGTAGTTTTTTTGTTAAATACTCTCAGTATTGTGACGCGTTCATGGGTTAACTTCCAAATAACGAAATCACAGTATATATGCATATATACATATACAACATATCCCTATATTTTTTAAACATGATAATATCTGATATAACTGCTGTTACAATTCGAGTATTGATGTAGTATCTGATTAATAAATCATCAAGCAACCATTGTAGGGATCTCTAGTCATACAGATGGAGCCAACATGTTTCTTTGGAACGTATGTATTGCCCGCCCCTAGCGGGCTGGTATAGTTTGAACCAAGGTTTGAACACAGAGTGTTGTCTTCCTCGACATCTCATGATGTGCAGAATACATTATCATGCACAGAAGAACTAGCTTTCTATCTACATGTATGTGTTTTTATTCTTGGGAGAAAATTCATTCATGTGATGTTGAGGCTTGGGAATAGCCAGCCTGAATTTATGCAAACGGTCAACTTGCCTCTCTCCATAACTAGATCCTTGGCTAGTACTACAAACATCATCATCTTCACAAAGTATATTAAGCTAAGGTAAGCAGAGCAAAGTGGAAATGCTTTTGTGGTGTGAGCCATCATTAGGCCCTGTTTGGTTCATAAGTCCTAGGACTTTTTTTAGTCCCAACTTATAAGTCATAAGTCCCTAAAAAGTCCCTACCTGTTTGGTTCCTGGGACTTAACATGGACTAGTAGACCATATTACAACTATAAGTCCCTCCTTGAGAGTCTTATTTGATAAGTCCTAAATGCCCACTTTAAGTCCCTATAAGTCCCTCCTGTTTGGTTTAGATGGGACTTATAGGGACTTATTTAAGTCCCTAGATCAATAAGTCCCTGGAAACAAACACCCTCTTAGTCGGTATATGGTATCTTGTTTGCCAGCTGCTTGAAAGACCGATCCCTATTTATCGTTGCCAAGTAGCATTGGACCGGACTGGATTACGTCACTGCTTCATCGGCTGGCTAGATTCAAAATCTTTGAGCCCGAAAGCTATGGGATCCGGATTCGCCTCGCCGGTCAAGTGGTAAGGGACGGAATCGGAATCTAGGCCAGGGTGGTTTCCCTGGCATGGCGAGCGTCACAATGTTGGGGATTCAAAGCGACCTTTCTTTTCCCCTGAAAAGGAATTGCTGACCATCCGGCTTTCTCCTCTTCACATAGGTTCATGTGGTGCCTCCTGTAGAGCAAGGGTGCCGCGGCAAATAAGGCAAAGAAGGGCACTGCGAGCTCATAGCTAGGTATATGTCATTTGTGTGTGATGCTAGTCTGTATTTTTTGTACTCAAGCTGTTAAATTTAGATGACAATGTGGCAGATGCTGCCTGGATTAGTGAAGTATTAGTGTGTGACACTGTGACTTGTGTGTCTATGTGCCCACTATGGTTGCTAATATGGTTTTATCTTGATGTACTACTCACAACTTCTTTTTGACGGAATCATGAGCCTAGCTATCTTGTAGCCAATCTCAAGGACTGTTCTTGATTCTACCGTAATACGTAATACGTACCACCCTAGATTCAATGATGCTTAACAATGAATATTGGTGGGCTCAGATGTCGATTATTCTGGCATTAGGTTATTCCTGTGGTTTTTTAACAAAGTTTAGTGACTTCTCTTTTAGGAAGGAGGCGGAAGGTAGTGGTGACAAGGACTTTGTGTGCTTTCTGAACCTGTGGAGTCCAAACTGAACATGGTGGCCAGCCAAACCAGATATTGGAGTCGACAAAATGCTACAGGTACAGCTTCTTACAAATAACACAAACACCTGAGTTTACAATGACATTTTATTTGAAGACTTGGTTCGAGGGGATAGTGAACAACATGCAGTTCATGAATGTAGACGAGAATCTAACAGACTTAACCTTGGACAGGGCCTAACAATACTTTGTACACACAATAGACAATACTCCATTCCTTCCTGTTATTCCAACCAATGCTGGATACCCTTGCTTCCTCCTAGACCATCAGCCCATTCTTAAGAGATCTAGTTTGTACAACTTTGTCCACTTGAGCTTCATCCTGAAAAGTTGAGAAAACACTTGCACTAATAAGTTTATCTGAACTCTAAACACAATAACAGATACTCAAACAGAAGAGACTTATTATTTCTTTCTTTTGTTTTGTTCTATGTAGGCATGACTCATGAGGTTAGGCGAATGGGTGTGTAGATAGTGTGGAGCTGCACGAAATATACCACAAATCTACGAGAGAAGTAGTCTAGTAAGACTGCAAGATCCATCCTAGTTTTCTTTTCTCGAATATGCATGAGTGTGCATATCATATACTCCCACTGTCCCATAATATAAGAACATTTTTGACACTATATTACTAGTATAAAAAACGTTCTTATATTATGGGACAGAAGGAGTATTAAAGAAGAAAGACAAAGAGTGCCTCCTAGCTTTTTGTTTTGGAAACAGGGAAATTGTTTGACAGTGCTAAGATTAAACAACTGATAAATTGGCCCAGGGTGGCTGCAGTTAAGAAGTTTGGCTCCTAGAGAGTTAATGGTGCCAGTCGTCATGCATGCATGGTGGCAAGTGACCTCTAAAGAAAAAGAAAAATACATAAATGCCCCTGCATGCTGTGCCTTTGACATTGAGGCTGGTCACAATGGGGAGTAACATAGAGCAAGAACATACACGCTATTCTATGCTATGTTACCACCATCACAATGGGTAGGAACATCATGCAAAACTCTATTTATTAGTTTATAGACTCACAATGTCTTGAAATATGTGATGTTCCGGTAACTAGCTATGTTACCACTACCCTCTCTTTCCTCATTAAATGTTTGCCATGTCAGCTTTTTGTCCTACATGACAACGATGTTACTACTAAGTTCCTCCCCATTGGGACTAGCCTGAGTCCAAACATCTGCGTTTCCTACTAGCAAGTAGACAAATACAGCTGCAACTTTTTATGCTTAATTATGTTCAACTGAAAACTTATTAGCATCCTACGCAACCCTACGTCTGTACAGTTTTTAGTTGAGAGTTATACCTTTTAGGCCCAGAAGCCCTGGGTCTTGTACTTGGGGAAGGGGATGCGGCCGTGCTCGATGCTGTTGACGTCGTCGACGAGGAGCTGGAAGTGGCGGCGCACCTCCTCGGCAGACTTGGTGCCCCCCATGGCGCTGGCCACCTTCTCCCAGAGGTTGGGGGCGCTCACGCCGTAGTAGGCGAGCGCCTCCTCGAACATCTTGTTCTCCTTCTTGCTCCACTCCGAGTCGGAGCTCGGGGAGGTGCTCCGCGACGACGACCCAGAAGACATCTTCAGGTGAGATGTGATGTTCTACTCGAACTAATAACACTACTTTCTTGTGCCTGGGGTGCTGGGGGGGAAGTGAGGAAGTCCTTTGCTCTTGGAGAAGCTCTGGTGGTTTGGTTTGGTGTCTCTCTTTGCTATGAGGGCTGCTATTTATAGGCCCTGGGAGCGTGCCATGTCTCTCTCTGTGGCTGTGGGTTAAAAGCTGGCTGAGGAGAGGACAACAAGCTTGGTTCTCGCAGGTTTTCTGAGCTGGGTATCAGTATCAGACATGAACAATTTAAGTGACAGCCTGTTTGAGCAATTAAGCCTTTTGGATCCATTTGCGCATTTCCAACGCATGCCAACGTCATCTCCAGTTGTATCCAACACTATACACATCAACTTAATCTGAATTAAGTCATAACTCTTGAATCCATCATATATCAATCTGAATTAGTGCTTCGGTTTGATGTAGAAGACAATTTGATTAATCTATCTTTTTTTCTTGAATAATTGTTTGATGTAATTTCCTGGCTAAGCTACATCTCTAAGGGAAATGAAATCTACTCTATTTTTTAGAAATGTTTTTGTGTGTGTGCGCGCGTATTCTGGCCCAGCTTGCTATACGTCACTATTCATTACTGTATTTGTTTTTCCCATGCCTTGTAAATGAATCTGTACTGTTTTTGAACTTGAACTTGAAATTCTACATGTTTATAAAAAACCATCTCTTCAACATTATACTATATATATTTTTGAGAATTTTTCAAAACTCAAAAACATATTCTGTCATGTATAGATGGAGGTGACCCTGGGCTGGGTGTGGGCACCCCAGGTCAGCCTGGCCATGCATATGGCACCACAGCCACTGACAGATGGCAATGTGGTGTGACCTCTCCTTCCACCAATGGTTTGCATGCATTTGACAACTGTTCATCACCATTCAGCAGGGCAGTAGTTACCACTCACTGACGATGACAATGTAATGGACGGCGAGTGCTCATCAGTTTCCCAAGGGAAAGAAAAAAAAGTAAGTGCTCTGGAATCTGGATGTATGCGCTCTCAAGCCATTGGTTCCAGCTCTGCTCAGTTACTACTACACCAGCTAGCTGTAGCTGGCCTTGATCCAAGTAGAAACCTGTCAAACCTTTGGAGCTTTGCACATGCATGCACCTTGCTTGTCTCTCCCCTAAAGTATAGTAACAGGTCACATTCACATTGATCACATGCATATCTCTCACCAAGGTTGTAGACTTGTAGTGTTCAACTTTCAACTTCACCCGTGGCATGGTCACGATATGTAAGCCAGCTTTGTTGTGAACAATTTTCAGCGTCGAACTTGTGCTTGTTTCGTAATTAAGTTCCGTGTTAAATTCACGTGTTCAGTACGTCGATCGCCATTCTTTTTTTTCTTGGTATTCAGTTTTCAAATACATACCTGGCCACAACTTCTACATGGTTCCAAATTCAACATTTTGGCACACATTGCTAGCTGCCGTAGCAAGCAGCATAGATCGACGGACACAGGCTGCGTGCTCTACTCACATCACCAACAGAAGCATCCATCTCTGCATGCATGGCGATGCCTCAGCCGTGTGATCCTGACATTGATGATGGGTCGGCAGACGGCAGAGAGTCTCGTAAAGTGTGCAGATCAGCCAATAGGCTGCAAGACGCCCACAGGAGAGGAGGAGGAGGATACGTGCTCTTCTGAACAGAGCTGCCAAGGTGCGCATACCCAAAAACCTCTCGTCTCCATGCCAATTTCCACTACTTTCCTGAAACCCCTCTGACCCAATAATGGTAAGCATGTCATACATGCACCCTCGTAGTATATCTGAGCTAATCACCATTTCATCTAAAAGCAGTTCTACCATATGTGCCAGAAACTGTGAACTAAAGCATGGATTTAGCATCACTGTATCTTTTATTACATTATTGGTGATATATATATAGTATCCTAGATTTTTTTTTCTACCAGTGAGTCAGCGATAGAGAAATCTTTTATAAGTGATAGACAAATCGTCTAAAGAAATATTTTTGCGTGGTTCAGAAAAGGGTCTCAGAATTCAGACATGTTTTGCTTGACCATGCAATAGTTTAGGGAGCACCATTCATCCGTTTGGGATAGAAAAAAGCGCACGGATGTGGGCTTAGAGTAAACCTGATCATTCCAAGGGCCGGGTCGGGTTCGGGCCGGGCTAGGCAAAGCCCAAAAAATCCCCAACCCCTAGCCTGGCCTGGCCCGAAATTCATGAATGATGTCATTTTTATTAAATTAATCATATTCAGGATATTATATTAATTTATTATACCTACATTTTTAATAAAAAAATATTTATATGAACATTTCGGGCTTTCTGGACGGACTTCGGGTGAGAAAGTGGAGCCCGAGCCCGGCCTGAATGTCGGGCTTCGGGTCCGGGCCTTTGGGCCAGGTTGCCCATGAACAGGTTTAGCTTATAGCCTCCATTGTTTTTTTTTTCGAAAAGGGGGTTTGCCCCGACCTCTGCATCAGAACGATGCATACGGCCATATAGCCTCCATTGTTTACATGTTGCACAAATGATCTCTCTCACACGGTCGACAACAGATTCCAAAGAGGGAGATGAAAACCCTCCGGGTCCGGGGACCGAAGGAATATATCTATCTTTCCATTTCCAGTGGTCTTGGAAAGGACATTGACAAAATTCCATCCTGCTCCTGGATCCTTGCTTTCTGCTTGCTCAAGGAGTCTTAGGAGGCTGGGGTTTGAATTGGACGCAACTTGCGTCGGGTTTGATTCTTGCGGGCATGTGGACTGGTTCACCACTCATCCACTGGAGATCTCTTCACCGGAATCATATATGCGTAAAAGCCATGGGAAAGATGCAGGGTTCCCCATCAAATTTTGAACAATTGGAGCAAAAATGCTTCTCATGAAGATGCTAGCTGATTAAATAAACCAGCAAAATGCGTACTTATTTCATGATGTATTTCCTGTTGTTCCACGGTCATGCATGCATGGGTTATGAGACTGGATTTTCTACTCTTGGGTGTACTACACCCGAGTTAGCAAAAAAAACATTTATCAAACAAAAACTAAAAAATCTTAAACTTTATGACATCAAGCTTTGTGAATTTTTTGAGTTTTTGCAGAATTTCATCCAAAAATAACATTTGAGGAGGTCTCACCGAAAATAACAAAATCGCTGCTCAAATTTTTGTGCACTTTCTGAGCAGCGATTTTTTTTCCGTGAGAGGTCCTCGGACGTTATTTTTGGATGAACTTTTGAAAGAACCTTGAACATATGGTAAAGTTTGATGCCACAAAATTTCATATTTTTTGGATGTTGTTTGATAAAAAAAATTCCAAATTTTTGCTAACTCGGGTGTAGTACACCCAAGAGTGACCATTACTTTCCGATGGGTTATTAACTTCCAAATAGCAGTATCACAACAATTGCAGATTTAACAAGCATGGTCCTGTATTTTTATTTTTTAAACATGACAGTATCTGATATACGATTTAAAAAAATTGAATATGCTATTTGGGATTTCAAATTAATCATGCGGAGTGCAAACGGAAGATTGGTTTGTTTTGAACGTGTTGCTTGTGGGCAAGTTTGAGTGACCAGAATGTTGTCCCTCTCGAGTAGGGATGGCAATGGGTACCCATTACCCACGTACCCGGCGGGTAAAAACCCTATTAGGGTAAGGGTATGGGTCTGGAAAATACCTATGGGTACACAAATAGGAAAATTTAAAACCCATTGGGTATAGCGGGTACGGGTATGGTTTAGTATAACCCATACCCATGTACCCATAGACCCGCATATAATCTGATTAATAGGCAATAAATATTACTGTTTAGGAACATATTAAACAATTTTTACATAAACACCGCAGCTAGCCCACAACGAAGCCACAAGCCTACGCTCAGAATCCCATACGTGATACATATCTAGGAGATTTTTATTTATTCTAAAAAAGCGTGTCTAGGTGATTAATTGATTTCCAGAATTTCCTCCTTCCTTATATGGCTATATCAGTGTGATTGACATCTAGAATTATCTCGCAAGCTCGTAGCAGCCAGCAGATCGATCACATCTCTTGGTCAAAAAAGAAAGATCGATCTCATCTTCTCGGCGCTTCCTACCACAGCTAGCGCCTCCGGCCGCTTGCTGCCTCGCACCACCACCTCATTCATATTCTCCAGAGCTCGCACGTGGATGGGAAGCGCGAGGTGGAGCTGTAGCTCGGCGACCACCATGGCCAGGAGCATGGCACGCCTACCTTGAGCCCAACCCTATTGTCAGATGATGCCTTTCACCTCCGCGCGCCAGGAAACAATTAACTCCCCGGCCGACGTCAACGTCTGCCACCTCGTGCTCCGGGGTCCAAGGAGTAGCACCGTCACAGCACTACGTTTGAGACATCCGTGAACCAGCGACACCCTAGCCTGCTTAGCAATGGTCGATCTGCTGCTGCCGCCAAGCACAAGAACACGAGCACGGCTATTTTGGTTAGGTGAGCTTCGATTTTGTTTGTGATTTGATGATAACGAACACTTACTTACATTTTGAATATATTTGTTGAAACTACACGCACGCCTAGCTCAACACGCAAGCGACCGATTAAGTATGCAATATTTTGTTTCAAACAGCAATTACTTCTATCTGTATGTTATGCGATATATTCATGTACATCAGTACACATTACCCTTGATTTCTGCATAGAGATGCATGATATACATGATGAATATGAAATTTTGTGTCTGGTGATTGAGTACAAATATTTTATTTTCGCAGAAATATGTTTTTCGTATATACGTGAACATTGATATTTGCAGTGATACAAGCACCAACATCGAAGTAGATGTTCCTTTTGAATGGGTCGATCATACATCTGCCCCAATGTATCAAGATGAAGACCGTGTTGTTATTATAAGTTGTTTTTTATGACTATGTAGTTCCCAAATTGATGTGTTGCGAATCTGGGTAATTTTACCCGCGGGTACCCATTTACCCTGTCGGGTGATGGGTATGGGAAAAACTTGAACCCGTCGACGGGTATGGGTACGGGTGGTGGGTAAAGTTTCGGGCGATGGGTAAGGGTATGGGGTGGCTCCACCCGTACCCAAACCCGGCGGGTGCCATCCCTACTCTCGAGTGAAAGGGCAGATAAAAGGAGAGGAGGGGGCATCACATATTGTGTGGAATTTATCTCTTACCATGTACTCCCTCTATCCCAAAATTCTTGTCTTAGATATGTCTAGATAGTGAAGTATCTAACACTAAAACGTGACTAGATACATCCGTATTTAGACAAATCGAAGACAAGAATTTTGAGACGGAGGGAGTACACAAGAACTAACTTTATATCTGCATGTATGTCTTTTATTTTTGGCAAAGAAAAAAATTCAGTTGCTACATGCATGCTTTTGCGGTCTCTTCGGGTGTTTTTCTGCTTCCTACAGGAAGGCATTTGCTCTTGCATATTTTGCCAGTATTCTCTAAGGCAGGCCATCACAATACAGTTCAAGTACGTTAGAAAACATAACTTTATCCTACGTACAATCCGCACTATCTTACCGCTTTCTTCTTGACGAAAATGACGACGAGCTACAGCCTAGTGGGCGTGGCGTGTTTGAGGAAAACAAAATTAGTGACCCGTGCCCACTGAAATAGGCGACATAAATCTTTCCCTCATTGCCTGCAGTTTGATCTTTGGCGAAGATTTTGTTGTAAACTTGTTGCTATATTATAATTCAGCGCCGGCCTACGGAAAATCGGAGATCCTTAGTTTGACCGTAGATAATATAAAAGGCATATCGCATTGTGCAGTATATTTACATAAGGGGTACCACGTAGCCTGAGCTACAAAGAAACTTTGTGTTACATTAGCTTGTATGGAGGAACCAACTTTCTATCTACAAAGTATGTTTCGATTCTTTTGTTAAGTCTTTCAGAACAACCAGCCTGATTTTATTTTTATTTTTCTGCGAATCAACCAGGCTGAATTTGCAAGTACAAACATCACCTATGATCTATCTTCACAAAATAAGCAAAGTGGGAATGCTTTTGGGCTCTGTCTAAGCTATCATTATTAGTAGGTATATAGTACAGTATCTTCTTCTTTGGCAGCTGCTTGGCTGCATAAGGGCATGGCCAATGCAAAGCCCCAGGGTGATGCTTCACATGCCATGTAGGATCGGATAACAGAAAAAGTAGGTTCGGATGAGGAAGCAGGATCCTCTTCAGGAGGCGGGTTCTTAGAGAGAAAAAGTGTGGTCCAGTGCATAAAGTTAGAAAAGTTAAAGTGAAGAGGAGAGATGCATGTCTAGTGTGAGTCACTTTCTAATCTTTGATGAGGTCCACTAGTAGTAGCTTGCATTGGGGAGAAAAAATCAACACATATGCCTCAGATTACTTTTTGTCATGAGGCATATGGATACATATGCCACCATTGTACATGCCCTAATTGACTGATCCCTCCCTATACGGATGCCAAGTAGTAGTAGCCTTGGATCGGACTGGATTCCATGTCACTGCATCATCGGCTGGCCATATTCCAAATTTGGGCCCAAAAGCTCTGGGATCCGGATTCAATTCTCTCAACAAGTTGCTGGAGATGGGAATCGGAATCCAGGCTAGGGTAGCGGGCGTCGCTATATATGCTGTGGATTCAAAGCTACCCGCCCTTCTTTCTTTCTTTTGACCTGAAAAGGAAACGGCGACTCCCTCCGGTTTTCTCCTCTTCACAGGGTACGTGCACGGCACACACTACCCCCGCTGCCGCTGGGTTCATTCTAAGAAGTTTAATCAGAGTGTGGCCAATGTATTCATTAATGCGAAAATCCAATTCGGCTCATCTACACCCTGTGAACAATAAATTCAAATAAAATAGTAGAAAATTTTAAATTGCTAGTAGGAATAATATGGCCGTAGCTACATGCGTCGTCGCTTTTCGGTCTGTGTTTTGAAGGCCACAACATTTAGCAAGCTTTAGATAAGTTTTTTGAGGGAACAGCTTTAGATAAGTTGTACCATAATTTATGATAATGTCAGGCTTTCACCACAGTCACAAAGATAACTTGCAAAACTTTTCTGACAAACTGAAACCTCTCTCATAGTATCAACATCAATGTAGTTGGACAAAAACAACTAGCATTTTGGCTTGCCGGCTAGCATTCTGGAGCTAGGTCTATAGGAACTTGTGGTTGGTACCATGTAAGAGGATTAAGATGAGATAATTGGTGTAATGCTATGTGTATAGTATTGAGCCTCCTGAGCAAGTACGTATATATACATGTGAGGGCAAGAAGAGTTTTTTTAAGGAAACAACAGGACTTTATTGCTTACTTTTATTAAGTTTCAAAGAAATAGTATATCATAGGTCAACATGCATGAGACGAGGTGTTCCGGAAAAAAAACAAAGAACGGGAATTCAAAGTGGGTGAGCATGTTCTAATTCCAGAAGGCTCCGCCGGCTGATGGCTGTGGTTGGCCTTCATCTCCTCGCGCCGCGGGTGGCGGCGCGGGCCTTTCATCCCCACATGGCGGGATCTCCGGCTGCTGCAAATCAGCGGCCCTAGATGTCGAGGTGCACGCGGCGGAGACAGATGCCGGGTCGGCGGCCCTGGTCTTCTTCGGGGACCTTGGCGACCGTTGTGGCCGATGGCGGCACGGCGCCTGGTTCGGGGGACTCGGCACGACTAAGCCCCTGATCTCCACGTGGTGCGGGTGGTGATAGCGATGTTCGCTCAGATTTTCGGCCTGCTCTTGGAAGCCGGCGGGCGACGGCATGGGGGACGTCGTTCCACCTAATAAAGGCGGCGGTCCTAGTGTTCCTCTCACGCCAAGACGAAGATCTTCTTGATGCTTGTCCTCCTTGATCTGGCCGGAGTATCATGTTCCGAAAGGCTCCACCGGCGAACTCCCTTAGGTGCCTCATGCTTGGAGATTGCTGGATCAGATGGGATTCAGTTGTGTGCACCCATGTTTTTACCGACCGTTTGGTTTCTGGAGGGAGCGGCGTGAAGCTTTGCTATTTGTTCCCATCATGGGACATGTCTTTTTGTTCCATGGTGAAGTTAGAGGCGGAGAATGTCATGGAAGATGTGATCTGAGGACTAGTAATTGTCGTTCGAGTCTTTGCGGTGATGAGGAATTTGTTTGGTGTTTCGGGATTCGTAGCAGTGGCATGCAAATGGGGGCGACAACACAGGAGAAGTTCAAGGTCTAACCTTTCGGGGTGAAAACTCAAGGTCTGGCCTTAATTGGTTGTGCCTAGCAATGGTCTTTTGAAGGCATTGTTTTGAGAGCGTGGACTTTTCTTCAGGGTGAAAACCGATGTTCTACGATCGGGTGACGATGGCGCTTGTACACTGTTTCCTTCTTGGAGACATCGCTTTTGGTGAATTTGGACTTCAGGTGTTGTCTTGGTGGTGTTTGTACGGCTGCTTCAAGGGCTAGATCACCGTAGCGGGACTTTTCTTTCTTAGTTTCTTCTTCTTCTTTTTGACTGTGTGCGTACGTAGTGCGATTAGGGTATTGCGTTTTTGCAGAGGCTGTGTGTAATTGATATCTCCGCGATATAAATATATTCCCTTTGTCGAAAAGAAGACAATGATGCCTGGATTAGTGAAGTATTAGTGTGTGACACTGTGACTTGTGTGTCTATGTGCACACTATGGTTGCTAATATGGTTTTATCTTGATGTGCTTGTCCTGCCTTGTTGTCAATGACGTTTAGCTTCACCCTGTACTGTTACTTGTAGAGAAGAGTGTAATTTTTATGGCTGGAAACAGTATGGGATCGCCATATGTCCATGTCTCTGCTCCATCATCTTCTATCATTGTTCAGCTTTGACTTGATATATATAGCCTGTTGTACTTGACTATACTGTACTCCCTCCGTAAAGAAATATAAGAGCGTTTGGATCACTAAAATAGTGTTCTAAACGCTCTTATATTTGTTTACAGAGGGAGTACTTTGCAGTGTTTGAAATAATACTCGCAACTTCTTTTTGACGGAATCATAATCGTATCTTAGCCAATCTTAAGGACTGTTCTTGATTCTACCATAATACCACCCTAGATTCAATGGTGCTTAACAGTGAATATTGGGCTCAGATGTCGATTATTCTGGCATTAGGTTCTTCCTGTGGTTTTTTAACAAAGTTTAGTGAATTCTCTTATGGGGAAGAGGAAGGTAGTGGTTTCAAGGATTCTGTGTGCTTTCTGAACCTGTGGAGTCCAAACTGAACATGGTGGCCACTGGCCAGCTAAACCAGATATTGGAGACGGCAAAATGCTACAGGTACAACTCACAAATAACACAAACACATGAGTTTAATATGACATTTTATTTGACGACTTGGTTTGAGCGGATAATGAACAACACCCGGTTCATGAATGTAGACGAGAATCTAACAGACTTAACCTTGGACAAGGGCCTAACAATACTTTGTACACACAATAGACAATACTCCATTCCTTCCTGTTATTCTAACCAATGCTGGATACCCTTGCTTGCTTCCTCCGAGAACATCAGCCCATTCTTAAGAGATCTAGTTTGTACAACTTTGTTCACTGTCCACTGGAGCTTGCACTGCTTCATCCTGAAAACATGAGAAAACATTTGCACTGTAAGCTTATCTGAACTTTGTTCTTTCTTTCCTTAATTTAATTTTGTTTCATTCATGAATGGTGTGTAAATAGAATATGGAGCTGCACAAAATCTACCAAAAGTCTATAAAAGAAATAGCCATGTAAGCTGAAAGCACGCAGGAGAAAGACGGTAAGATCCATCCAAGCTTTTGTTTTGGAAGTAGGGAAATTGTCTGATAGTACTAAGATTAAATCACTGATAAATTGGGCCAGGGTGGCTGCAATTAAGTAGTATGGCTCATAGAGAGTTAATTGATGGTGCGATCGTCATGCATATGCATGCATGGTGGTAAGTAACCTCTAAAGAAAAATAAAAATACATAAATGGCCCTTTGACATTGAGTTAAAAAACATCTACTTTTCCCAGGAAGCAGACAAATACAGCAGTAAACCAGTAACTGGCATGCTTATGCTCAACTGAAAACTTTGTTAACATCAGAGTATCCTATGTCCGTTGAGAATTATACCTTTTACTAGGTCCAGAATCCTTGGGTCTTGTACTTGGGGAAGGGGATGCGGCCGTGCTCGATGTTGTTGATGTCGTCGACAAGGATCTGGAAATGGCGGCGCACCTCCTCAGCAGACTTGGTGCCCCCCATGGCGCTGGCCACCTTCTCCCAGAGGTTGGGGGCGCTCACGCCGTAGTAGGCGAGCGCCTCCTCGAACATCTTGTTCTCCTTCTTGCTCCACTCCGAGTCGGAGCTCGGCGAGGTGCTCCGCGACGAAGACCCGGAAGACATCTTCAGGCGAGATTTGATGCTCCACTCGAACTAACAGCACTGCTTTCTTGTGCCTGGTGTGTTGGGGTGAGGGCTCCTGGAAGTCCTTTGTGTTTGGTTCGGTGTTTCTCTTTGGTGCGAGGGTGGCTATTTATAGGCCCTGGGGGCATGTCCGGTCTCTCTCTCTCTCTCTCTCTTTTTCTGTATGCATATTCTGGCCCTAGTTAGCTTGCTATTTGGCACCATTCATCAATGAATTTGTTTTTTCCATACCTTGCAAATGAATCTGTACTGTATTTGAACTTGAATTTTTACATGCCTATAGAAAACCACCGTCTCATCAACATCCTGTAATTTTTTTGACTCCAAAACATGGTGTTTTCATTGGTCTGCGCCGTCGTCAGGTAAATGGAGGTGGAGTTGGCCTGGGCTGCTGTGGGTGTGGAGCGTGGGGATGCATGGCATGGCATGGCATGGCAATGGTGGTTGTGACATCTCTCCTTCCTCCAATGCTTTGCACGCATTTGACAACTGTTCATCCATCACCAGAGCCGTTGGTTCCAGCTCAGTTAATACACCAGCTAGCTAACTGTAGCTGACCTTGCTCCAAGTAGAAACCTGTCAAGCCTTTGGAGTTTGGAGCTTTGCACGTGCATGCACCTTGCTTGTCTCTCCCCTAAAGTATAGTAACAGGTCACATTCACTTTGATCACATGCATGCCTAGCTCTCACCAAGGTTGTACTCCCTCGTTCCTAAATATAAGTATTTAAAGAGATTCCACCATGGACTACATAGGGAGCAAAATGAGTGAATCTACACTTTAAATGCATCTATATACATCCGTATGTTGTCCATGGTGAAATCTCTCCAAAGACTTATATTTAGGAACGGAGGGAGTATATAGTGTTCAACTTCCCACTTCTCCACCATGGCATTGGCATGGGCACGATCGCAGGCAGCTTTGTTGTGAACAATTTTCAGCGTCCAACTTGTGTTTGTTTGGTAATTAAATTCCTTGTGAAATTCACGTGTTCACTAGCTACGTCGATCGCCATTCTTTTCTTTTTTTTTCTTGGTATTCAGTTTTCAAATACTCCGCTTGATGCTACATTTGAGATAATAAAATCGCCCTTTATCGAAAAAAAATCAGTTTTCAAATACATACCCAGCCACAGTACATCTTCTACGTAGTTCCAAATTATTGAACATTTTGGCACACATTGCTAGCTACCGTAGCCGTAGCCCGTAGCAAGCAGCGTAGAACGATGGATGGCTGACCTGTCAAAAAAAAAAAACATGAATACAGGCTGTGTTCTCTGCTCACATCACCAACGGAAGCATCCATCTCTGCATGCATGGCGATGTCTCAGCCGTGCATGATCCTGACATGGATGATGGGTCGGCAGAGAGTCTCGTAAAGCGTGCATATCAGCCAATAGGATGTAAGGCGCCCACAGGAGAGGAGGAGGAGGATACGTGCTCTTCTGAACAGAGCTGCCAAGGTGCGCATACCCAGAAAAACCTCATCTTGATGCTCATCTCCATTAATTTTGTGAACCCTCTGACCCAATGTTACACAAGCAGTGGCGAATCTAAGGGGGATGCTTCAACAGGCTTGAGCCCCCCCC
>LR738709.1:700999504-701048196 GCA_902687465.1 Secale cereale | reverse complement strand
CCCCCCCACCTCCTTCGTTTTCTTCCAAGATTCGCCACTTAACACAAGCACGTCATGCATATGCACCCTCATAGCCTATCTGAGGCTAATCACCATTTCATCTAAAAGTATGCCCGAGGAAACTGTGAATTAAATCATGGATTAAGCATCTCTGAATCTTTTATTACTCCTACATTATTATCGGTGATAGAGTATCCTAGAAATTTTTTAGCAGCGATAGAGTCTTAGAGAAATCGTCTGAAGAATTTTTAATTTTTTTGCATTGTTCATAAAGGAGCCTCGGAATTCGGAGGTAGTGTTTTGCTCGTCCACGCATTAGTTTAGGGAGCACCATGATTGCTTAATCCATTTGAGAGAGAAAAATCGGCAGCGATGTGCGCTAAGAGCTTCCATTCGTTAACATGCCGCGCCATCTCCGCCACGCGGTCGACGAACATATTCCAAAGAGGCGATGAACACCCTCTAGCTCTGGGGACAAAGGAATAAATCTATCTCTATGTGTGTTATCTTTCCATCTCCAATGGTCTTGGAAAGGGAATTGACAGAATGCAATCCTGCTCCTGGCTCCTTGCTTAATGCACTGGACTGTACGTACCGGGGCGGCGAGCACAACTTGCGTTTGATTCTTGCAGCGTGTGGGCTGGTTCACCATCCGTTCACCGGAGATCTCTTCATCAGAATCATATCTGCGCAAAAGCAATGGGAAAAGTGCAGGATTCCCCGTCATATTTCAGACAATTGGAGCAAAAAACTTTTCAGGAAGATGCTAGCTCATTTAAGCTAGCAAAATGCGTACTTATTTCATGTATTTCTCCAATCAGTTTTTATTGTTCCGCGGTCATGCATGGGTTAACTTCCAAAAGGCAGGTTATCACAAGCATATTCGTGTATTTTTAAACACGACATCATCTGCTCTACGATTGTTACAAATTGAATATGTTGTAGTAATATCTATTCTAGATTTATAATTAATCACGCGGATCGAAAACCGCTGGGTTTTTTCGAACGTGTTGCTTCTTTTGCGAAAGTTTGACTGACCACGGTGATGTCTCCCTCAAGTGAAAGAGCAGAGGGAGACATCACTGTGGTCAGTCAAACTTTCGCGGAGAAATCCTTGTCGGCCAGGGTGACAAGGATATTGTGCGGAATTTGTATCTTATCTTGTAAAAGAACTAACTTTCTATCTGCACGCATGTTTATTTATTTATTTTTGGCAAAAACAATCATCCAAAAATAAAAACTTTCGGGCCTGATATGCTGCTATTGCGTCCGGTCGGCTACCGTCGTTGACGATGGAGGTGGAGCCCTTCCGCATGCCGACGGTGCTGCTGCCCCTAGTCCCGGCTCCTCTTCTTTGTTGTGCAGCCCTACTTCGCGGTGCCGTGGCGAGACAACGTGAGAAACTTCAAGACCGTGTTGGCGCAGGGTAGTGGTCGGTTTGGTGGCGAGCTCCAGAGCATTCGAGGTGAAGGTTGGGATCAAGAGAAATCCTTGTCGACCTGGCCGACACCGACGCGGTGGCGCCTGAGGGTACCGTCGGACCTTCCTGGAGGGCGCCGGGGGCTACCCTTCCTCTCTCCTCGCCGCGTACCGAGGGAAACCCTTGGCAGCAGCATTGTCATCGTTGCTTCCCTTCTTGGAGGTGTTGATTTGTACCGGCGCTTCGGAGTCTAGGAGCTTGGTGGGAGATATCCGGTGGGCGTAGTGGTCGCGAGGCTTCTTCATTTTTTTCGATCCGCCGTTGTCGGTATTGGTTCATTTTGTATTTTCTCTTTCGTTTTTTTTGTGTGTGACTGTGATGCTTCCGCCCAAGCACCTATCGTTGGTTGTATGGGTTAGTTTAGCATACGGGTCCAAGAATTCCGGGATCCTTGGTTTGACCAGAGTGTGTTGTCTCCTTCAAGTGAAAAGGGAGATAAAACGTGGGAGGCATCTCATATTGTGCAGAATCACACTATCTTGTATAGGACTAGCTTTATATCTGCACGTATGGTTTTTGATTCTTGGAAGAAATTCACTCATCCATCTGATGTCGAGGCCAGTACAAACATCATCTATCTATCACAACGTATATTAAGCAAAGTGGGAATGCTTTTGGGGCCATCACTAGTCGGTATATGGTATCTTGTTTGCCAGCTGCTCGAATGACTGATCCCTATCTATGGATACCATGCAAGTAGCCTTGGATCGGACTCGATTCCGTCACTGCATCATCATCGTCTGGCAGGCTAGATTCTAAAATTTGGAGCCCAAAAGCTCCGGGATCCGGATTCGCTTCCCTTAACAAGTTGCTAGGGGCAACTTGTTGAGGGAAGCCAATCCGGATCCCCCGCAAAAAAAAAAAAAAAAAAAAGTTGCTAGGGGAGACAGGAATCGGAATCCAGGCCAGGGTCGATATGCCCGAGATTCAAAGCTTCCCTCCTTTCTTTCTTTTCACCTGAAAAGGAAACGTAGACCCCCAAAATCACTCCTTAATTCCACCACGCCTGGTTCATTCTGAAATGATACTATTTGCTTCATACATATTGCTACTGCAAATATGGCCATAGCTCTATGTATGTGACCTCGCTTTTCAGTCTGTGTTTTTGAGACAGCAACTCAAAATATATGTTTACCATGAGTATGATATCATCGGGCCTTCATCACGATCACAAATTATTGTCTACAAATCGTCCTATACAAGATAACTTACAAAACTTTTCTGACAAGTGAAACAACTCGCACATAGTAACAACGTACTCCCTCCGTCCCAAAATAAGTGTCTCAATTTTATACTAATTTTAGTACAAAGTTGTACTAAGGTCAAGAAACTTATTTTGACACGGAGGGAGTAGTATAACAAAAACAAGTAGTCATCTTTTTTTTCAAGGGGGTGTGGGGGAGAGACTTCTCCCACCTGAATCTTTCATTTAAGGGGGTCAAAACGACCAAGTGTCACTTTTTATAGAGAGAAAGAGAGCGCGGGGGTGGGTCGGGGGGGAGGGGGGCAGAACCAAACTTGCAGAAACTACAACAACACCACCAAAGCACGAAGCCACAAAATCGACATGACTTTGGTGTTGGGGAACGTAGTATTTTCAAAATTTTCCTACGATCACGCAAGATCTATCTACTAGATGCATAGCAACGAGGGGAAGAGTGTGTCTACGTACCCTCGTAGACCGGGAGCGGAAGCGTTTAGTGACGCGGTTGATGTAGTCGAACTTCTTCGCGATCCAACCGATCAAGCACCGAACGTACGGCACCTCCGCGTTCAGCACACGTTCAGCTTGATGACGTTCCACGAGCTTTTGATCCAGTTGAGCTTCACGAGAGAGTTTCGCTAGCACGACGGCGTGGTGACAGATATGATGTATCTACCGGCGCAGGGCTTCGCCTAAGCACTGCAACGGTATGACCGAGGTGTGTTTCTGTGGAGAGGGGCACCGCACACGGCTAAAACAATTCAACTTGTGTGTTCTAGGGTGCCCCTCTGCCCCCGTATATAAAGGAGCAAGGGAGAGGCCGGCCCTAGAGGGGGCACGCCAAGTGTGGGGAGTCCTACTAGGACTCCTAAGTCCTAGTAGGATTCCCCTTTCCTTTCCGGAGTAGGAGAGAAGGAAAGAGGTGGAGAGGGAGAAGGAAAAGGGGGCTGCACCCCTTGTCCAATTCGGACCAGAGAGGGGGTGCGCGCCTCCTTCCTTTTGGCCTTTCTCCTCTATTCTCGTATGGACCAATAAGGCCCATATACTCCGAAAAATATCCGAATCACTCGGAACCTTTCCGATGTCCGAATATAGTCGTCCAATATATCGATCTTTACGTCTCGACCATTTCGAGACTCCTCGTCATGTCCCCGGTCTCATCCGGGACTCCGAACTCCTTCGGTACATCAAAACTCATAAACTCATAATACCGATCGTCATCAAACGTTAAGCGTGCGGACCCTACGGGTTCGAGAACTATGTAGACATGACCGAGACTCATCTCCGGTCAATAACCAATAGCGGAACCTGGATGCTCATATTGGCTCCTACATATTCTACGAAGATCTTTATCGGTCAAACCGCATAACAACATACGTTGTTCCTTTTGTCATTGGTATGTTACTTGCCCGAGATTCGATCGTCCGTATCTCTATACCTAGTTCAATCTCGTTACCGGCAAGTCTCTTTACTCGTTCCGTAATACATCATCTCGTGACTAACTCATTAGTCTTTTGCTTGCAAGGCTTATTATGATGTGCATTACCGAGAGGGCCCAGAGATACCTCTCCGACACTCGGAGTGACAAATCCTAGTCTTGATCTATGCCAACACCACGAACACTTTCGGAGACACCTGTAGAGCATCTTTATGATCACCCAGTTACGTTGTGACGTTTGATAGCACACAAGGTGTTTCTACGGTATTCGGGAGTTGCATAATCTCATAGTCATAGGAACATGTATAAGTCATGAAGAAAGCAATACCAGTAAAACTAAACGATCATAGTGCTAAGCTAACGGATGGGTCTTGTCCATCACATCATTCTCCTAATGATGTGATCCCGTTGATCAAATGACAACTCATGTCTATGGTTAGGAAACATAACTATCTTTGATCAATGAGCTAGTCTAGTAAAGGCATACTAGGGACACTCTGTTTTGTCTATGTATTCACACATGTACTAAGTTTCCAGTTAATACAATTCTAGCATGAATAATAAACATTTATCATGATATAAGGAAATATAAATAACAACTTTATTATTGCCTCTAGGGCATATTTCCTTCACTTTCGTGCTGGAGCCGGCGGCGTCCTCCTTCTGCAGCCGTCGACTCGATACTCATCGTCCATCATCCCCGCTAGACACCGCCGTAAGCGATCCGGTCGCTCGCGGCTCCAGCGGTGGGTAAAACACGCGGTGGCTCGTCAAATGGACACCCCGCAAGTCGCGGCCATCGAGCCCGACGGTTACCTTTACGGGCCGGCCGACCAGTCGACCGGGCTCGAAGATTCCGTTTTCGAGTGCGGGAGCAGCGACCCCACGACGGAAATACTCATGGTCGATTCGCACCGTAGCCTGCCAGGTTTTCCTCGCGGAGAGAACGGCGGCAGCGGCGGCGATCGAGCGCACGACAACGACGGCTACATCCCTCAGCCCCTCACCTCCGAGCAGAGGGCTGAACTCTGTCGCCGCAACGGAGATGCGCTCTTCACCCCCATCGTGGGAGATTCCCCAGAAGCTTTGGCCCTCGAAGCCACGTGCGTTGCCACCTTGGCCGAGCGCGCGCGCCTGGAAAACGTCCAACGTTCACTCGACAAACAGGCCCGCCGACTGGCCCCCGAGTCCAGTTGACGGCCGCGACAGTCACGTCAACGTGAGACTCAGGTGTTCCGCACACCAGTCCAAAACCTCGAAGCCGCGGCTCGTATCGTGGAGTCAATTCAGCCCTCCCAGTCGGAGGCTGGAAGAGGCCTTCAGCAGATCCGAGCTTTACTTCGAACGGCTGAAGAGCAAAACGCGGCTATCTCTCAGTCGCGCAACAGGATTCATAGCAGATCGGTGGCTGCAGACACCGTATGGTCGGCCCACTGTCCGAGATCGCCCCTGAGGCGTGAGGAACGTGGTCCGCGGCATGACCGACACCTGGGTCGGAACGACGACCCACTCGACCGTCGACACGGACGCAACGACCGCCGTCGAGTGCCTACCCCTCCTCCGGGGAGTGGGTCACACTCGCCTCCGCGGCACGTGGGCAGGCGCCTGCGAGACGACGAGCGTAGGATTCCCCCGGATCCCCGGCGGCCAGGCTTCGACGCGAGGTCCATCCTTGTGCAGGGCCGGGTCGACCGTAACCGGGCATCCAGGGACGAGCGAGGCGGAGACCAACCCTCCGGCAGTCGAGCTCCGGCTTCCGGGCCCAAGTGTTTTTGCAGCGCAATCAGGGCTGCAGAGACCCCCCCCCCCGAACTTCAGGCTGGCGGCCGGAGTAAGCAAGTTCACCGGTGAGTCGAAGCCGGACACGTGGCTGGAAGACTACCGAGTGGCCGTGCAGATCGGGGGAGGCAACGACGACGTGGCCATGAAGCACCTCCCCTTGATGCTGGGAGGCTCCGCTCGGGCGTGGCTCAACCAGTTAGCCCCCAGGAGCATATACAGTTGGGAAGAGCTCGCTCGGGTGTTCGTTCGGACCTTCGAAGGCAACTTCAAACGACCTGCCGGGCTCGCCGAGCTTCAGCATTGCACCCAGAAGCCGAGCGAAACTTTGAGGGACTACATTTAGCGGTGGACCACTTTGCATCACACAGTGGAAAACATCTCCGAACACCAGGCGGTGTGCGCCTTCAAGGAAGGCGTGCGCAATCGGGAGTTGAATCTGAAGTTTGGGCGAACAGGCGACATGTCCCTGTCGCGAATGATGGAAATTGCCAGTCGGTCCGCCAATGGTGAGGAGGCCGATCGGCTCCGCAGCGGCAAGAAACCAGTCGGGCAGGACGACCAGAATCACAATCGGAAGAACAAGCGTAAGGCCGACCCAGCTGCTCAGGGAGAGGCTGCAGTGGTCAACCAAGGGAAGGGCAAAGGAAAGCCCAAAGGCTCCTGGGCCCCCAAGAAAGGAAAGGGTCAGGCTGGAGATGACATGCTCAACCAGCCGTGCCCCATACACACTAAGAAGGACGACGAGGGAAACTTGGTGTATCCCAAGCACACCACTCGACAGTGTTGACTCTTGATCCAGAGTTTCTAGAAGGATCAGTCCACTGAGAAAGAGAAGAAATCAGAAGAATTCGAGGACAAGGAAGGGGACGGAGGATACCCCCGCATCAACTCCACTTTGGTGATTTTCGTAGACATCAAGAGCAAGAGTCGGCTGAAGATCATCAACAGAGAAGTGAACATGGTTGCTCCCGCGACCCCCACGTTCCTGAAATGGTCGAAGACCCCCATCACGTTTGACCAGTCCGATCATCCGGCGCACATCGCCACCCCAGGGCGGCAAGCGTTGGTGGTCGACCCAGTGGTCGAAGGCACTCGACTGACCAAGGTTCTTATGGATGGAGGCAATGGCTTGAATATCCTGTATGCGGCAACCCTCCGGGATATGGGCATTCCGATGTCCAAGCTAAGGGAAAGTAACATGAGGTTCCATGGGGTAATCCCCGGGAAGAAGGCCGACTCACTTGGTCAGATCTCACTCGACGTCGTCTTTGGTGAATCCAAGAACTTCCGAAAGGAGAAGCTGGCGTTCGAAGTGGTGGACTTTAACAGCGCCTATCACGCCATCCTGGGTAGGCCAGCCTACGCCAGGTTCATGGCTCGACCGTGTTACGTCTACCTCAAGCTGAAGATGCCGGGACCCAACGGTGTCATAACCATCACTGGGAACTGGCAGAAAGCGGAAGAATGCTTCCAGAAAGGCTCGAAGATCGCCGACGAGCAGATGGCAGCAGTAGAGATGGAGGAGTACCAGAAGCAAGTGGATCGAGGCAACCTGCTAAGTGTTGGAGATATGCCCTAGAGGCAATAATAAAAGCATTATTATTATATCTCCTTGTTCATGATAATTGTCTGTTATTCATGCTTGAATTGTATTGTACGGAAACAGCGATACATGTGTGAATACACAGACCACAATGAGTCCCTGGTAGGCCTCTAGTTACCAGCTCGTTGATCAACAGATGGTCACGGTTTCCTGACCATGGACATGAGATGTCAGTGATAACGGGATCACATCATTAGGAGAATGATGTGATGGACAAGACCCAAACTTGAGCATAACACGAGATCGTATAGTTCGTAATGCATAAGATTTTCGGTGTCAAGTATTTATTCCTTAGACCATGAGGTTGTACAACTCCCGGACACCGTAGGAGTACTTTGGGTGTGCCAACCGTCACAACGTAACTGGGTGGCTATAAAGGTACGCATCGGGTATCTTCAAAAGTGTCTGTTGAGTTGGTACGAACCGAGACTGGGATGTTGTCACTCCGTATGACGGAGAGGTACCTCTGGGCCCACTCGGTAAGACATCATCATAATGAGATCAATGTGACTAAGTAGTTAGTCACGGGATGATGGATTACGGATCGAGTAAAGAGACTTGCCATAACGAGATTGAACAAGGTATCGGGAATACCGACGATCGAATCTCGGGCAAGTACCGTACGGATAGACAAAGGGAATAACATACGGGATTGAGTGAATCCTTGACACAGTGGTTCATCCGATGAAGATCATCGAGGAACATGTGGGAACCAACATGGGTATCCAGATCCCGCTGTTGGTTATTGACCGGAGAGTGGTCTCGGTCATGTCTACGTGTCTCCCGAACCCGTAGGGTCTACACACTTAAGGTTCGGTAACGCTAGGGTCGTAGAGAGAAATGCACGTGGAAACCCGAAAGTTGTTCGGAGTCCCGGATGAGATCCCGGACGTCACGAGGAGTTCCGGAATGGTCCGGAGGTAAATATTGATATATAGGAAGTCCAGTTTCGGCCAACGGGTGATCTCCGGGGGTCACCGGGAGCGTCCCGGGACCACCGGAGGGGCCCCGGGGGTCCACCGGGTGGGGCCACCCATCCCGGTGGGGCCCCTAGGCCGCAAGGGGAAGTGTCCAGCCCTCAGGGCTGGCGCACCACTAGGGGGTCCACCTCCCCATGCGCCTAGGGTTAAAACCCTAAGGGGGAAGGGGGCTCCACTTGCCTTGGGGGGCAAGGAACCCCTCCTGGCCGCCGCCCCCTTGCAGATTGGATCTGCAAGGGGTCCAGGCGCACCCCCCTAGCCCCTATATATATGTGGGGAGGGAGAGGGCAGCCGCACCCAAGCCCTGGCGCCTCTCCCCCTCCCGTCACACCTCCATACTCCTAACGCAGGGCGCCCGGCGAAGCCCTGCTGCGATCTCCACTGC
Source organism: Secale cereale (assembly GCA_902687465.1). Lineage (NCBI taxonomy): Eukaryota > Viridiplantae > Streptophyta > Magnoliopsida > Poales > Poaceae > Secale > Secale cereale. Next base: position 701,039,324 of record LR738709.1, on the reverse strand, counting down.
ATCCGTCATCACGCCGTCGTGCTGCCGGATCTCTGACGACATCTCCTCCCCCCTTGCTGGATCAAGAAGGAGGTGACGTTGCTGCACCGTATGTGTGTTGAACGCGGAGGTGCCGTCCGTTCGGCGCTAGATCATCGGTGACGAAGAACGTGAAGAGTACGACTACTTCATCCACACTTCGTTGAAAGCTTCCGCACGCGATCTACATAACGGTATGTAGATGCACTCTTATTTGCTCGTTGCTAGATGTCTCCATAGTTGGATCTTGGTGAAGGCGTAGAGAATTTTTTTATTTATGCTACGTTCCCCAACAGTGGCATCTGAGCCTAGGTTTTATGCGTAGCATCTTGCACGAGTAGAACACAAAGCAGTTGTGGGCGTATGATCTTGTTCAACTTTCTTACCGTTACTAGTCAATCTTGATTCGGCGGTATTGTGGGATGAAGCGGCCCGGACCGACATTACACGTACGCTTACGTGAGACTGGTTCCACCGACAGACATGCACTAGATGCATAAGGTGGCTGGCGGGTGTCTGTCTCTCCTACTTTAGTCGGATCGGATTCGATGAAAAGGGTCCTTATGAAGGGTAAATAGAAGTTGACAAATCACGTTGTGGTTTTGGCGTAGGTAAGAAACGTTCTTGCTAGAAATCCTATAGAAGCCACGTAAAACTTGCAACAACAATTAGAGGACGTCTAACTTGTTTTTGCAGCATGTGCTATGTGACGTGGTATGGCCAAAACGAAGATGTGATGAATGATATATGTGATGTATGAGATTGATCATGTTTTTGTAATAGGGAATCACGACTTGCATGTCGATGAACTTGACAACCGGCAGGAGCCATAGGAGTTGTCTTAATTATTGTATGACCTGCGTGTCAGTGAATAACGCCATGTAATTACTTTACTTCATTGCTAAACGTTAGCTATAGTAGTAGAAGTAATAGTTGGCGTGACGACTTCTTCAAGACACGATGATGGAGATCATGATGATGAAGATCATGGTGTCGAGCCGGTGACAAGATGATCATGGTGCCCCGAAGATGGAGATCCAAGGAGCAAGATGATATTGGCCATATCATGTCACTTTAAATTGATTGCATGTGATGTTTATCATGTTTATGCATCTTGTTTACTTAGAACGACGGTAGTAAATAAGATGATCTCTCACTAAAAATTTCAAGTATTGTGTTTCCCCTAACTGTGCACCGTTGCTAAAGTTCGTTGCTCCGAAGCACCACGTGATGATCGGGTGTGATAGGTTCTAACGTTCGCATACAACGGGTGTAAGACAGATTTACACACGCGGTACACTTAGGGTTCACTTGACGAGCCTAGCATGTACATACATGGCCTCGGAACACGAAAGACCGAAAGGTCGAACACGAGTCGTATAGAAGATACGATCAACATGAAGATGTTCACCGTTGATGACTAGTCCGTCTCACGTGATGATCGGACACGGACTACTCGATTCGGATCGTGTATCACTTAGATGACTGGAGAGATGTCATTCTGAGTGGGAGTTCATTAAAATTTGATTAAGATGAACTTAATTATCATGAACTTAGTCTTAATTCTTTACAATATCTCTTGTAGATCAAATGGCCCACGCTCAGGTTTCCCTCAACTTCAACGCGTTCCTAGAGAAAACCAAGCTGAAAGACGATGGTAGCAACTATACGGATTGGGTCCGTAACCTGAGGATTATCCTCATAGCTGCCAAGAGATCATATGTCCTAGAAGCACCGCTAGGTGATGCACCCGTTCTCCCGGCGACCCAAGACGTTATGAACGCCTGGTAGTCGCGTTGTGATGATTACTCCCTGGTTCAGTGCGGCATGCTTTACAGTTTAGAATCGGGGCTCCAAAAGCGTTTTGAGCACCACGGGGCATATGAGATGTTTCAAGAGCTGAAAATGGTTTTCCAAGCTCATGCCCGAGTCGAGAGATATGATGTCTCCGATGCATTCTACAGCTGTAAGATGGAGGAAAACAGTTCTGTCAGTGAGCACATCCTCAAGATTTCAGGATTGCACAACCGCTTGTCACAGCTGGGAATGAATCTCCTTGATGAAGCGGTCGTTGACAGAATCCTCCAGTCGCTCCCACCAAGCTTCAAGAGCTTCGTGTTGAACTTCAATATGCAGGGGATGGAGAGGTCCATTCCCGAGGTGTATTCGATGCTGAAATCAGCGGAGGTGGATATCAAGAAAGAACATGAAGTGTTGATGGTCAATAAAACCACTAAGTTCAAGAAAGGCAAGGGTAAAAAGAACTTCAAGAAGGACGGCAAAGGAGTTGCCGCGCCCGGTAAGCCAGTTGCCGGAAAGAAGCCAAAGTATGGACCCAAGCCTGAAACTGAGTGTTTTCATTGCAAGGGAACGGGGCATTGGAAGCGGAACTGCCCCAAATATTTAGCAGACAAGAAGGCCGGCAACGTCAAAGGTATATTTGATATACTTGTTATTGATGTGTACCTTACCAGCGCTCGTAGTAGCTCCTGGGTATTTGATACCGGTGCAGTTGCTCACATTTGTAACTCAAAACAGGAACTGCGGAATAAACGGAGACTGGCGAAGGATGAGGTGACGATGCGCGTCGGGAATGGTTCCAAGGTCGATGTGATCGCCGTCGGCACGCTGCCTCTACATCTACCCTCGGGATTAGTTTTAAACCTGAATAATTGTTATTTAGTACCAGCTTTGAGCATGAACATTGTTTCTGGATCTCGTCTTATGCGAGATGGCTACTCTTTCAAATCGGAGAATAATGGTTGTTCTATTTATTTGAGAGATATGTTTTATGGTCATGCCCCGCTGGTCAATGGTTTATTTTTGATGGATCTCGAACGTAGTAATACACATATTCATAGTGTAGATGCCAAAAGATGTAAAGTTGATAATGATAGTCCCACATACTTGTGGCATTGCCGACTTGGTCATATTGGTGTCAAACGTATGAAGAAGCTCCATTCAGATGGACTTCTAGAGTCTCATGATTATGAATCATTTGACACGTGCGAACCATGCCTCTTGGGCAAGATGACCAAGACTCCGTTCTCCGGAACAATGGAGCGAGCAACCAACTTGTTGGAAATCATACATACCGATGTGTGCGGTCCAATGAGTGTTGAGGCTCGCGGAGGCTACCGTTATGTTCTCACCCTCACGGATGACTTGAGTAGATACGGGTATATCTATTTGATGAAACACAAGTCTGAGACCTTTGAAAAGTTCAAGGAATTTCAGAATGAGGTTGAGAATCAACGTGACAGAAAAATAAAGTTCTTGCGATCGGATCGTGGGGGTGAATATTTAAGTCATGAATTTGGCACACACCTTAGGAGTTGTGGAATTGTTTCACAATTGACACCGCCCGGAACACCTCAACGTAACGGTGTGTCGGAACGTCGAAATCGTACTCTGTTGGACATGGTGCGATCTATGATGTCCCTTGCCGATTTACCGCTATCTTTTTGGGGTTATGCTTTAGAGACTGCCGCATTCACTTTAAATAGGGCTCCGTCGAAATCCGTTGAGACGACTCCGTATGAACTTTGGTTTGGCAAGAAACCGAAGCTGTCGTTTCTGAAAGTTTGGGGTTGCGATGCTTATGTCAAGAAACTTCAACCTGAAAAGCTCGAACCCAAATCAGAAAAATGCGTCTTCATAGGATACCCAAAGGAAACAATTGGGTACACCTTCTACCACAGATCCGAAGGCAAAGTCTTTGTTGCCAAGAATGGATGCTTTCTGGAGAAAGAGTTTCTCTCGAAAGAAGTGAGTGGGAGGAAGGTAGAACTTGATGAAGTGACAGTCACCCCTCCTGTGCCGGAAAGTAGCGCAGCGCAGGAAACTGTTCCTGAGGTGCCTGCACCGACAAGGGAGGAAGTTGATGATAATGATCATGAAGAAACAGATCAAGTTACTACTGAACTTCGAAGGTCCACAAGGGCACGTTCCGCACCAGAGTGGTACGGCAACCCTGTCCTGGAAATCATGTTGTTAGACAACGGTGAACCTTCGAACTATGAAGAAACGATGGCGGGCCCGGATTCCAATAAATGGCTTGGAGCCATGAAATCCGAGATAGAATCCATGTATGAAAACAAAGTATGGACTTTGGTGGACTTGCCTGATGACAGGCACGCCATAGAAAACAAATGGATATTTAAGAAGAAGACAGACGCGGATGGTAATGTGACCATCTATAAGGCTCGGCTTGTCGCTAAGGGTTATCGACAAGTTCAAGGGATTGACTACGACGAGACTTTCTCTCCCGTAGCGATGCTGAAGTCAGTCAGAATCATGTTAGCTATTGCCGCATTCTATGATTATGAGATATGGCAAATGGACGTCAAAACAGCATTCCTTGATGGCTTCCTCAAGGAAGAGTTGTATATGATGCAACCGGAAGGTTTTGTCGATCCAGAGAACGCTAACAAGGTATGCAAGCTCCAGCGCTCGATTTATGGGCTGGTGCAAGCATCTCGGAGTTGGAATATTCGCTTTGATGAGGTGATCAAAGCGTTTGGCTTTATACAGACTTATGGAGAAGCCTGTATTTACAAGAAAGTGAGTGGGAGCTCTGTGGCATTTCTCATATTATATGTGGATGACATATTGCTGATGGGAAATGATATAGAATTCTTGGAAAATGTAAAGGCCTACTTGAATAAAAGTTTTTCAATGAAGGACCTTGGAGAAGCTGCTTACATATTAGGCATCAAAATCTATAGAGATAGATCGAGACGCCTCATTGGTCTTTCACAAAGTACATACCTTGACAAAATATTGAAGAAGTTCCATATGGATTAGTCAAAGAAAGGATTCTTGCCTGTTTTACAAGGTATGAGATTGAGTAAGACTCAGTCACCGACCACGGCAGAAGATAGAGAAAAGATGAGTGTCATTCCCTATGCCTCAGCCATAGGTTCTATCATGTATGCCATGCTGTGTACCAGACCTGATGTGAACCTTGCCATAAGTTTGGTAGGGAGGTACCAAAGTGATCCCGGTACGGAACACTGGACAGCGGTCAAGAACATCCTTAAGTACCTGAAAAGGACTAAGGATATGTTTATCGTTTATGGAGGTGACGAAGAGCTCGTCGTAAAGGGTTACGTCGATGCTAGCTTCGACACATATCTGGATGACTCTAAGTCACAAACCGGATACGTGTATATTTTGAATGGAGGGGCAGTCAGCTGGTGCAGTTGCAAGCAAAGCGTGGTGGCAGCATCTACATGTGAAGCGGAGTACATAGCTGCTTCTGAAGCAGCGCAGGAAGGAGTCTGGATGAAGGAGTTCATCACCGACCTAGGAGTCATACCAAGCGCGTCAAGCCCGATGACTCTCTTCTGTGACAACACTAGTGCTATTGCTATTACCAAGGAGCCCATGTTTCACAAGAAGACCAAGCACATCAAGCGCCGTTTCAACTCCATCCGGAATTATGTTCAAGATGGAGATATAGATATTTGTAAAGTGCATACGGATCTGAATGTCGCAGAACCGTTGTCTAAACCTCTTTCACGAGCAAAACATGATCAACACCAGAACTCTATGGGTGTTCGATTCATCACAATGTAACTAGATTATTGACTCTAGTGCAAGTGGGAGACTGTTGGAGATATGCCCTAGAGGCAATAATAAAAGCATTATTATTATATCTCCTTGTTCATGATAATTGTCTGTTATTCATGCTTGAATTGTATTGTACGGAAACAGCGATACATGTGTGAATACACAGACCACAATGAGTCCCTGGTAGGCCTCTAGTTACCAGCTCGTTGATCAACAGATGGTCACGGTTTCCTGACCATGGACATGAGATGTCAGTGATAACGGGATCACATCATTAGGAGAATGATGTGATGGACAAGACCCAAACTTGAGCATAACACGAGATCGTATAGTTCGTAATGCATAAGCTTTTCGGTGCCAAGTATTTATTCCTTAGACCATGAGGTTGTACAACTCCCGGACACCGTAGGAGTACTTTGGGTGTGCCAACCGTCACAACATAACTGGGTGGCTATAAAGGTACGCGTCGGGTATCTCCGAAAGTGTCTGTTGAGTTGGTACGAACCGAGACTGGGATGTTGTCACTCCGTATGACGGAGAGGTACCTCTGGGCCCACTCGGTAAGACATCATCATAATGAGCTCAATGTCACTAAGAAGTTAGTCACGGGATGATGGATTACGGATCGAGTAAAGAGACTTGCCATAACGAGATTGAACAAGGTATCGGGAATACCGACGATCGAATCTCGGGCAAGTACCGTACCGATAGACAAAGGGAATAACATACGGGATTGAGTGAATCCTTGACACAGTGGTTCATCCGATGAAGATCATCGAGGAACACGTGGGAACCAACATGGGTATCCAGATCCCGCTGTTGGTTATTGACCGGAGAGTGGTCTCGGTCATGTCTACGTATCTCCCGAACCCGTAGGGTCTACACACTTAAGGTTCGGTAACGCTAGGGTCGTAGAGATAAATGCACGTGGAAACCCGAAGTTGTTCGGAGTCCCGGATGAGATCCCGGATGTCATGAGGAGTTCCGGAATAGTTCGGAGGTAAAGATTGATATATAGGAAGTCCAGTTTCGGCCAACGGGTGATCTCCGGGGGTCACCGGGAGCGTCCCGGGACCACCGGAGGGGCCCCGGGGGTCCACCGGGTGGGGCCACCCATCCCGGTGGGGCCCCTAGGCCACAAGGGGAAGTGTCCAGCCCTCAGGGCTGGCGCACCACTAGGGGGCCCACCTCCCCATGCGCCTAGGGTTAAAACCCTAAGGGGGAGGGGGCTCCACTTGCCTTGGGGGGCAAGGAACCCCCCCTGGCCGCCGCCCCCTTGCAGATTGGATCTGCAAGGGGTCGAGGCGCACCCCCCTGGCCCCTATATATATGTGGGGAGGGAGAGGGCAGCCGCACCCAAGCCCTGGCGCCTCTCCCCCTCCCGTCACACCTCCATACTCCTAACGCAGGGCGCCCGGCGAAGCCCTGCTGCGATCTCCACTGCATCCGTCATCACGCCGTCGTGCTGCCTGATCTCTGACGACTTATCCTCCCCCCTTGCTGGATCAAGAAGGAGGTGACGTTGCTGCACCGTATGTGTGTTGAACGCGGAGGTGCCGTCCGTTCGGCGCTAGGTCATCGGTGACGAAGAACGTGAAGAGTACGACTACTTCATCCACACTTCGTTGAAAGCTTCCACACGCGATCTACATAACGGTATGTAGATGCACTCTTATTTGCTCGTTGCTAGATGTCTCCATAGTTAGATCTTGGTGAAGGCGTAGAATTTTTTTGATTTATGCTACGTTCCCCAACACTAAGGGCAAAGAAGCCGGCTTCCGAGTCAGCCTTTCAGTCGGCCGGGGACACAAAACCCGTGCACATCCACCCCACCTACCCCAACGCAGCGCCGACCCACATCTCCACCACCCTTGACAGTAAATAGGAAGAAGCGCTCATCCAGTTCCTCCGTGAGAACTGGGACATCTTTGCATGGAAACCATCAGACATGCCAGGTGTGCCCAGGGGGCTGGCTGAGCACCATTTGCGAGTCGACTCGAAGGTGAAACCTGTGAAGGAACATCTCCGTCGATCCGCTGCGGAGAAGCGAAAGGCGATTGGCGAAGAGGTGGCTCGACTCCTAGCAGCAAAGTTCATCCGCGAAATATACCACTCCGAGTGGATCGCCAACGTCGTCATGGTCCCCAAGAAGGACAAGTCTCTCCGCATGTGCATCGATTTCAAGCACATCAATCGGGCCTGCCCGAAAGATCATTTTCCTCTCCCCCGCATCGATCAGATAGTCGACTCGACTGTGGGATGTGAGCGTTTTTCCTTTCTGGACGCATATTCCGGATACCATCAGATCCGTCTGTATGGGCCCGATGAAATAAAAACAGCCTTCATCACCCCTTTCGGGTGTTTTTGGTATGTCACCATGCTTTTCGGCCTCAAAAATGTCGGCGCCACCTTCATGCGCATGATCCAGAAATGCTTGATAAAGCAAATCAGTTGGAACGTCGAGGCGTACATGGACGACATCGTGGTCAAGTCACGGAAAGGTTCCGACCTGCTGACTGACCTCGCTGAGACATTCGCGAACCTTAGAAGCTACGATATCAAGCTCAACCCATCGAAATGTACATTTGGAGTTCCTGGTGGCAAGTTGCTCGGTTTTCTCGTTTCCGAACGAGGAATCGACGCCAACCCAGAGAAAGTCGGCGCCATCCTCCGAATGAAACGCCCTGAGCGTATACACGACGTCCAGAAGCTTACTAGTTGCTTGGCCGCATTGAGTCGATTCATTTCTCGGCTCGGGGAGAAGGCACTGCCTCTCTACCGACTCATGAAGAAATCTGACAAGATCGAGTGGAATCCCGAAGCCGAAGTAGCGTTTGAGGAACTCAAAGCCCTGCTATCCACCCAGCCAGTGCTCGCTGCCCCAGTCAGCGGAGAGCCTCTTCTGCTGTACATTGTTGCCACCGGACAAGTCGTCAGTACCGTACTCACGGTCTAGCGGGAAGAAGAGGGCAAGGCATACAAGGTCCAACGCCCGGTCTATTACATATCCGAAGTTTTGACTCCCTCCAAGCAAAGGTATCCACATTACCAAAAGCTGGTGTACGGGATTTACTTGACCGCAAAAAAGGTTGCCCATTATTTCTCGGATCACTCAATCTCAGTCGTCAGCGACGCCCCATTATCAGAGATACTAAGCAACCGAGATGCAACCGGTTGAGTGGCAAAATGGGCGATTGAACTTCTTCCGTTAGATATCAAGTTCGAAGCGAAGAAAGCCATCAAGTCTCAGGCCATTGCGGATTTTGTGGCAGAGTGGATAGAACAAGAGCTTCCGACTCAAGTTCAGTTGGACCATTGGACTATGTTCTTCGATGGGTCCAAAATGCTGAACGGATCCGGTGCAGGCGTGGTCCTGATCTCTCCTAGGGGCGACAAGCTCAGCTACGTCCTTCAGATTCATTTTGATTCATCAAACAACGAGGCTGAGTACGAAGCACTTTTGTATGAGTTGCGTATGGCCATCTCGCTCGGCGTCCGTCGCCTGATGGTCTACGGCGATTCAGACCTAGTGGTGAACCAAGTAATGAAAGAATGGGACGTCAGGAGCCCGACAATGACCAGTTATTGCAGTGCAGTGCGAAAGCTTGAAAAGAAGTTCGAAGGCTTAGAGCTCCATCATGTGCCCAGAGCAAAGAATCAGCTAGCCGACGATCTCGCAAAGATTGGGTCGACTCGGAGGTCCATACCCAAGAATGTGTTCCTAGAGCATCTGCACACTCCCTCTGTCAAGGAAGACCCCTTCACGGAAGAGCCCCCGCAGCCAGTCAGTGCGACCGATCCGACTGAGGTCAAAGTGCCTGCCATGGTCGACTTGATCATGGAGGTCTTAGTAATCACACCTGATTGGACTATGCCGTATATATCATATCTGCTCAGGCAAGAACTCCCAGAAGATGAAGAAGCGGCGCGCCAAATCGTCCGCCGATCCAAAGCGTTCACAGTCATTCAAGGTCATCTCTACAGAGAAAGCGTCACTGGAGTCGCCCAGCGCTGCATCGACCCACATGAAGGTCGACTGATCTTGGATGAAATCCACTCGGGGACTTGCGGCCACCACGCTTCCTCTCGGACTATCGTGGCCAAAGCATACCGAGCCGGATTTTATTGGCCCCGCGCCAACGAGATGGCCAAGGATATTGTGGATAAATGCGCAGGGTGCCAGTTCTACTCCAACATGTCGCACAAGCCAACATCCGCCCTCAAAACCATCCCACTAGTCTGGCCCTTCGCTGTTTGGGGCTTAGATATGGTCGGCCCCTTCAGGACAGGCAGGAGCGGATACACCCACCTTCTGGTAGCAGTCGACAAGTTCACCAAGTGGATTGAGGCCAAACCCATCAAGAACCTCGAGTCGAGCACCGCCATCAGTTTCATTATGGAACTAATATTCAGATATGGGGTCCCTCACAGCATCATCACAGACAATGGCTCCAACTTTGACTCAGACGAATTTAGAGCTTTTTGTGCTTCCCAAGGGACACGAGTCGACTACGCCTCCATAGCACACCCTTAGTCGAATGGACAAGCGGAAAGAGCTAATGGGCTGATTCTCCAAGGCTTAAAGCCACGGCTCATGCGTGACCTCAAGCATGCCGCCGGGGCTTGGGTAACCGAGCTGTCCTCCGTCCTGTGGGGTCTGAGGACAACTCCAAATCGGTCGACTGGCCGTACCCCTTTCTTCCTGGTCTATGGGGCTGAAGCTGTATTGCCGAGTGACTTGTTACACAATGCCCCCGGGGTAGAACTCTTCTCCGAAACCGAAGCTGAGCAGGCTCGTCAGGATGCAGTCGACCTTTTGGAAGAGGAAAGAGAGATGGCCTTGATCCTGTCGACCATCTATCAACAGGATCTGCGTCGATTCCACGCCCGCAACGTGAGAAGTCGAGCGTTCCAGGAAGCAGACCTGGTCCTCCGAGTGCATCAGAAACGACCGCACAAGCTCGCCCCAGCATGGGAAGGCCCGTTCATTATCACGAAGGTGCTGCGCAACGGAGCTTACCACCTCTACAATGTAGCCCAGAAGAAAGACGAACCTCATTCGTGGAATGCGGACCTACTCCGCCGTTTTTTCACTTGAAGCACTCGACGGTCGAGTTGTAATAAAGATTCCCCAATTTGTTTCAAAAGCAAGATAGCAATGATTCCCTAACGATTGGTGTCCTCTAAATCCCCCAGTGGGTGCTTAGCTGCGATCCTCCGAGCTACGTCACAAGTACAAGGCGGTTCGGTCCTCCGAACTCCGCCACAAATACAACGTAGCTTGGAATCGCCTAAGTTATAAACATTCTACGACGAGTGAAGAGCGACCCTCTCACTCGGAGGCTTAGCCGCGACCCCGTGACTCGCCTAAGTTACAACTGCCTACTCCGAGTGAAGAGCAACCCTCTCACTCAGGGGCTTAGCTGCGGTCCTCCGAGCTACGCCACAAGTACAAGGCAGTTCGGTCCTCCGAACTCCGCCACAAGTACAACATAGCTTGGAATCGCCTAAGTTATAAAAATTCTACTCCGAGTGAAGAGCGACCCTCTCACTCGGAGGCTTAGCCGCGACCCCGTGACTCGCCTAAGTTACAACTACCTACTCCGAGTGAAGAGCAACCCTCTCACTCGGGGGCTTAGCTGCGGTCCTCCGAGCTACGCCACAAGTACAAGGCGGTTCGGTCCTCCGAACTCCGCCACAAGTAAAACGTAGCTTGGAATCGCCTAAGTTATAAACATTCTACTCCGAGTGAAGAGCGACCCTCTCACTCGGGGGCTTAGCTGCGACCCCGTGACTCGCCTAAGTTACAACTATCTACTCCGAGTGAAGAGCAACTCTCTCACTCGGAGGCTTAGCTGCGGTCCTCCGAGCTACGTCACAAATACAAGGCGGTTCGGTCCTCCGAACTCCACCACAAGTACAACGTAGCTTGGAATCACCTAAGTTATAAACATTCTACTCCGAGTGAAGAGCGACCCTCTCACTCGGGAGCTTAGCCGCGACCCCGTGACTCGCCTAAGTTACAACAACCTACTCCGAGTGAAGGGCGACCTTCTCGCTCGGAGACCCGGCTACAGACGTCGACTCAAAGATTCCAAGCAATCAAAAGAAGAGCGTCAAACCGAAGGATCAAAATCAAATAAAAAGCCCCGCAAGGTTCGGGCAAGAGTACTTGGGCCACAGACCCACCAGAGTTTAACGAATACAGATCCACGTGGCATTCCGCGGCAAATAAAGTCAATGTATCAAAGTCATGGCTCGGGTGGAGGCGGGCTTGTAGGCGCGACAAATTCGTCCAGATCAATCCCGTCGGCGATGCGAGTGGCGGCTTCCAAGAAAGTCTCCATGAAGGTCTGGAATTGGAGCTCCTTCGTGTTTGCGACCTTCTGTTGGAAATATGCCCTAGAGGCAATAATAAAAGAGTTATTATTATATTTCCTTGTTCATGATAATCGTTTATTATCCATGCTATAACTGTATTGATTGGAAACTCAGATACACGTGTGGATGAATAGACAGACTTTGTGTCCCTAGTGTGCCTCTACAGGACTAGCTCGTTGATCAAAGATGACCGCGGTTTCCAGGTCATAAGACATGAGTTGTCATTTGATAACGGGATCACATCATTAGGAGAATGATGTGATGGACGAGACCCAAACGTTAACATAGCTTTTGATCGTGTCAGTTATCGCTATAGTTTTCTGCATGTCAAGTATAAGTTCCTATGACCATGAGATCATGTAACTCACTGACACCGTAGGAGTGCTTTGTGTGTGCCAAACGTCGCAACGTAACTGGGTGACTATAAAGGTACTCTACAGGTATCTCCGAGGGTGTCTGTTGAGTTGACATGGATCAAGACTGGGATTTGTCACTCCGTGTGACGGAGAGGTATCTCCGGGCCCACTCGGTAATACGTCATCTCAATGAGCTCAAAAGTGACTAAGTAGTTGGTCACGGTATTATGTATTTCGGTAACGAGTAAAGAGACTTGCCGGTAACGAGATTGAACTAGGTATAGAGATACCGACGATCGAATCTCGGGCAAGTAACATACCGACGAGACAAAGGGAACTGTATACGGGATTGCCTGAATCCTTGACATCGTGGTTCATCCGATGAGATCATCGAGAAACATGTAGGAACCAATATGGGTATCCAGATCCCGCTATTGGTTATTGACCTGAGAGTGTCTCGGTCATGTCTACATGGTTTCCGAACCCGCAGGGTCTACACACTTAACGTTCGGTGACGCTAGGGTTGTTAGTGAGAAGAGTGCATGGTTACCGAAGGTTGTTCGGAGTCCCGGATGAGATCCCGGACATGACGAGGGTCTCCGGAATGGTCCGGAGACGAAGATTGATATATAGGATGAAAGGTTTCGGAGTACCGGAAGTGTTCCGGGGAGCATCGGGAAATCGGCGGAGTACCGGGAAGGTTTTCGGGGGGTCCGGAAGGTGTTCTGGGCCTATTGGGCCACAAGGGGGGACACCACAGCCCTCAGGGGGCTGTGCGCCCCCCCTGGGCCCTCTCCCCATGCGGCTAAGGGGGTGGGACCCCCTAGGGCTGGCCGCACCCCTTGGGCTTGGGGGGCAAGGCACCTAGGGGGAAACCCTAGGGCCTGGGCGCCTCCCCCTGCCCTGGCCGCCGCCCCCCTCCCCTTGCCCTGGCCGCCGGCCCCTAGGGGGAAACCCTAGGGCGCCCTAACCTCTCCACCCCCCCTATATATAGTGGGGCAAAGGGAGGGCAGCCAACACAGTTTGTGCCTCGGTGCTGCCCTCCCTCTCCCGTCATATCTTCTTCTCCCGCAGTGCTTAGGCGAAGCCCTGCTGGAGTTCTTCTCCACCATCACCACCACGCCGTCGTGCTGCCGGTTCTCCATCAACCTCTCCTCCACCCCTTGCTGGATCAAGAAGGAGGAGACGTCCCCGAGCCGTACGTGTGAAGAACGCGGAGGCACCGTTGCTTCGGTGCTAGGTCTTCGGCGATCTGAATCGCGACGAGTACGACTCCATCATCCGCGTTCATAACGCTTCCGCTTAGCGATCTACAAGGGTACGTAGATCATACTCCCCCCTCGTAGTTGCATCTACTAGATTGATCTTGGTGAACGGTAGGAAAATTTTTTGTTTCCCATGCAACGTTCCCCAACAATCCTGTGTGTGCACGTATGTAAAATCCTCTAGATCGTAAAAACTAGAAGTCCTATCACCTCAATTCCCCAATAGCTTTCCAACGCCTATGAAAACGACGAAATCGGTGCTTGTTCTCACTTGCTTTGAGAGTCTCGATCAATTCGGACTCTAGGTTGATTTTTGTATTTTCTTTGATCACCGTTTCTTCGCGAGAGTTGGCCTAACACCCTATTGTATCCATACATGGGTGGGGCGCCCAGGGCCTGAACACCAAAGGGATGTGCCGGCTCATCGAAATTTGGGCTGTAATTGTGATAACTTTCGTTTTTCCAATCCTGCAGGCCATTTTTGAGGGCCCAGACGACCCTTTTTGGGCTCAATATTTTCGGCACACGTGATCCTACGTGTGCATGTATGTAAAATCCCCCAAATCACAAAAACTAGAAGTCCTATCAGCTTAATTCCCCAATAGCTTTCCAACGCCTATGAAAACGATGAAATCGGAGCTTGTTCTCACTTGCTTTGAGAGTCTCGATCAATTCAGACTCTATGTTGATTTTTGTATTTTCTTTTATCACCGTTTCTTTGCGAGAGTTGACCTAAGACCCTATTGTATCCATACATGGGTGGGGCGCCCGGGTCCTGAACACCAAAGGGATGTGCCGGCTCATCGAAATTTGACCTGTAATTGCAATAACTTTTGTTTTTTCCAATCCTGCAGGCCCTTTTTGAGGGCCCAAATTGTTGGAAATATGCCCTAGAGGCAATAATAAAAGAGTTATTATTATATTTCCTTGTTCATGATAATCGTTTATTATCCATGCTATAACTGTATTGATTGGAAACTCAGATACACGTGTGGATGAATAGACAGACTTTGTGTCCCTAGTGTGCCTCTACAGGACTAGCTCGTTGATCAAAGATGACCGCGGTTTCCAGGTCATAAGACATGAGTTATCATTTGATAACGGGATCACATCATTAGGAGAATGATGTGATGGACGAGACCCAAACGTTAACATAGCTTTTGATCGTGTCAGTTATCGCTATAGTTTTCTGCATGTCAAGTATAAGTTCCTATGACCATGAGATCATGTAACTCACTGACACCGTAGGAGTGCTTTGTGTGTGCCAAACGTCGCAACGTAACTGGGTGACTATAAAGGTACTCTACAGGTATCTCCGAGGGTGTCTGTTGAGTTGACATGGATCAAGACTGGGATTTGTCACTCCGTGTGACGGAGAGGTATCTCCGGGCCCACTCGGTAATACGTCATCTCAATGAGCTCAAAAGTGACTAAGTAGTTGGTCACGGGATTATGTATTACGGTAACGAGTAAAGAGACTTGCCGGTAACGAGATTGAACTAGGTATAGAGATACCGACGATCGAATCTCGGGCAAGTAACATACCGACGAGACAAAGGGAACTGTATACGGGATTGCCTGAATCCTTGACATCGTGGTTCATCCGATGAGATCATCGAGAAACATGTAGGAACCAATATGGGTATCCAAATCCCGCTATTGGTTATTGACCTGAGAGTGTCTCGGTCATGTCTACATGGTTTCCGAACCCGCAGGGTCTACACACTTAACGTTCGGTGACGCTAGGGTTGTTAGTGAGAAGAGTGCATGGTTACCGAAGGTTGTTCGGAGTCCCGGATGAGATCCCGGACATGACGAGGGTCTCCGGAATGGTCCGGAGACGAAGATTGATATATAGGATGAAAGGTTTCGGAGTACCGGAAGTGTTCCGGGGAGCATCGGGAAATCGGCGGAATACCGGAAGGGTTTTCGGGGGGTCCGGAAGTTGTTCTGGGCCTATTGGGCCACAAAGGGGGACACCACAGCCCTCAGGGGGCTGTGCGCCCCCCCTGGGCCCTCTCCCCATGCGGCTAAGGGGGTGGGACCCCCTAGGGCTGGCCGCACCCCTTGGCCTTGGGGGGCAAGGCACCTAGGGGGGGAAACCCTAGGGCCTGGCCGCCCCCCTGCCCTGGCCGCCGCCCCCCTCCCCTTGCCCTGGCCGCCGGCCCCTAGGGGGAAACCCTAGGGCGCCCTAACCTCTCCACCCCCCCTATATATAGTGGGGCAAAGGGAGGGCAGCCAACACAGTTTGTGCCTCGGTGCTGCCCTCTCTCTCCCGTCATATCTTCTTCTCCCGCGGTGCTTAGGCGAAGCCCTGCTGGAGTTCTTCTCCACCATCACCACCACGCCGTCGTGCTGCCGGTTCTCCATCAACCTCTCCTCCACCCCTTGCTGGATCAAGAAGGAGGAGACGTCCCCGAGCCGTACGTGTGAAGAACGCGGAGGCACCGTTGCTTCGGTGCTAGGTCTTCGGCGATCTGAATCGCGACGAGTACGACTCCATCATCCGCGTTCATAACGCTTCCGCTTAGCGATCTACAAGGGTACGTAGATCACACTCCCCTCTCGTAGTTGCTTCTACTAGATTGATCTTGGTGAACGGTAGGAAAATTTTTGTTTCCCATGCAACGTTCCCCAACACCTTCAGCGCAGCAAGCTTCCTCTCCTTCACCTCCTTGCAGTGCACTCGGACCAAAGCCAGCGCCACGTCTGCTCCTCCCAGGGCGGCCGACTTCTTCCATTCCTGCACTTGGTCGGGGACCTCATTAAGTCGAGTCATCAAAGACTCGAGATCGTTCTCCTGCACGACTCCCCTCCAGAGTGCAGCGTCGATTCGGGCCATCACCGCCTTCAGTCGTCCCAGATAATTGGTGGCCGCAGTGAGGCAAGACTCCAGCCTCAGTATGTTCATGGAAACCTCGTCCTTCACAATGGAGTTGGCGGGGTCCAAGCCAGGCTCGACCCGGCTAGTCTCCTCTCCGAAGTTACGGCAGAACTCTGCATCAAGAACAGCAGTCGAGTTAGGAGATGCAACACGGGTCGACCATCCCAATATCAACCAATCTAAAGAGGTACCATTTTTTGGTGAGGTCGCCCAAATACGCCTCAAGATCAAGCCTCTTCCGAAACAGAGCCTCATACTTGTCGTTCAAGTCGGCCCTGGACTTCTTCAGCTGAGCCACCTCCTTGTTGGCCGTGTCAAGTGAACCTTTCAGTCGGGTGATCTCCGCCTCGAGTGCGCCCACAGAAGCCAGCTTCTTCTCCGCCAGCTCCGACTCCTCCTGGGCCGCCTGCTGCGCCGCCACCAAGTCAAGGTCCTTTTGCTCCAAAGCTGCTCGCAGTTGACCTACCAAGGCCGCCACTGGACAGATGAACGTGAAGGAACACTCTAAGCAAAAAATCAGTCGACGGGAGACAGAAGTAAGTTACCAGCCGCATCGTCTTGCGTCTTCTTCAGATGGTCCCGGGCCAACTGCAAGTCAAGATTGAGCTGGATCTGCTTCTGCTCAAGATCCGCAAACTTGTCCCCGAACTCGCAAGATCTCTGCATCAACAAGACAAAGCAAAGATTATAAGACTACAGTCGAGTCAGATCACTCAACCGCAGCCTCGGGGACTACACCCAGTGGGTGCACTGAGCGTGCCCCCACTGGTTTCACTCGGCCAATATCAGTCTGGCGCGAGCCCAAAAAAACATGGCAGTTCTATAGTAAGACCATGGCCGACTGCAATCAGTCGACCACGGTCTCGGGGGCTACACCCAGTGGGTGCACTGAGCGTGCCCCCACTGGCCTCACTCGGCCGAAATCAGTTCGGCACGAGCTCAAGGAAGACAAGAAAAGAAGAGCACCCAGTGGGTGGTGTGATACCTCACAAAACAAAACAAGCAGATTTTTCTCGAAATCAGAAAGTACTCCGACAACATACCTGGACGTTGGCCCGAAGAGCAGAGCTGGCATCGTAAGCCGCCATGCTGGCCTCATACGCCGCCTTCGTCCGCCCCATCATCACCTCCGCCTGGCGAACGGTGATACGTCTCAAACGTATCTAGTTTTCCAAACACTTTTGATATTGTTTTGGCCTCATTCTTGCATGATTTGGACTAAACTAACCCGGACTGACGCTGTTTTCAGCAGAGCTGCCTGTATGGTTTATTTGTGTGTAGGAAAACGGATTTTTAAGTATCTCAGAAAAATCCACGAAAAATCAGAGAAAATCCACGCACCCGAAGGACCCAAGTACCAGAAGTGGGGCCAGAGGGGGCCAGGGGGTGCCCAGGCGCCCTGTGGGCGCGCCCCCCCTGGGCCGCACCGGGGGGGCGCCTGGGTGGGGCCCACACCCCCTGGTGCCCTACTTTAGCCCGTATTTTTCCTCCCGACGCAGAAATCCCAGATCGGAAGTTCTTTCGTTGTTTTTCGTCGCGGAGCCGCCACCACCCTCTGTTCTTCTTCGGGAGGGCTAATCTGGAGGCTGATTTGGCCTCCGGAGAGGGGAGATCGTCGCCATCGTCATCATCATCACCACTCCATCATCCCACCATGACTTCTCCCTCCATGTGTGAGTAATTCCCCTGCTGTAGGCGAAGGGGATGGTAGGGATTGGATGAGTTAGATCGTGTAATAGTTCGTCAGATTGTTGGGGGCATGTTGCCTATCATCTAGTATGGTGTGACACCCGAAGACCGACGTCCCAGAAGATTCCCGAAGATTTCAGATGTTCCGGGTTCTCCCGTGTGTTCTTTGTGCTTGTGTTATTTACTTTTGCATTGCATCATGTCATCATGCCATCATGTCATTTTTAATTTTGCATCTCAACCTAAATAAATCGTGTGGACCTTCGGTCCATTTAAATCAAGGGAAGAATGACTTATCTTTATAACATATCCTCCAAATATTATGGAGCTATTATAAATAAATATTCCATTGTTGGAATTACCCCAACACACTTGCAAATTCCCCATGTTTATTTCACTTCGAGTTTCTACTTCTAAACCTTGCCAATAATTCTTTTCCGTTGTTTCGAGGTTCCTCCGAAAATTCGGACATTTTTGGACACTTCAATAATCAAGTTTTAGTTCAAAACTATTTGAATTAAATTCAAATATGTTTGAATTATTTCTCTGATCTGGCCTTTTATATTTTTCTCGGACCGTGCTCATTTTATGATGCCCGAGAATAATAGTCCCATGTGCTATTTTTTTCCCTAACCTCCCTATTCTTTCTTTTCTTCTCTCTTTTGTTTTATGCTAAAAGGGAATAAAATGAGAGCAGCCCAGCAGCCTTCCCTCCTCCACCGCGGCCCAGCCGGCCCATCTCCTCCTCCCTACGGCCCAAGTCTTCCCAGGCCCGACTCGAGACAACTCCCTACCGAACCCTAACCCTAGCCGAGGTCGCTCTCTCCCTCTCTTCCCTCAGCCGCCGCCAGGCGTTCCCCATCGACCGCGCCTCGCACTCCCCGTTTCCCCCCGAACCTTTTCCCTCGAGCCGACCCCGCTCCTTCTCCTCGCTCTCCCCAGCGCTCGCGCTAGCCAGGCCCGCTCGCACCGCAGACCCCGACGGCCTCGGCCAGACAGCGACCGCCCCGGTCTCCCTCTTCGCGAAGCCCCTCCGGCCCTCTCCTCTGCGCCAGCGACGCCGCGGCCAGGCTCCATCGCCTCCAGCGCCGAGCCGCAGCTCCTCTCCCGTCGCGCGCGCCGCTGCATCCCGTTCCCCCGTCGCCATCTCCCAGGAGCGCCCAGGCCTCTTCCCTTCTGCTGCGCGCCCCGGGCCCTCCTTCCCCGTCGCCCTCGAGTAGCCCGCGGCCAGGAGCTCCCCCCACCTCGCCTCGCCGTGGCGCCCGCTTCCTCCGCCGTCCCGTATAGCGCGCCAAGGTCGGCCTCTCCCTGCGTGTCCGGGCGATGCGTCCTCAAGCCGCGACAGCCCGCGCCCTCGTTCAGCCGCCGGCCTCGTGCCTCGTCCCTCTGCCTCGCCAAGTTTGGGCGCCGCCGTCGCCGACGGGCGTCCGTCCAGGGTGTCGCCCCTGCTGCCTCCTTTGCCATGGACGTCCTTGCTGCTGCCTTGGCCTCGTCTAGCACCGACAGCGCCGGCGACCTCCTTGTTGCTGCTGTGCTTCGTTTGTTTTGCTCGGTGTTTTGTTTTGGGCCAGCAGGTATCCCCGGATCGACAAGTTCCAGGACGTTCCAGGAAGTTAACGAGTACATCTACAGACGCACCCGAACATCTACATAACGAGTACATCTACCGTCGACATGTACACCAACGTGAACGTCTACATCCCCGACGTCCGAGAACGACTACCGTCGCCGAGACCGCAAGTACATCTACGAACGGGAACGCCTACTCGATGACACACGACGACCTCGCGTCAAGTACCTCTCCGATGCTCAAGTCCGACTACTACATGTACGAGTACCACGACACGATGACATGAACGACTACTTCCTCTCCGAACGTGAACGCCTTCTTCCTCTACGTCTCGAACCGCCCCGAAACGCACGCTTCCAAGGTATAACGAGACGACCCCGTGGATGACACATGAGATGCTTGTTGTGGTTGTATGAGATGTTTCACTTGTGCTTCGTGCCCGTTGTGCCTCTTTTGTCGTGCTCCTCGGTTGCCTCGTCGCCGACTCGTGGGAACCCGGTGACGGGATCGCCCCACCTCTTTCATCTTGTTCGACTCGCTCATGCCATCTTTCCTTTTGCACCGGACTCTCAACGAGATACCGGAACCGATATGTTGCGTGGCATCATTTCGGATCGTTGCCGTGGCAGCTTTCCATTCCACCACGGTGACAAATGCTTCTTATCTCTTCATGTTAATGTTAACTAAATTGCATAAACTTGATCATGTCATCCGCATCATGTTAACAACCTTTGAATGTTAATTGTTGTTTGTTTATAATTACTAAACATGCTCATGGGGATTTTCCGGATATGTTGTTGTTATTTCCGGCCTCATTTAAAATGCCTTAATAGTGTAGTTTTATTATGCTTCACCCCTTGCCATGTTAACAAACTTTTAACCTTGTCTTGTAAATAACGAGAGTCAACTAAATAATTAACATGTGGTGTTTCGTCATATGCAACTCGTTGCATATTGAGCTCCACTTAACTTGTAGTTTTGTTTGTGCACTTTGCCATGCCATGCATATTTAAACCGGACATGCATCATCCTTGTTTGTGCATCGTATGCCATGTCTATACTTGTGTGTTTACCGTGTTGTTTGTTTCTTTCCGGTTTGCTTCTCTTGATAGCTTCGGTTTCGTTCCGGAGTTGTGAGGATTCGCTCGACTTGTTGCTCCGTCTACTTCATGGATCCGTTCTTCTCCTTTGTGGAATTCCAGGCAAGATGACCGAACCCCGATAACCTTACTATCTTTGCCTATTGCTAGAAGTCTCGATCTATAGTTTTGCCTCGATGCCCATGTTTTCTTGTCAGCCTCCTATTGTAACCATGAACCTGTTTAACCCCCTACCTATGCAAACCATTGATTGGCTATACGTAGGCTTCGCTCAGCCCCTCTTATAGCATTGTTAGTTGCAGGTGAAGATTGAAGATGCTTGCTTCATGTTGAAGTTTGTTGGGTTATATCACACTATATAAATGCTTAAAAATGAAATCATCTATATATTGGCAAGGGTGGAAGGCTAAGCCTTTTGCTTGGTGATTTGTTCCACTCATGCCGTTAGGAACCGTATAAACCGGTGTTATGTTCCTTGATTATGCGTTCCTAACACGGTTGGGGTGTATGGGACCCCCTCGATAAACCGCTAAGTGCTAAGTCTTTTCCAGCAAGTCCCAACATTTGGTACTATTTGCCTAATAACTAATAAAACTTGCATGTGGACTAGCTATCCCTTTTATTCTTAATTCAACAACCCCGGGCCAGTGCTCCACATGAGTGTTGGTCCGAAACGGGGAGTCTGCGGGGCCACCACGAGGAAACTCGAGGTTTGGTAAAAACCTGTAGAATCGCCCATCCGGTCAAGTCCTGAGACTAGATACGCGCGGCTACCTATCAGGGTGTCGACACGCCGGGAGGATTTGCTGGATTAGCCTTACCTTAGTTCGGTTTAACTTGAGCACGGGATTCCGAGAATACTCGGGTCTTCCCACCTATGGAGTTGCGACTTCGCGGATCGTGGGCTTGTAATGGGTCAAGTTGGAACACCCCTGCAGGGTTTGAACTTTCGAAAGCCGTGCCCGCGGTTATGTGGCAGATGGGAGCTTGTTAATATCCGGTTGTAGATAACTTAACACAATGTTTCAATACACTACCAGCGTGTGTACCGTGACTGTCAATTTCCGAATAGGGATTCGAGAGTTGAACACGGTGGGGTTATGTTTGACTGGCTTTAGCTAGGATCACTTCGTGATCATCTCTCGACCGAGGCGCCTTCTCTTCTCGCTCTCTTTTACGTAAGTTAGTGCTAGTTGCTGCTGCAGACTCTTGTTGTTCATTCACCTCTTTTTCTTTCTTCAGCCTTGTCCTCACCCAAGGCTTAAATAGTCATGTTACCCGGGAACGGGATTGCTGAGTCCTCTGTGGCTCACAGTTACTTCACCACACCAGATGCAGGTTCGGCCGAGTTTGATGCAGAAGCTGGTTCAAGTACTTCACTGGGAGCTCGATGAAGAGCGTGGCCGTTTGCTAGTGACGTTTCGACGATCAGTAGTGGTTTCTACTAGGATTCGATCTAGGACCTGTGGCTTTATGTTGTTTTGGTATCTTTCTTGGATCTTCACCCGTAGTCGGGTTGAGATGTTTTTGAATGATGTATTGCTTATGAAATGTATTGTGTGAAGTGGCGAGTGTAAGCCAACTATTTCCTTTTGCATTTTAATCCCTCTTTTACATGAGTCGTGCAAAGATACCAAACTTGAGATCATTCTAGGATGGGCTTATACCTTTAAGTCGTGCCTCGACACATAGGAGGTATAGTCCCATCCTGGGCATTACAAGTTGGTATCAGAGCCTTCTCCGACCTAGAAGCCCCCACTGATTGATCGAATCGTTGACGGTTGAGTCTAGGCACACATTGAAAATCTTTTGAGTCCTATATTATATCGGAGAGTAGGATTTCTTTGCTTCTCATCTCTTTTCTCTCTGGTGAGGACTCCTGACGATTACTCTTGCCTCTTCTACTTTCAAAAATTGCACCAATTTTTTTTAGGAATCCCACGAGTATTCTGGGATTGTTTCGATGTTCTTGTGACAAGGATATTGTTCTCGATGCCTCCTGTTCCCGGGGAGTTGAGCTTCGGGGTATTGTTGTCACAAGCATATCGCGGCAGTACTAAATACTTAAGACGGCCGACATCGAAAATCTCTCCTATATGGCCAGTGGCAAGATAACCCCGACATCACCCAGTACTGGGGAGGTAGCTCGAGAGTATTGCCATAGCTTGTATAGTGGATGCTTTTCGAAGGTCCGAGGTAAACAGTTTCCGAGAAAGACTGGTTATGTGTTGAAGGATGGATACACCTAGATGTAGGTTTAGAGTTGATTGCGCGGTGCTTCCCGTGTATCCCCAACACCTGATTGCATAACTGGAAACTTTCGGAAATTAATAGGTGGGTTTATCTAGTAGTTCTAGGCATTCTTCCAAAGGATGCACGATATGAAGTTCGGGGTTATTCATTGAGTGAAGTGGTTTTATGGACTTGTTCTGATCGGGAGTTGCATCTGAAAGGGTCTTTGGCTATGCTGATCCGGGGATTGCAAAACCCTTTTGTAACACGTTCCATGACCTTTCAGCACGAAGATGTCGAACGAAACTTCTATCTTGTATTTGTTCTATCTGCTCCTTGTTCCTTTTTTATTTTCCTTTTGTTCTCCAAGTGGCTTCTCGTCAAGTTGACGTACCTGCGGAATCCATTCGTTCAATTCTCTGTTCGGATGATATTGTGAAGATCATGTTGCATATCTATCCTTTGTTCTTGTCTTGATTCTGGTATTCGAGTTGCTTCGATGTCAAGTGTTGATTCCATACCTTTCTTAATCGGTATTCTCATATTTCTATGGGAGTGCTAATTCTTCTTGATCATCGAGCTTGTCATGTTAATCCTTTTTCAACTGGTGTGCTTTCTCTTCAAGTTATTCAATACGGACGTCGTTCAGAAATCCGACGATTTGTATGTTTCATTCATCCCAAGTTGTCTTTGTTTTCCCCACCCTCCCACCCTTCTTCTTCTCGGAGCAAGAAATTCTCAGATGAAATATCCATTTTATTCATGTGATGTTTCTTCATTCTTTCCTTCAATGTTCTTATCCGGTGATTTATCGTGAAGACGCTCAAGAGCTTCAAGTTCATCATTCTTTTGTTCTCAAATTCTGTCGGTGGATATAATTCAAGATTTCGGTGTTGATCTTATCCTTTTCCTCTTTTCACAATGCTTTCTTATTCCGGTGCACCAATTAATCACTCTCCTCTTGTTATTCATATCCGGAGTGCTCAAGATTCATAATTCCATTCTTAATCCGTTCAAATTATTTTGAGCATTGTTATCTTACTCAAGCCATTTAATTTAACCGGTGCAATATCTCTTAAGCAATCTTTCCAACGGTGATTTCTTTAGTGGGCCCTAACCCACAGGTCTTTTCCAGGATCTTACCTGACTCTTCTATTTTCCGTAGTATTCTGAAATTCTTTTCAAGTGTGACGTAAGAATGATCCCCATCAGTCACATGCCTTCTCCAAGATCGCTTTCAATTCTTTTTCATCTTTGGTTCAACCTTTTTTAATTCTTCATTCCGGAGTGCTCAACAATTCTTATGGCATTTCTCGTCTTCATTCTCAACATTTGAAGACCGGAGAAGTGTTTCTCTTAAATCTTGGCCGTTCTCTTGAAGATTCGTGTTTCTAGCTTCATGCCATCCTCATATAGTTGTTTCGATTGTGAGGAATTCTTTTTATACCCATCCGGAGCATTTCATGAATTCTTTTCTTTGTGATCCTCCAAAGGCCATCATTTCAGAATATTTCTTCGTTCTCAGTTTTCAACTTCGTCTTCCAAATATTCTTCATTGATGTCTCTTTGTTCGTCTCCATATTTTTACGGTGGTTCTTTCAAGTTTACTTTCCGTTGTTATCATATTAATTCACTCGTTCTTTTCATAATCCTACCGGTGCTTCGTTGAAGATTTACCCAAGCTTGTGCGAGATCTCTCTTAATTCTTTCCAACGAGAATAAGTAGTATGCCAAATCCTTTGGTTGTCATCAATTTAAATTGGTGAAGGATATGCATTACATAATTCTTATTCTTATTCCTTCAAGGTGATTTAATTCTTTTGTCTGGAGCTTGTTCATCATATTCTCGGTTCTACATTCTTCATCTTGTTTTCCGGAGATCCATGTTGTTTCAATTATATCATTTCAACTTCATCTAATTCATCGCATGCCTTTGAATCTTATTCTTTTCATCTTTCACTTTTCATCCCTTTTGTTACCGGAGTTCTCATGGTGGTTCATCATGTTCTAATTCATCCTCGTAGTCTTCATCAAGATTCTTGTTGGAGCTCAAATATTCTTCTTCTTGCATTTTGAAGTGCAATTCTTTCTCCCTTATCTTTTCAGATGGTGTTATGTCATTCTTGTCAATTCCTTCATGTTTTATGATTCACGAGTTATCAAGAATGGGATATTTAAAACCATCATTTTCCTTGTTCAGGAGATCTTTTCAACTCTTCAATTATTAGTTGGAGTTATCTTGGGTTGTATTTCACCTAAAAGCTTTCCCTAAGAATTGTTGCTATTATGGTGCTTATAAATGACCCAAATTCTTCATTTATCATTCCGGTGAGATAAGTTTATCGTCCCCTTGTTGATCTCAATGCAATCAATCTTTTCCGCTAGTGGCTGATTGTCACCTCTTAATGTTGAGATGTGTTCCATAAGCCCACATCAAGCTTATTCTTCTCGTTGTTGAAATTTCCAACAATTCTGTTCAACCCTTCTCCGTAAGGAGGATTTTCTAATTCATTCGTGGGAGAAGTTGTCATCTTCTTCTTCGATCTTTTCTTTCCAACGATCTAGCATCTATTCTTTCGTTCCGGAGGCTTTGTAATGTTGCTCTCTCCAAACCATCATCTCGTTTTTATAGGGATCATGTTCTTTCCCTTGCTTATCATTTAACCGGAGTGTTGTATTCTTCATTCAAGTTCCGTCATCTCATCTAGTTTTGCCTCTCTTTTCAACCGGAGTGCTGTCTGAATCTTTCTTACCCCTTGTGCCATTCTTTCAATTGTTCCGGAGGCAATATGCTGTTGATTTCATCAAGTTTTATTCCATCTCCTCAAGTTCTTGCTCAATTCCTTCCATTTTCAGACGGAGTGCTGTCCAAATTCTGTCATTCTTATTCCTTGGCTTACCATTGCGGTTTCATATTCTTTTGGTTCGTAAGCTCTCGTCTAATGTCTTTCAACCTACAAGGTTCTTGTAATGCTCCTTGTCCCTCCTTTTTACCGGAGTGCTCTTAAATTCGTTCATCTCCGTTGCATTCTTCTTTCATTTTGTTCAACCTCTCAAGGTTCGTGGTTTCACTCGTCTGTCAAAAAAGCAACTTTGTTTTACCCCTTCCTCTTCCGTTTTTACCCGGTGCTATCTCTAGGATCTCGGGTCGAGATCCTCTGTTAGTGTGGGAGAGTTGTGACGCCCGAAGACCGACGTCCCAGAAGATTCCCGAAGATTTCAGATGTTCCGGGTTCTCCCGTGTGTTCTTTGTGCTTGTGTTATTTACTTTTGCATTGTATCATGTCATCATGCCATCATGTCATTTTTAATTTTGCATCTCAACCTAAATAAATCATGTGGACCTTCGGTCCATTTAAATCGAGGGAAGAATGACTTCTCTTTATAACATATCCTCCAAATATTATGGAGCTATTATAAATAAATATTCCATTGTTGGAATTACCCCAACACACTTGCAAATTCCCCATGTTTATTTCACTTCGAGTTTCTACTTCTAAACCTTGCCAATAATTCTTTTCCGTTGTTTTGAGGTTCCTCCGAAAATTCGGACATTTTTGGACACTTCAATAATCAAGTTTTAGTTCAAAACTATTTGAATTAAATTCAAATATGTTTGAATTATTTTTCCGATCTGGCCTTTTATATTTTTCTCGGACCATGCTCATTTTATGATGCCCGAGAATAATAGTCCCATGTGCTATTTTTTTCCATAACCTCCCTCTTCTTTCTTTTCTTCTCTCTTTTGTTTTATGCTAAAAGGGAATAAAATGAGAGCAGCCCAGCAGCCTTCCCTCCTCCACCGCGGCCCAGCCGGCCCATCTCCTCCTCCCTGCGGCCCAAGTCTTCCCAGGCCCGACTCCAGACAACTCCCTACCGAACCCTAACCCTAGCCGAGGTCGCTCTCTCCCTCTCTTCCCTCAGCCGCCGCCAGGCGTTCCCCATCGACCGCGCCTCGCACTCCCCGTTTCCCCCCGAACCTTTTCCCTCGAGCCGACCCCGCTCCTTCTCTTCGCTCTCCCCAGCGCTCGCGCTAGCCAGGCCCGCTCGCACCGCAGACCCCGACGGCCTCGGCCAGACAGCGACCGCCCGGTCTCCCTCTTCGCGAAGCCCCTCCGGCCCTCTCCTCTGCGCCAGCGACGCCGCGGCCAGGCTCCATCGCCTCCAGCGCCGAGCCGTAGCTCCTCTCCCGTCGCGTGCATCGCTGCATCCCGTTCCCCCGTCGCCATCTCCCCGGAGCGCCTAGGCCTCTTCCCTTCTGCTGCGCGCCCCGGGCCCTCCTTCCCCGTCGCCCTGGATTAGCCCGCGGCCAGGAGCTCCCCCCACCTCGCCTCGCCGTGGCGCCCGCTTCCTCCGCCGTCCCGTACAGCGCGCCAAGGTCGGCCTCTCCCTGCGTGTCCGGGCGATGCGTCCTCAAGCCGCGGCAGCCCGCGCCCGCGTTCAGCCGCCGGCCTCGTGCCTCGTCCCTCTGCCTCGCCAAGTTTGGGCGCCGCCGTCGCCGACGGGCGTCCGTCCAGGGTGTCGCCCCTGCTGCCTCCTTTGCCATGGACGTCCTTGCTGCTGTCTTGGCCTCGTCTAGCACCGACAGCGCCGGCGACCTCCTTGTTGCTGTTGTGCTTCGTCTGTTTTGCTCGGGGTTTTGTTTTGGGCCAGCAGGTATCCCCGGATCGACAAGTTCCAGGACGTTCCAGGAAGTTAACGAGTACATCTACAGACGCACCCGAACATCTACATAACGAGTACATCTACCGTCGACATGTACACCAACGTGAACGTCTACATCCCCGACGTCCGAGAACGACTACCGTCGCCGAGACCGCAAGTACATCTACGAACGGGAACGCCTACTCGACGACACACGACGACCTCGCGTCAAGTACCTCTCCGATGCTCAAGTCCGACTACTACATGTACGAGTACCACGACACGATGACGTGAACGACTACTTCCTCTCCGAACGTGAACGCCTTCTTCCTCTACGTCTCGAACCGCCCCGAAACGCACACTTCAAAGGTATAACGAGACGACCCCGTGGATGACACGTGAGATGCTTGTTGTGGTTGTATGAGATGTTTCACTTGTGCTTCGTGCCCGTTGTGCCTCTTTTGTCGTGCTCCTCGGTTGCCTCGTCGCCGACTCGTGGGAACCCGGTGACGGGATCGCCCCACCTCTTTCATCTTGTTCGACTCGCTCACGCCATCTTTCCTTTTGCACCGGACTCTCAACGAGATACCGGAACCGATATGTTGCGTGGCATCATTTCGGATCGTTGCCGTGGCACCTTTCCATTCCACCACGATGACAAATGCTTCTTATCTCTTCATGTTAATGTTAACTAAATTGCATAAACTTGATCATGTCATCCGCATCATGTTAACAACCTTTGAATGTTAATTGTTGTTTGTTTATAATTACTAAACATGCTCATCGGGATTTTCCGGATATGTTGTTGTTATTTCCGGCCTCATTTAAAATGCCTTAATAGTGTAGTTTTATTATGCTTCACCCCTTGCCATGTTAACAAACTTTTAACCTTGTCTTGTAAATAACGAGAGTCAACTAAATAATTAACATGTGGTGTTTCGTCATATGCAACTCGTTGCATATTGAGCTCCACTTAACTTGTAGTTTTGTTTGTGCACTTTGCCATGCCATGCATATTTAAACCGGACATGCATCATCCTTGTTTGTGCATCGTATGCCATGTCTATACTTGTGTGTTTACCGTGTTGTTTGTTTCTTTCCGGTTTGCTTCTCTTGATAGCTTCGGTTTCGTTCCGGAGTTGTGAGGATTCGCTCGACTTGTTGCTCCATCTACTTCATGGATCCGTTCTTCTCCTTTGTGGAATTCCAGGCAAGATGACCGAACCCCGATAACATTACTATCTTTGCCTATTGCTAGAAGTCTCGATCTATAGTTTTGCCTCGATGCCCATGTTTTCCTGTCAGCCTCCTATTGTAACCATGAACCTGTTTAACCACCCTACCTATGCAAACCATTGATTGGCTATACGTAGGCTTCGCTCAGCCCCTCTTATAGCATTGTTAGTTGCAGGTGAAGATTGAAGATGCTTGCTTCATGTTGAAGTTTGTTGGGTTATATCACACTATATAAATGCTTAAAAATGAAATCATCTATATATTGGCAAGGGTGGAAGGCTAAGCCTTTTGCTTGGTGATTTGTTCCACTCATGCCGTTAGGAACCGTATAAACCGGTGTTATGTTCCTTGATTATGCGTTCCTAACACGGTTGGGGTGTATGGGACCCCCTCGATAAACCGCTAAGTGCTAAGTCTTTTCCAGCAAGTCCCAACATTTGGTACTATTTGCCTAATAACTAATAAAACTTGCATGTGGACTAGCTATCCCTTTTATTCTTAATTCAACAACCCCGGGCCAGTGCTCCACATGAGTGTTGGTCCGAAATGGGGAGTCTGCGGGGCCACCACGAGGAAACTCGAGGTTTGGTAAAAACCTGTAGAATCGCCCATCCGGTCATGTCCTGAGACTAGATACGCGCGGCTACCTATCAGGGTGTCGACACGCCGGGAGGATTTGGTGGATTAGCCTTACCTTAGTTCGGTTTAACTTGAGCACGGGATTCCGAGAATACTCGGGTCTTCCCACCTATGGAGTTGCGACTTCGCGGATCGTGGGCTTGTAATGGGTCAAGTTGGAACACCCCTGCAGGGTTTGAACTTTCGAAAGCCGTGCCCGCGTTTATGTGGCAGATGGGAGCTTGTTAATATCTGGTTGTAGATAACTTAACACAATGTTTCAATACACTACCAGCGTGTGTACCGTGACTGTCAATTTCCGAATAGGGATTCGGGAGTTGAACACGGTGGGGTTATGTTTGACTGGCTTTAGCTAGGATCACTTCGTGATCATCTCTCGACCGAGGCGCCTTCTCTTCTCGCTCTCTTTTACGTAAGTTAGTGCTAGTTGCTGCTGCAGACTCTTGTTGTTCCTTCACCTCTTGTTCTTTCTTCAGCCTTGTCCTCACCCAAGGCTTAAATAGTCATGTTACCCGGGAACGGGATTGCTGAGTCCTCTGTGGCTCACAGTTACTTCACCACACCAGATGCAGGTTCGGCCGAGTTTGATGCAGAAGCTGGTTCAAGTACTTCACTGGGAGCTCGATGAAGAGCGTGGCCGTTTGCTAGTGACGTTTCGACGATCAGTAGTGGTTTCTACTAGGATTCGATCTAGGACCTGTGGCTTTATGTTGTTTTGGTATCTTTCTTGGATCTTCACCCGTAGTCGGGTTGAGATGTTTTTGAATGATGTATTGCTTATGAAATGTATTGTGTGAAGTGGCGAGTGTAAGCCAACTATTTCCTTTTGCATTTTAATCCCTCTTTTACATGAGTCGTGCAAAGATACCAAACTTGAGATCATTCTAGGATGGGCTTATACCTTTAAGTCGTGCCTCGACACGTAGGAGGTATAGTCCCATCCTAGGCATTACATATGGTGTTTATCATCTTTGCTCCAACTTGTTATTCTTAATGCTTGACACTAGGGCCCGAGTGCCATGATTTCAGATCTGAACCATATGTGTTTGCATGAATATATTTGTGTTCTTGATCCTATCTATGAGTTGTATGTGTTGGGGAACGTAGTATTTTAAAATTTTCCTACGATCACGCAAGATCTATCTACCAGATGCATAGCAACGAGAGGGAAGAGTGTGTCTACGTACCCTCGTAGACCGGAAGCGGAAGCGTCAAGTGACGCGGTTGATGTTGTCGAACTTCTTCGCGATCCAACCGATCAAGCACCGAACGTACGGCACCTCCGCGTTCAGCACACGTTCAGCTTGATGACGTCCCACGAGCTCTTGATCCAGTTGAGCTTCATGGGATAGTTTCGTCAGCACGACGGCGTGGTGACGGATATGATGTGTTCACCGGCGCAGGGCTTCGCCTAAGCTCCGCGACGGTATGACCGAGGTGTGATTCTGTGGAGGGGGGCACCGCACACGACTAAAACAATTCAACTTGTGTGTCTTTGGGTGCCCCCTGCCCCCGTATATAAAGGAGCAAGGGAGGAGGGCCGGCCAACCTCCTATGGTGCGGCTAGGGAAGGAATCCTACTAGGAATAGGATTGCAATCCTATTCCTAGTAGGAATCACCAAAGAAGGAAGAGATGGAGTAGGAAAAGGAAGAGGTGGCGCCTCCCACCAATCCTAGTCCAACTAGGAACTAGGTGGGGCGCCGGCCAGCCCTATGGGCTGCCTCTCTCCTTTCCACAAGGCCCACTATGGACCATCCCCCTTCGTAGGAGGTTCCGGTAACCCCCTTCGGCAATCCCGATAAATCCGAAACTTTTCCGGTATACTTCCGGTGTCCGAATATAGCCGTCCAATATATCAATCTTTATGTCTCGGACATTCCGAGACTCCTCGTCATGTCCGTGATCTCATCCGGGACTCCGAACTACCTTTGGTACATCAATACTCATAAACTCATAATACCGATCGTCATCAAACGTTAAGCGTGCGGACCCTACGGGTTCGAGAACTATGTAGACATGACCGAGACTCATCTCTGGTCAATAACCAATAGCGGAACCTGGATGTTCATATTGGCTCCTACATATTCTACGAAGATCTTTTATCGGTCAGAACCGCATAACAACATACGTTGTTCCTTTTGTCAAACGGTATGTTACTTGCCCGAGATTCGATCGTCGGTATCTTTATACCTAGTTCAATCTCGTTTACCGACAAGTCTCTTTACTCGTTCCGTAACACATCATCTCGTGACTAACTCATTAGTCCTTTGCTTGCAAGGCTTATTATGATGTGTGTTACCGAGAGGGCCCAGAGATACCTCTCCGACACTCGGAGTGACAAATCCTAATCTTGATCTATGCCAACACCACGAATACTTTCGGAGACACCTGTAGAGCATCTTTATGATCACCCAGTTATGTTGTGACGTTTGATAGCACACAAGGTGTTCCTACGGTATTCGGGAGTTGCATAATCTCATAGTCATAGGAACATGTATAAGTCATGAAGAAAGCAATAGCAGTTAAACTAAACGATCATAGTGCTATGCTAACGGATGGGTCTTGTCCATCACATCATTCTCCTAATGATGTGATCCCGTTGATCAAATGACAACTCATGTCTATGGTTAGGAAACATAACCATCTTTGATCAATGAGCTAGTCTAGTAGAGGCATACTAGGGACATACTGTTTTGTCTATGTATCCACACATGTACTAAGTTTCCGGTTAATACAATTCTAGCATGAATAAAAGACATTTATCATGATATAAGGAAATACAAATAACATCTTTATTATTGCCTCTAGGGCATATTTCCTTCAGTCTCTCACTTGAACTAGAGTCAATAATCTAGATTACAAAGTGATGATTCTCACACCCATGGAGTCTTGGTGCTGATCATGTTTTGCCCGTGGAAGAGGCTTAGTCAACGGGTCTGCAACATTCAGATCCGTATGTATTTTGCAAATCTCTATGTCTCCCTCCTTGACTAGATCGCGGATGGAATTGAAGCGTCTTTTGATGTGCTTTGTTCTCTTGTGAAACCTGGATTCCTTCGCCAAGGCTATGGCTCCAGTGTTGTCACAAAAGATTTTCATTGGACCCGATGCACTAGGTACTACACCTAGATCGGATATGAACTCCTTCATCCAGACTCCTTCATTTGCTGCTTCCGAAGCAGCTATGTATTCCGCTTCACACGTAGATCCCGCCACGACGCTCTGCTTGGAACTGCACCAGCTGACAGTTCCACCGTTCAATAAAAATACATATCCGGTTTGTGACTTTGAGTCATCCGGATCAGTGTCAAAGCTAGAATCGACGTAACCGTTTACGACGAGCTCTTTGTCACCTCCATATACGAGAAACATATCCTTTGTTCTTTTCAGATACTTTAGGATGTTTTTGACCGCTGTCCAGTGATCCACTCCTGGATTACTTTGGTACCTCCCTGCTAGACTTATAGTAAGGCAACATCAGGTCTGGTACACAGCATTGCATACATGATAGATCCTATGGCTGAGGCATAGGGAATGACTTTCATTTTCTCTCTATCTTCTGCAGTGGTCGGGCATTGAGTCTTACTCAACTTCATACCTTGTAAAACAGGCAAGAACCCTTTCTTTGACTGATCTATTTTGAACTTCTTCAAAATCTTATCAAGGTATGTGCTTTGTGAAAGTCCAATTAAGCGTCTTGATCTATCTCTATAGATCTTGATACCTAATATATAAGCAGCTTCACCGAGGTCTTTCATTGAAAAACTTTTATTCAAGTATCCTTTTATGCTATCCAGAAATTCTATATCATTTCCAATCAACAATATGTCATCTACATATAATATTAGAAATGCTACAGAGCTCCCACTCACTTTCTTGTAAATACAGGCTTCTCCAAAAGTCTGTATAAAACCATATGCTTTGATCACCTCATCAAAGCGTATATTCCAACTCCGAGATGCTTGCACCAGTCCATAGATGGATCGCTGGAGCTTGCATACTTTGTTAGCACCTTTTGGATCAACAAAACCTTCTGGTTGCATCATATACAACTCTTCTTTGAGATATCCATTTAGGAATGCAGTTTTGACATCCATTTGCCATATTTCATAATCATAAAATGCGGCAATTGCTAACATGATTCGGACAGACTTAAGCATCGCTACAGGTGAGAAAGTCTCATCGTAGTCAACTCCTTGAACTTGTCGAAAACCTTTCGCAACAAGTCGAGCTTTGTAAACAGTAATATTACCGTCTGCGTCGGTCTTCCTCTTGAAGATCCATTTATTTTCGATGGCTTGACGATCATCGGGCAAGTCAACCAAAGTCCACACTTTGTTCTCATACATGGATCCCATCTCAGATTTCATGGCTTCAAGCCATTTTGCGGAATCTGGGCTCATCATCGCTTCCTCATAGTTCGTAGGTTCATCATGGTCTAGTAACATGATTTCCAGAACTGGGTTGCCGTACCACTCTGGTGCGGAACGTACTCTGGTTGATCTACGACGTTCAGTAGAAACTTGATTCGAAGTTTCATTATCATCAACTTCCTCACTAATTGGTGTAGGAATCACTGGAACAATTTCCTGTGATGTACTACTTTCCAATATGGGAGAAGGTACAATTACCTCATCAAGTTCTACTTTCCTCCCACTCACTTCTTTCGAGAGAAACTCTTTTTCTAGAAAGGATCCGTTCTTAGCAACGAATATTTTGCCTTCGGATCTGTGATAGAAGGTGTACCCAACAGTCTCTTTTGGGTATCCTATGAAGACACATTTTTCCGACTTGGGATCGAGCTTATCAGGTTGAAGTGTTTTCACATAAGCATCGCAGCCCCAAATTTTAAGAAACGACAACTTTGGTTTCTTGCCAAACCACAGTTCATAAGGCGTCGTATCAACGGATTTAGATGGTGCCCTATTTAACGTGAATGCAGCTGTCTCTAAAGCATAACCCCAAAACGATAGTGGTAAATCGGTAAGAGACATCATAGATCGCACCATATCTAATAAAGTACGGTTACGACGTTCGGACACACCATTACGTTGTGGTGTTCTAGGTGGCGTGAGTTGTGAAACTATTCCACATTGTTTTAAATGAAGACCAAACTCGTAACTCAAATATTCTCCTCCACGATCAGATCGTAGGAATTTTATTTTCTTGTTACGATGATTCTCTACTTCACTCTGAAATTCTTTGAACTTTTCAAATGTTTCAGACTTGTGTTTCATTAAGTAGATATACCCATATCTGCTCAAATCATCAGTGAAGGTCAGAAAATAACGATACCCGCCGCGAGCATCAACGCTCATTGGTCCACATACATCAGTATGTATGATTTCCAACAAATCTGTTGCTCGCTCCATAGTTCCGGAGAACGGAGTTTTAGTCATCTTGCCCATGAGGCATGGTTCGCAAGCACCAAGTGAATCATAATCAAGTGATTCCAAAAGTCCATCTTTATGGAGTTTCTTCATGCGTTTTACACCAATATGACCCAAACGGCAGTGCCACAAATAAGTTGCACTATCATTATTAACCTTGCATCTTTTGGTTTCAATATTATGAATATGTGTATCACTACAATCAAGATCCAGTAAGAATAGACCACTCTTTAAGGGTGCATGACCATAAAAGATATTATTCATAAAAATGGAACAACCATTATTCTCTGATTTAAATGAATAACCGTCTCGCAATAAACAAGATCCAGATATAATGTTCATGCTCAACGCTGGCACCAAATAACAATTATTTAGGTCTAAAACTAATCCCGAAGGTAGATGTAGAGGTAGCGTGCCGACGGCGATCACATCGACTTTGGAACCGTTTCCCACGCGCATCGTCACCTCGTCCTTAGCTAATCTTCGTTTAATCCGTAGTCCCTGTTTCGAGTTACAAATATTAGCAACCGAACCGGTATCAAATACCCAGGTACTACTACGAGCATTAGTAAGGTACACATCAATAACATGTATATCACATATACCTTTGTTCATCTTGCCATCCTTCTTATCCGCCAAATACTTGGGGCAGTTCCGCTTCCAGTGTCCAGTCCCCTTGCAGTAGAACACTCCGTTTCAGGCTTGGCTCCAGATTTGGGTTTCTTCGTGGAAGTAGCAACTGATTTGCTATTCTTTTTGAAGTTCCCTTTCTTTCCCTTGCCCTTTTTGTTGAAACTAGTGGTCTTGTTAACCATCAACACTTGATTCTCCTTTTTGATTTCTACCTCCGCAGCTTTGAGCATAGCGAAGAGCTCGGGAATTGTCTTTTGCATCCCTTGCATGTTATAGTTCATCACGAAGCCTTTATAGCTTGGTGGCAGTGATTGAAGAACTCTATCAATAACACTATCCTCGTCAACTTTGCAACCAAGTTGAGTCATATGATTGTAGTACCCAGACATTATGAGCAAGTGTTCACTGATAGAACTATTCTCCTCCATTTTGTAGCTGTAGAACTTATTGGAAATCTCATATTTCTCAATTCGGGCATTTGCTTGAAATATTAACTTCAACTCCTGGAACATCTCATATGCTCCATGACGTTCAAAACGTCGTTGAAGTCCCGGTTCTAAGCCGTAAAGCATGGCACACTGAACTATCGTGTAGTCATCAGACCGCGACTGCCAGACGTTCAAAGCGTCTGCATTAGCGGAAGGGGGCTTGTCACCTAGCGGTGCTTCAAGGACATAATTCTTCTGTGCAGCAATGAGGATAATCCTCAGGTTACGGACCCAGTCCGTGTAATTGCTACCATCATCTTTCAACTTAGCTTTCTCTAGGAATGCATTAAAATTCAAAGGAACGGTAGCACGGGCCATTGATCTACAACGACATAGATATGCAAAACTATCAGGACTAAGTTCATGATAAATTAAAGTTCAATTTAATCATATTAATTTAAAGAACTCCCACTTAGATAGACATCCCTCTGGTCATCTAAATGATCACGTGATCCAAATCAACTAAACCATGTCCGATCATCACGTGAGATGGAGTAGTTTTCAATGGTGAACATCTTATGTTGATCATATCTACTATATGATTCATGCTCGACCTTTCGGTCTCTAGTGTTCCGAGGCCATATCTGTATATGCTAGGCTCGTCAAGTTTAACCCGAGTATTCTGCATGTGCAAAACTGGCTTACACCCGTTGTATTTGAACGTAGAGCTTATCACACCCGATCATCACGTGGTGTCTCGGCACGACGAACTTTCGCAACGGTGCATACTCAGGGAGAACACTTATACCTTGAAATTTAGTAAGGGATCATCTTATAATGCTACCGTCGTCCTAAGCAAAATAAGAAGCATAATAAGATAAACATCACATGCAATCAAAATATGTGACATGATATGGCCATCATCATCTTGTGCTTTTGATCTCTATCTCCAAAGCACCGTCATGATCACCTTCGTCACCGGCTTGACACCTTGATCTTCATCGTAGCATCGTTATTGTCTCGCCAACTATTGATTCTACGACTATCGCTACCGCTTAGTGATAAAGTAAAGCAATTACATGGCGATTGCATTTCATACAATAAAGCGACAACCATATGGCTCCTGCCAGTTGCCGATAACTTTACAAAACATGATCATCTCATACAAAACCGTATAACTTATCATGTCTTGACCATATCACATCACAACATGCCCTGCAAAAACAAGTTAGACGTCCTCTACTTTGTTTGTTGCAAGTTTTACGTGGCTGCTACGGGCTTTAGCAAGAACCGTTCTTACCTACGCACACTACAGGAATCAGCTACTTTGCCGTCCGCCATAGCGGACGGCAAAGGAAAGAACGGCGGACGGCAAAGGCCTTTGCCGTCAGCGGCGGACGGCAAAAGGCTCCGGCAAAGTAGGCTACGGTAAACAGGTTCTTTGCCGTCTGCTACTGACGGCAAAGTCTTTGCCGTCCGCGGCGGACGGCAAAGAGAGAGCGGCAGACGGCAAAGATGGCGGACGGCAATAATTGCGCTGTCAGTCCGTTAAGTGGCTAACGGAAGGCCTTTGCCGTCCGCCGCGGACGGCAAAATTTCTAGGGTCTTTGCCGTCCGCCGCGGAAGGCCTTTGCCGTCTGCCACTGACGGCAAACTGACCAAATGGGTCAGCTCCTAGGAAGAACAGGTGGACGCCACGTGGCTTCTTTGCCGTCCGCGGCAGACGGCAAAGAGCCCGTTACCGTCGGTGGCAGACGGCAAAGAGCCTGCATATTGGCTCTTTTATCTGTTTTTTATTAAATCCAACAATTTTCATCACAAATATATATGACATATATAGGTATATTTCAAAAGGCCATTACAGAGCAAACATATAAGATATCCAACACATAACTTCATCATCCAACCATATATATTACATGCATAGTTCCATCATACATAACAAGTTCAACATAGAGGCATCCAACCATATATATTACAATAGTTTCATCCAACGATACATGCATAGTTCAACGATACAAAAGAAACAGAGAAAGGGATAAGGAGCACTCCATCTAAGCAAGCTTTCGTCAAGTGAATGAAATCTGCAAAATGGGAAATAAGAAAGTTAGAAGAAGAAGATTAGAAGAAGAAGAAGAAGAAAATGAAGAAGAAGAAGAATATATATGACATTTATGAGCTAATTTAGGTGAAATTGATCATTTGTGAGCTAACTTAGGTGAAATGGATCGTTTATGAGCTAACCTAGGTGCAATGGATCGCTTATGAGCAAACTTAGGTAAAATGCATCATTTTAGAGGTAACCTAGGTAAGATGGATCATTTTGGAGCTAAGCTAGGTAAAATGGGTCATTTTAGAGCTAACTTCGGTAGAATGGATCATTTATTAGCTAACTTAGGTAAAATGGATCGTATATGAGCTAACTAAGCTAATTATGCAATTTTTGTCATAAGTAAGCTAAGTATAGATCGTTTTAGAGCTAACTTAGGTAAAATGGATGGTTTTGGAGGTCAGTAAGCTTATTAAGTCATTTTGGAGGAGAAGAAGCTAAGTCTACGTCATTATGGTAAGCATTGGAGGAAATAAAGCTAAGTCTAGGTCTTTATGCATGTGTTAAGCAAAACACTAGATAAACTTACCAAGATCCAGGAGGTGTAGGAGCGGGGTGGCTCGTGTCGGTAGCTGGAGAAGGATCGTGTGATGCTTGTCTGGAGTTATGCTGCACCAAAGATCATTTCCAATGTCTTGTTAGCATGATGACACTCAAATGTTAAGACTAGCAAGTAATGTCCATTCAAATAAAACTCACCGTGGTCCCAGGAGCAATCACTGGCATCGGCGGAGCGGTCTGACCTGAATTCTCGCACACAGACTGCACATTTGGTTTTGACGACTCAGTCATACTAGTTAGTAATGAAACAAACACTACATGAATGTTTTGGCTAATCTGCAGAAGAAACTTACCACAAGGAGCTCGTACATGGCCCTTGCCTGCATGTCATTCCGTGACCTCTCCTCCTCCAACATCTTTGTCGTCCTCTCCTCCAACTCCCGCTGCCTCTCCGCCGCCTCCGCCAGAAGTTTCTCTGTTCTATCTCTCTCACTCTGTATAGCAGCCTGCAATACCACTCACATGACCATTTGTAATCATTGATGGAAGCGCACACAATGTAATGGAGAAAGATAACTGAGTACGTATCACTAACCTTGATGGCGAGTTGCACTGGCCGTTCACGAGGCCTTATCTCAGGAGCGGAGCTCGACTGGCGCGCCTTGATCTCCGGGAGAGTGCTAGGACAACGGATAAGTCCATCTCCAATGGCTATGGAGCCATGGGACCTCCCACCACAAGATATCATCAACAGCTCTGGATCAATGGGACCCTGGCTCGGGTTAAAGTCCTCCCCTTTCCTCGCCTTCCCCTCATCTCTATATCTCACGAGCTTGTTGTGGGAGGAGATGTTGGTGAAGTTGTTTGCATCATCGAGGTCAGACTGAGAGAAAGCCTTGACTTTCTTGAAAGAGGCAGTGTGGGCCATGGCATACAGGTCATACACCTCTGGCACCTTATCCGCCTTATTGTAGCGTGCCTGAAAGAGAGAAACAATGAAAATTAGTAATTAAAGGGCTCAAGCTAGCATGATGAATGAATTGCATGAATCATGAAGCAAACCACATACCCAGTTGCGCCCGAACTGATATAAGTTGGAGCTGCCTTGATGGTGTGGCACACCTTCCATTTGGGCACGTTTGTCCTTGGCCTCCTTGTGGAGGGCTAG
>LR738709.1:700983085-700996979 GCA_902687465.1 Secale cereale | reverse complement strand
GCGGCGGCGGGTGGTTGGGACGGGGGCGGTGGCGGGTGGCGGCGGCGGCGAGGGGAGGTGGGGCAAGGGGGCGGCAGTGGGTGGCGGGGGCTGCGGCGGGAGGCGGCGGTCGTCGGGGAGGAGGGGGATAGAAACAGAGAGATCGAGGTGGGCGGGGTGGGGCTCGGCCGTTATTACCCTAATTGTTTGCCCCCTTTGCCGTCCGCTTTTTTACTCTTTGCCGTCTGCTAGCGGACGGCAAAGAGGGGCCCCGTTAGGTTTTCCTTAATCAGCCCGTTAGTGTGGGCCACCTCCCTCTTTGCCGTCTGCCAGCTGACGGCAAAGAATCTTTGCTGTCTGCTAGCGGACGGCAAAGAACTGGCTGATGGCAAAGAAGGTCTTTGCCATCAGCCAGTTCTTTGTCGTCTGCTTTTGGGTAGCTGATGGCAAAGAGCTTCTTTGCCGTCTGCTAGCAGACGGCAAAGAGCTGGCAGATGGCAAAGTAGCTGATTCCAGTAGTGGCATACAAAACCACAACGATGTTTCGTCAAGTATGTGCTGTTTTAACCTTCACAAGGACCGGGCGTAGCCACACTTGATTCAGCTAAAGTGAGAGAGACAGACACCCGCCAGTCACCTTTAAGCAACGAGTGCTCGTAACGGTGAAACCAGTCTCGCGTAAGCGTACGCGTAATGTCGGTCCGGGCCGCTTCATCTCACAATACCGCCGAAGCAAAGTATGACATGCTGGTAAGCAGTATGACTAGTATCGTCCACAATCTCATTGTGTTCTACTCGTGCATATCATCTACGCATAGACCTGGCTCATGATGCCACTGTTGGGGAACGTAGTATTTTAAAATTTTCCTACGATCACGCAAGATCTATCTACCAGATGCATAGCAACGAGAGGGAAGAGTGTGTCTACGTACCCTCGTAGACCGGAAGCCGAAGCGTCAAGTGACGCGGTTGATGTTGTCGAACTTCTTCGCGATCCAACCGATCAAGCACCGAACGTACGGCACCTCCGCGTTCAGCACACGTTCAGCTTGATGACGTCCCACGAGCTCTTGATCCAGTTGAGCTTCACGGGAGAGTTTTGTCAGCACGGCGGCATGGTGACGGATATGATGTGTTCACCGGCGCAGGGCTTCGCCTAAGCTCCGCGACGGTATGACCGAGGTGTGATTCTGTGGAGGGGGGCACCGCACACGGATAAAACAATTCAACTTGTGTGTCTTTGGGTGCCCCCCTGCCCCCGTATATAAAGGAGCAAGGGAGGAGGGCCGGCCAACCTCCTATGGTGCGGCTAGGGAAGGAATCCTACTAGGAATAGGATTGCAATCCTATTCCTAGTAGGAATCACCAAAGAAGGAAGAGATGGAGTAGGAAAAGGAAGAGGTGGCGCCTCCCACCAATCCTAGTCCAACTAGGAACTAGGTGGGGCGCCGGCCAGCCCTATGGGCTGCCTCTCTCCTTTCCACAAGGCCCACTATGGACCATCCCCCTTCGTAGGAGGTTCCGGTAACCCCCTTCGGCAATCCCGATAAATCCGAAACTTTTCCGGTATACTTCCGGTGTCCGAATATAGCCGTCCAATATATCAATCTTTATGTCTCGGACATTCCAAGACTCCTCGTCATGTCCGTGATCTCATCCGGGACTCCGAACTACCTTCGGTACATCAATACTCATAAACTCATAATACCGATCGTCATCAAACGTTAAGCGTGCGGACCCTACGGGTTCGAGAACTATGTAGACATGACGGAGACTCATCTTCGGTCAATAACCAATAGCGGAACCTGGATGTTCATATTGGCTCCTACATATTCTACGAAGATCTTTTATCGGTCAGAAACGCATAACTACATATGTTGTTCCTTTTGTCAAACGGCATGTTACTTGCCCGAGATTCGATCGTCGGTATCTCTATACCTAGTTCAATCTCGTTACCGGCAAGTCTCTTTACTCGTTCCGTAACACATCATCTCGTGACTAACTCATTAGTCTTTTGCTTGCAAGGCTTATTGTGATGTGTGTTACCGAGAGGGCCCAGAGATACC
The DNA here is from genome assembly GCA_902687465.1 of Secale cereale. Classification (NCBI taxonomy): domain Eukaryota; kingdom Viridiplantae; phylum Streptophyta; class Magnoliopsida; order Poales; family Poaceae; genus Secale; species Secale cereale. The sequence continues at coordinate 700,994,934 of LR738709.1, read as the reverse complement.
TCTCCGACACTCGGAGTGACAAATCCTAATCTTGATCTATGCCAACACCACGAATACTTTCGGAGACACCTGTAGAGCATCTTTATGATCACCCAGTTACGTTGTGACGTTTGATAGCACACAAGGTGTTCCTACGGTATTCAGGAGTTGCATAATCTCATAGTCATAGGAACATGTATAAGTCATGAAGAAAGCAATAGCAGTTAAACTAAACGATCATAGTGCTATGCTAACGGATGGGTCTTGTCCATCACATCATTCTCCTAATGATGTGATCTCGTTGATCAAATGACAACACATGTCTATGGCTAGGAAACATAACCATCTTTGATCAATGAGCTAGTCTAGTAGAGGCATACTAGGGACATACTGTTTTGTCTATGTATTCACACATGTACTAAGTTTCCGGTTAATAAAATTCTAGCATGAATAAAAGACATTTATCATGATATAAGGAAATACAAATAACATCTTTATTATTGCCTCTAGGGCATATTTCCTTCAGTATGCACCTGTTACGGTTCGGAACCGGCGATCCCAAAAGTGACAGCTTGGGACACCAAAGGGGATGGTCCGTAGTTTGAGGATTACATGTATCCATTGAGTTCATTGCTTTGTTCCGGTGCTCTTTGACAGGAGCACCTTAATATCCATTAGTTCCTTTTGGCCCCGTTCGTAGTGGGATGGTAGGACAAAAGATGTTGTGCAAGTTCTTATTGCAAGCACGTACAACTACCTACGGGATACATGCCTAATGTTTGATATTTGCCTAGATGATCATTACTTTTCTGTGTGCCGTGCCCCAAGTTAGAATCTATCTCATCCATGCAACGCCCAACCATCCATCTCTCTAGCCTATAGTATTTTAAACCTTGCTTGTCACTAGTTGCTATCTTTGCCATTTACTACTGCTATTTACTTTTGCTGTTTACTTTTACTATTACTATCATCACTATCATATCACTGTTACCACTTATCTTTTGTTGCAAGTAAGTATATTTCAGGTGCGGTTGAATTGACAACTCAACTGTTAAAGCTTATAAATACTCTTTGGCTCCCCGTGTGTCGAATCAATAAATTGGGTTATTCTTACCCGCGAAGACTATCTCGATCCCTTACGGTTGAGGGTTATCAAGTACCGTTTTCTGGCACCGTTGCCGGGGAGCATAGCAATATTTACAAGTCTACTTGAGGTATTCTACCTGCTGCACTTTATTCACTATGGGTAAGAAAGGAGACCCCAAGGTTCCGATCTTACTATCTACTACAAGAAGAGGTACTGCTCTGAGCACTAGTGCTACGCTTGATTCACCTTCTGTTATGAGTAAGTTTGCCTCACCACCACCACATGATGCTCCTACTGAATCTGATATTATGTCTGATACTCTTGATTATGCTTCTACTACTTTTGATGATGATATTAGTTCGCTTGGTTATGCTCTTGAGAAACAAATTGCTGCTGCTGCTGAAAAATATGGAATTGAACTTCCTGTTGCTCGCTACCCTATTGGTGAAACTTATGATTATCCTGATTTGAGTAAACTCCAAGAGAGGCTCCTTGATGATGATTACTATATACTTGATGAAGATCTATGCAGGGAACTGACAGAGTTTGCTGGCTCTGACCCTGAAGTTATTAAGAAAATATTTGAAAAACACTCTTTGAAAAACAAAACCGTTCCTAATCCTGAATTTGCTACATCTCCTATATGCATTGATGATCCTGATTTTGATTTCTCTGTTGATCTTTCACTTATACCTATGGTTGAAGCTGACCCCTTTTATGGCAGAGAAAATGATGATGCTATTGCACACCTAACTAAACTTGGTGAGCTAGGTAGCCTGTTTACCACAGATGAGAAGATACGCTACTTTTATGTGACCAAGCTTCTTCCTTTCTCCTTGAAGGAAGGTGCTAAAGCATGGTATGATTCACTTCCATGCGGTTCCATTAAGAGTCCTCAGGACTTAGCTCACTCTTTTGTTGATAAGTACTTTCCTGCTCATATGCAACATGCTGCTTTACAAAGAATTTATAACTTTAAACAGTTGCAGGATGAGTCCCTCCCTAAAGCTTGGGGGAGGTACTGCGGTTTGATTCGGGCTAGACCAGGACATGAAATTCCTAAGAATGAATTAATTGATATATTCTATGCTGGTCTAACTGATGAATCTAGGTCCTATTTGGACAGTTGTGCTGGTTGTGTTTTCAGGAAAAGAACACCGGACGATGCGGAAGATCTGATGGGCAGGATTGCCAAAAACCATAAAGATTGGTCCGTCCCTAAACCACCTCCACCGACAAAGAAGAGGGGCATGTTTGTTCTAAGCCCCGAGGATATGCGGGAAGCAAAGAAGTCTATTAAAGAGAAAGGTATTAAAGCTGAAGATGTGAAGAATCGACCCCCTATTGAGAAGCTGTGTGAGCCTACCACTCACCCTCATATGGTAGAGGTACACTCTCTTTTAGATTTCGACGTAGGTGACATCCCTCATGGTAAACCTCCTGATCAATGTTTAGATGAGTTTGATAATTTTATAATGAAACAGAATCATTTTAATGAGAGGATAGAAAGTCAGTTGCATGATAATTCCCTTGCTATCAAAAAGTTGCTTGGTGTTTCAGATAGAACAGTAAATGATGTTCAATGTCTTGTGAAGCATTTTCATATGGTTCAAACTCAGCTTGATCAAATTTCTAATGTGCAAAGAGATTTGCTTGCTAACAATGCCAAACAAGATAAATTACAGGCTTTTGGGATTAAGACCCAAGGGGGAACTAGTACTCAAGATCCTCTTTATCCAGAGGGACATCCGAAGAGAATCGAGCAAGATTCTCAAATGCAGGAAGAAGAAATTGTTGTCTCTCCAAATAAGAAGAAGAAACATAAAGAGACTGACAATTCTAATGATCCTATTGCAGATGAAGAGCCAGCTATTGATACCAACAGTGTATCTATTTCCGATGCTGAGACTGAAGACGGTGCTGAACCTGAAGGTGATAATAATGAGAAGAATGATCCGCCTGAAGTTCGAGAAGAAGAAGCACCTGACAAACGTAAGAGGTACACTAAAGAAGACTTCATCGCAAGAAAACACGGGAAGGAGAAAGAACCATGGGTACAGAAACCCATGCCCTTTCCAGGTAAGTCCATCAAATCTAAAGAAGAAGAGCATTACAATAAGTTTTGTGAATGGATTAAACCTCTTTTTCTTCAAATCCCTTTGACTGATGCTATTAAGTTACTTCCTTATTCAAAATATATGAAAGATATTGTCACTAACAAAAGAAAAGTTCCTAATGATGCAATATCTACTATGCTTGCTAACTATTCTTTCGGTGGAAAGATTCCTGAGAAGCTCGGTGATCCAGGTATACCCACCATTCCTTGCTCGATAAAGAATAATTATGTCAAAACTGCTTTATGTGATCTTGGAGCAGGAGTGAGTGTTATGCCTCTCTCTCTTTACGAGAGACTTTGTTTAGAGAAACTGATTCCTACAGATATCTCTCTTCAGATGGCTGACAAGTCAACCGCTGTTCCGGTAGGTATTTGTGAGGATGTTCCAGTAGAAGTTGCTAATTGTTTAATTCTTACTGATTTTGTTGTGCTTGACATGCCCGAGGATTGGAGCATGTCTATTATTCTTGGTAGACCTTTCCTTAACACCGCAGGTGCTATCATTGATTGCAATAAAGGGAAGGTTACCTTCCACGTGAATGATAAAGAACACACGGTATATTTTCCGAAGAAGACCGACAGGAGGCATGCCCTCAACTCTATAGAGGAATCGAGACCGTGAAAATTGGAGAATGGGACTGTCCACTACATGTGCCTCACAAATACAAAACTATCATGGTAGGGACAATGTCCATCAAGGTAAAAGTTCAGTGATTACTTCGTAGGAGGTGAGACTTTTTGCTCTATATATCGCTTGTTTGTTGGTAAGACTTGATCAACCTTACTAGTAAACATGTTTTATATGGATAAAAAGTTGAGCTTGCTATGTTTTCATTTGTTTTTAGTGTTGTTCTACTTGCTGTACCAAGTATCTATGTTTTTGAAGCTTCACAATACTACTAACTATTTCAAGTTTTCAGAGAGTTTCGCAGCTTTTTGAATTTCGAAAAAAATTCAACAGTGAAGTTTTCAGAAAAATTCCAGAAAAAATATATTAAAAATTTCCACAACGGGAGAGACCCGAAAAGTCCTGGGGCCAGCCAGGGGGGGGCAACCAGTGGCCCAGGCGGCCAGCTGGCGCGGCCCAGCCCCTGGCCGCGCCCACAGGGCGCCTGGGGCCCACGGGACCCCCCTCCAGGTATTTCTTCTTCCCCTCTCTCTCTCTTTTTCTAGAAACCCGAGTTTTGGTCTTGTTCTTGCTGTTCTTGGAGGCGATTCTTCGATCTCTCTCTACAGCTCATCATTTGAGCTGAAATTTTGAGCAAATACTCCCTGGTATGTGACTCCTCCACCCCTCCAATTAGATTTTTGATTGGTGGCCTCATTTGTGAGTATTTAGTAGTTCTTGGTGTTGTAGAGATGAGCTTGCATGCATGTGTAGAAGGTTATTTTCCAAGTTTTGATGCAAGTTTATGCCTTGGGCAAGTGAGTTGAGTAGTTTGCCTTAGCTCACTTTGTTTTAATCCTCGTTTTTGTAAATTGTAAAAAATTTCAGAAATGAGTTTGTTAGGAAGGGCAAAAGGATGGCTTGAGAAGAGGAGGCCCGCACACTCTGATCGAGTCACTAGAGCCGCAGCTTCACCATCGACTGCTAGGGTGAGCTATAATGAGGATCATGTGCCCCTGGAGTTGTTGGAAGACACAAGTCCAGCACGTGCAATGACATATCCATGTGATGAATTCATGGAAGCTGCGGGAATCAAGGATGAGTTTTATAATCTTTGTGCTAATGTAGGTTTGACACGGCTCGTCACCAGCCGTGTTACTCAGTATCAGAAACTCACCTCCGGTTTCATTAACAGTTTTAGATATAATCCTGATTCAGGTGCTATTGAGTTTAAAATTTATAATGATCTTATCACCATGACTCTGGGAAATTTTTGTGAAGTAATAGGTGTGCCAAACGTTGGGAGGACGGCAAGGATGGCCACTCAGCCCTCCGAGCTTAAAACCGTCATCAACTCTCTCTGCAGCATGGGTACGAGGGATATTCATCGGTCGAAGATCTCCAGTATCTTGTTTCCTCACCTCAGGTATTTTGCATATTATATTGCTAGAGGGGTGTTAGCTCGTGACAACACGAGCAGCATTTCTGCTCCGGATATTGCTATCCTGGCAGCAGCCCTCTCAGGGAGGTCTGATTATAATCTTGGTACCTTAATTGCTCGACGCCTTGCTATGAACGGTAACAAGGGGGACTTATATGGTGGCATTTATGCCACACTTATCTTAGAGCATCTTGGAGGCACCCCACACCCTGATGATACTCCTTTTACTTATTTAAGCTTTGATCTTGCTGCTATGAAAAGGCATAAGTTTGTTACCATGGGTTCTGAGCTTGATAACCTTGTTTATATCTTGCGTTTCGGAACTACCGCGGAACGCGAGATCCGTCTACCTGCACCTCTTTTGTTTGATTTTTCTCGCACGAACGGATGGTCCTTTGATGTTGTCCAGTTCGATGAGTTCATGGTCCAGCATCAGTTCCATAACCCCATGGAGGGGGTTGTGCCCGACGAGGAGAGGCACGGTGAGATACCACATTTTCAGGAAGAGATCGCCACCGAGTTTGGTGAAGGGTCTTCCTCTGTTTGGCGTTCAGAACCTTCCTCGTGGGAGACTCCGAGGAGTTTAGTGTACGCGCCAGCATCCTTCTATGACCCTTGGTATCACCACCATACCCCTGGAGCAGGAGGCTCCTGGGGGCAGTAGCTGCTACCAACTTAGGCCAAAAGCCTAAGCTTGGGGGAGTACGTGCCCTTCTCACTTTTTCATTATATTATCCGTTTGATTCGCTTTGATCTTTTCGAAGTTTTTGCCCGTTCTTCTTTGTTTCTCTCTTTGCAAAAACAACAAAAAGATTTTCTCTTTCTTTTGCTTTTATTCAACCTTTGAAAAACCCAAAAAGATTTCCTTTCTCTCTTTAGTTTGCTTTGTTTTCAGATATCAGCTCGAGTCCGTGATGGCATTTGATTATATTTCCTACGTTCGATCATGCGAGTGACAAGCAGTAATGACGAAGATCGACTGAAAGGAAGCAACAAGGAAGACCGGTATGAACTCTTATTGTTTCTACTTTTGTACATATGCCTGTACTTATGATCTAGAGACCAGCTTGTAGCGACATAGTGCTATGTTTACAATGCTCTTCCAGTGGTTCATGCTTTCCTTGTGGCTAGTCTCGAATAACTAGAGTATATAATGTGTTATTGAAATGATCTACATACATTGCACTGTTCATAGTCTGGTATACTAAGGTGGTATTTCCCTTTAGAGAATTTTTGGATTGACTTGGCACATGCTTACACATGTTTACGACTAAAAGTCTACTTTGCCTTGATGATCTTTGAGTTTTAGAATAGTTATATCACTTTCATGCGCGATTCAATGTTGCTTTGTCGCTCTGCATGATTATGACCGTTATTGCTCTCTAGTTGGTCGCTTCTCAGTCTTTTGCTAAACCTCCACCCGTACTAAGCGGAATGACTGCTTGTGCATCCAAAACCTCTAAACCTGTTATGCCATATGAGTCCACTATACCTTCCTATACATGGTATTTACCTGCCATTCCTAACAAAGACTTTCATGTACCATCTCGAAATTAATCAAAAGCATTTCTCTTTTTGTGCCTATGTTTTAGCTCATGAGGAAGTAGTAGTTAATTCATAATCTTTTTAAGTTGGACAAGTTTCACCCCTGGATTGCATGTATAATGTGCGAACCCCTAATATGAAAAGGAACTGGCATTGAGTGCGCCCGGCTCGAAAAGATAATATAACAAACAAATCCTCCTTCACGCTTTGTTCATGAGAAATCAGAAAACTTTGGCAGTGAAAAACAAAGGAGATTAAGAGGATGTGATCGTCCTCATGCGGGAGCCGTTCCTCGAGACTTGTCTAGCTTAAAAAGTGATTGAGTTATCTGCTAGCATTCGTTGACGAAATATGCACCTCTCAAAAACATATTTACTTCTGTTTTTAAAACCAAGAGCTCTGGTACATGTTTAGTTTTTGCTTTCGATCACGGGTTTTCAACTTTGCCAATAAAAGCCACGGTTCGAGAGTCTCATCTTCTTTCTTCAAAGCACTGACTAGGAGAGCATAATTGTCATTCTGAGTGTAATGTGCATTGTCCCAAAGTATTACATTGTCTTCTGCATACTTGTGATATGATTTATTCTGAAATTCTTAGCTCTAGTCTCCTTTAAAACTCTGGAGGAGTCTCTGCATTTAGCTTCACTCATGGAGGCTAGCGAGATACCACCTTAATATGCTCAAGCTATGTGCAATGTGATCTTGTCTTGATTTTCAGTAATATATTATTTACTCTTAATTATTTGTGACTGGTCACTTGAAAGAAGGATTGCTCCTTGCATTGTTCTCATAAGTACTGTTTTAATACTTGCTGAACTCTTTTCGTAGTACATGCTTATATACATCTAATGAAGCCACAGAGTTTGTCAAAGTTTTCTTTGTCGCGTCCAGTTCGTTGAACTGAATTGCTTGAGGACAAGCAATATGCTAAGCTTGGGGGAGTTGATACGTCTCAAACATATCTACTTTTCCAAACACTTTTGATATTGTTTTGGCCTCATTCTTGCATGATTTGGACTAAACTAACCCGGACTGACGCTGTTTTCAGCAGAGCTGCCTGTATGGTTTATTTGTGTGCAGGAAAACGGATTTTTAAGTATCTCAGAAAAATCCACGAAAAATCAGAGAAAATCCACGCACCCGAAGGACCCAAGTACCAGAAGTGGGGCCAGAGGGGGGCCAGGGGGTGCCCAGGCGCCCTGTGGGCGCCCCCCCCCTGGGCCGCGCCGGGGGGCGCCTGGGTGGGGCCCACACCCCCTGGTGCCCTACTTTAGCCCGTATTTTTCCTCCCGACGCAGAAATCCCAGATCGGAAGTTCTTTCGCTGTTTTTTGTCGCGGAGCCGCCGCCACCCTCTGTTCTTCTTCGGGAGGGCTAATCTGGAGGCTGATTTGGCCTCCGGAGAGGGGAGATCGTCGCCATCGTCATCATCATCACCACTCCATCATCCCTCCATGACTTCTCCCTCCATGTGTGAGTAATTCCCCTGCTGTAGGCGAAGGGGATGGTAGGGATTGGATGAGTTAGATCATGTAATAGTTCGTCAGATTGTTGGGGGCATGTTGCCTATCATCTAGTATGGTGTTTATTATCTTTGCAACAACTTGTTATTCTTAATGCTTGACACTAGGGCCCGAGTGCCATGATTTCAGATCTGAACCATATGTGTTTGCATGAATATATTTGTGTTCTTGATCCTATCTATGAGTTGTATGCACCTGTTACGGTTCGGAACCGGCGATCCCAAAAGTGACAGCTTGGGACACCAAAGGGGATGGTCCGTAGTTTGAGGATTACATGTATCCATAGAGTTCATTGCTTTGTTCCGGTGCTCTTTGACAGGAGCACCTTAATATCCATTAGTTCCTTTTGGCCCCGTTCGTAGCGGGATGGTAGGACAAAAGATGTTGTGCAAGTTCTTATTGCAAGCACGTACAACTACCTACGGGATACATGCCTAATGTTTGATATTTGCCTAGATGATCATTACTTTTCTGTGTGCCGTGCCCCAAGTTAGAATCTATCTCATCCATGCAACGCCCAACCATCCATCACCCTAGCCTACAATATTTTAAACCTTGCTTGTCACTAGTTGCTATCTTTGCCATTTACTACTGCTATTTACTTTTGCTGTTTACTCTTACTATTACTATCATCACTATCATATCACTATTACCACTTATCTTTTGTTGCAAGTAAGTATATTTCAGGTGCGGTTGAATTCACAACTCAACTGTTAAAGCTTATAAATACTCTTTGGCTCCCCGTGTGTCGAATCAATAAATTGGGTTATTCTTACCCGCGAAGACTATCGCGATCCCATACGGTTGAGGGTTATCAAACGGCCTCTTGTGCCGCTCCCATAGGGTCCTCCGGGAGGCGATAGGTAGAGAAAAGGACAGATGAAGCAGCGGGCGTCGAGCCGGCCACAGGCGCAGGCGCTGGATCGACAGCGCGAATCGGCGCTGAGTCGACAACCGGAGTGGACGCTGGGTTGACAACCGAGACGGGCGCCGGGTCGACGCTCGGTGCAGGCGTTGGGTCGACGATGGGCATGGTTGGCACAGGGACAGCGAATGAGACCGCGGTTCGGGCCGCGTCCTCAGGTCGCTGGGCCCCCGAGCCAGAAGACGCCTTCCGGTCCTTCCTCCTTGTGCGTCGGTAGTCCTCGCAGAGCCGCCCCTCGTCCTCGTCGTCGTCCGGCAGCTCTATGACGAGGCGCGGCGCTTCAGATCAAACAGGGAACCAAGTCAATCGACTATCGCCCGCGAAAGAAAAGAAGAACAAAATCGAGTCTCATGGAGCTCATACCTGCTCGAGATGTCGCGGCATCCGCGATCTCCTCGTCCTCTCGACCCCGGTCGATGTCCATCGAGGTCGTGGAAGCGGCAGCTCTGGAAAATTCGATCAAGAGATGAGTCGACCAAAACCGCAGTCGACCCCCAAGAAACAAAGAAAAGCGAGTCCGAGCGACACTTACGTGGAGGCGATGGGTACATCCACCTTGATCCTTTGCAGAGCCTTCCGGGGCTTGGCGGGGGCGACTTGGGCTGCTTGGGCGTCCTCTCAGCTGGCTCGGGGGTGGTCGTGCGGGTGCGCTTGGGTGTCCGAGACCCCGAGGGACCCACGCGAGGTCGAGCGGCCCCTGGGTCGTTCTTCTCCTTGGAGCGGCGCTCGACACGGGGAGGTGACTCGACCTCCTCCCCGCTGCTGTACTCCTCGCTCTCCTCGGCCTCCTCCTTCGATTTCCACTCGGCGGCGTCGCCCGTACCTTCCTCGACTCCTTGGCCCGAATCTCCGTTGGGCAGCGAATACATCTCCGTATATATCTGCAACGAAAGGAAGTTCACCAAATATCAGTCGGAATCATCAATGAAGATCGCGAATCAATCGACAGATACATCACTCGGAAGCGGAAGGCTAACCTTGTCTGGCAGGTGGTCGGCGTCGAATGGGATGATCCTCCCTGATCCCCTGGGGTTGTCCTTGTTTCCGATGACGCTCTTCAAGCACTGCACCACGTACTTCGGGTCGGCCGCCTCCGGGTGGACTCGCGACGTGTCGTCAGTGCCAGAGTACAGCCACATCGGATGGTCCCGGGCTTGGAGCGGTTGGATCCTCCGCGAGATATACACCTCGAGCAAATCCATCCCCGTGACCCCCTCGCGGACCAGCTGGACGACCCTCTCCATCAGCATGTCAACCTCGGCCCACTCGACCTTGCTCACTACCATCGAAGGAGGCGGACTGGCTCGACCTAGGGTAAATGGAGGAAGACCAGTCGACTGACCCGGAGTCGGACTGTCCCTATAGTAAAACCAGGTCGACTGCCAGCCCCGGATCGAATCTGGAAGGTTCATGGGGGGGGGAAGCACTCCTGTTCCTAAGCTGAATCCCGAGCCCGCCGCACGCCTGAAGGACGTGCGTCTTGCCGTCACTCGGGTTCACTCTCTTAACGGTCTGGGATCGGCAGGTGAAGATATGCTTGAACAATCCCCAATGCAGTCGGCAACCGAGGAAATTCTCGCACATGGAGACGAAAGCGGAGAGAAAGGCGATGGAGTTGGGCGTGAAATAATGCAGCTGGGCACCAAAGAAAATCAAAAATGCACGGAGGAAAGGGTGCGGTGGAGTTGAAAAACCTCGGTCGACGTGGGTGGCGTGGAGTACACACTCGCCCTCCCATGGCTGAGGCTCGAGCTCTCCTCCCGGCGCCCTCCAGGAACCGCTGAGGATCAGCCCCTCCTCCTCCAGCTCCTCCAAATCCTCCACCACGACGGTGGACCGGATCCAATCCCCCTGGATCCATCCAGCGGGGAGCTCGGACCGCGACGACGACCCGACCCGACCGGCTCGCCGCCCCTTCCCCGACGCCGCCTTCTTGGAACGCTCCATGGCCGCGGTCTTGTCCTTAACCATGGCTCGCGAGACGGTGGTTGCGGCGGAGAGAAGCAGGAAGGATTGGGCGCGCGGCAGAGAAGCAGAGGCACTGCGGAGAAGACAAGGCGAACGGGGGAAAGCTGGGCGCACAGTACCCCCCCCCCCAGCGGACTCAGCGCGCTTCTATAACGGCCCGGCCGAGTGGCTGACTGGTGGCCCCAGGCGATCTTATCCGATCCAATAACAGGCGCTGGAGCGATACGTGGCGAAAAAGGGGGCGCGGGAATCGAGGCGTTTGAACCGCACCCCTCCGATCGGTGCGACACGCTCCGCCCCGCGCACTTCCCCAAATTTCGAAACCCCCGCCGAATCCGGCGGACAGAAGGCAACTGATTCCGTCAAAAACGGCACGCACTCGTGGCGCACGACGCCCGGCGCAAAACCCAGTCGACGCAAGACTTCCAGTCGACGCAAAGACAACTATTTCACCAATGGCTTCAGAATCGATCGAGGCGACCAAGACACAACTGAGGAGGCCTATCCGAACCACAAGCTCCAAAACAACGTGCCCCGAGGACGTCGAGTCAGGACCAGAGCTCCCCTCAGCATCCCCTTGCTCAAGCCCCGATCCATTCGGGGGCTACTGACGAGGTTACAGACCTAGGGTAGGGTCATAGGCCTGACCTAAAGCCCCC